>JALPQD010000795.1:121175-584516 GCA_023101885.1 Typhlomys cinereus
TATCTCTTCCCTCCCTCCATGTCTTTTGGCATGCTCTCTCTCTTACTCGCTCTGGCTCTCCCTGGCTCGCTCTTTCTATCTCCCTGGGTTCTCTCTCTCTCTCTCTCTCAGCTGCTCTCTCTTACCTCTCTTACTCCCTCTGGTCTCTGTCCCCCATGTCTCTGCCCTGAACGCTCGCCCCGTGCAGCCTACTCTCCTGACACGCGGACCCTCTCCGCCCCTGAGCGGTGGCCACAGGCCGCATGGTCCTGGGGAGATTCTGGGGCATCGAGCCTCAGACTCTGCACAGATAGTGAAGGCTTCAGCTAAAGCTGAATGACTCCCCACCCCGAGCTCAGTCAGACCCCACAGCTAGGGACTCCTCACAGCAAGTGCCGGGAAGGGGCCTTCAGGGAAGACCATTTGCCAGCACTGTCCCGGAAGACAGAGGGAGAGGGACAAGGTGCCCCTAGTCACGTGGCCACATCCTGTGGAAGTGAGTACTGCCCATAATGGAGAGTGTGGCTTCCTCAGGATTTCTGGAAATTTCTGCTGTTTGGAGCCTCAGTTATTTGTGTGATCTGGGTGGAGGGCCAGAAACTGGCCAGTCCTTCCTCCCATCCCCCAGAGAAAGCCATGTCTCCAGGAAGGGATCCGCGAGACCCTGAGCAAGACAGGTGCAGCAGATGAGCTCCCAGGGCCAGGCCCCCACCCCTCCAGGTCTCTGTGTAGGCCCTGAGCAATGCCCCTGCCAGCCTGCCTCTGGATGAGGCCTCGGCCTTACGGCTGAGAGGTGGGTGATCACGGCACAGTCCACGGGCCTGACGTGCTGGGAAGGGGCATCAGATACCAGTACCGGCTCTGTATAGAGACCTCTGCCTATCTGTATAGAGACGCCTTAGCCACAGGCTGTGGGTCAGGACGATGGTCCCTGCAGATCTCACATGCTTCTGGCGCTGGGTTGCTGGGGCTAGTGGTATGTGGCTGCGTTGCCAGTCCAGCCAGTCAGTGCTGGGAGTGAAAATTGAACAAGTCTAGGTCCAGCATGTGTCTGTTGCCACTGTGGGTAAGTGTATGCATGCATGTGTGCTTGTGTGTGAAGGTGGGTAAACATGCCAGGTGGGACTAACAGCCAGTGCCCGTCCTGCTTTCTGCAGACCCTATGTCCGTGAGGAGTGTAGGGGTCTCATAGCTGGGCCCACAGGAGGGAGGGCCCAGACCCAGCAAGAGTACCTCTTCCCAGCCCCCCAGCTGTGCCCTGGAGTGTCCGTTCCGTTGCAGCGGGCCTGACTGCAGTGGCTCGCGTTCCTTCACCTCCTGCTTTGGTAGACTCAGGCGGCCCAGCCTCTCTGCAGTGGTTTGAGGGTGAGCCACCACTGCAGAGCTCGTGGGGAAAAGAACAGCTCACAGGCAGCACTGCGGCCTTGGTCCCCACAGGGAGATGAGGTGCTGGCAGGGAAGTCTCGAGGTCGTCCATCCCTTCCACAGCCCTCCTGCTTCCCATGCAAGTGGCCCCCACCGGAAGGTGAAGACCCTGCTTTAGGGTCTCTCTGGTGGCTCCTGGACATACACACTGAGAAGGCCCCGAACAGAACACCCTGCTCCCACAGCTGGGCAGAGCCTCTGAACCCACTGTCCCCCACGTCTCTTTTACAGATTCTGCCCACCACCTGAGGTGGCAGGAGCAGTCCCCACTCTGCCTGGGGCAAATTCACACTCAGGTTGATGTTGTGATGGGTGCGTCACGGCCAGGCACTGTGCTCTGCTCTGGGACGAACCAGACACAGCCTTTGCTGGAGGCCCAGGGTGGGGCCAGGGCGGGGTCTCAGTGTGGTTGCCAAACGCCCTCCAGGGTCCTGAGGATCCTAGATCCTCCCGTGGAGCTGCGTTCAGGCTGTGTCCTTGCTGATGCGCTGGCTCGCCCTGCTGCGGGCCCAGCAGCGACAGGCAGGATCTGAGGATGAGATTCCCCTCATGGCTCCCGAGTACCACACACAGTCCACACTGCCCCCTCTCTGCAGTCCTGGGGTCCCTGTTCAGACACACTGGATCACAGCCTGGAGTCTGTCGCTTGTCCAGGTGGGAGATAGTCTGGGGTCCCTATCACTTGCCTAGTCAATACCCACCAAAATGCATACACACACATACACATACATACAATTCACAGAGATTGTATTATATTTGGAACTTAATGTGTTAATATATTTAAACACATTGATCAAGTAGTTAAAATATTTTCTCTCACTTAAAGCACAGAGAGATTTCCCGTACATCCTAGGTGCTTGACTCTGGTTTGAAGTGGGCAGCTCGCATGCCCTATCCCAAGCGGACACCCCTCATACCATGTGCACCTTCCCCAGTCTTCCTCTGACCCCAGCTCCACTCCCACCCACCCGACCTCCTAAGCACGGGGCCACTTCCTTCCCTCAGGATCCGGTGCTAGGCAGCTCTGAACAGTGTCTGCCAACGCTTGTACTGTTTTTATTTCAAAGTCAGTTCCCACTCACAAGAAGTTGCAAAAATAGCTTCACATTTCTGTGTGCACTCCCTCAGCATTACATAAAGGACCAGGGCAGGGTGGGTGCTCTATGTCCAGCCGGGGGTTCTCCGCCACATGGCCTCCCATCCAGGGTCGTCCCTCATTTTAAGCTCTCACTGAGTTAGGTTTTTTATTACCTATCCTTGTTGATCCTTCCACAGCTCAGGCACCGCATGCAGGGGGTCCCGGACCTGCCCATTGCCACTCCACTGCCTCCCACTTCACACAGCACCCGCAAATTGTCAAGAGAGGACCGGGTGTCATTACAGTGAGAAGAGCAAAGCCACATCATAAACTGATTTTGGACCAGAAGAGCTGCACTGGGGAAGGGGCGGCCTGGCAGAGCCCACCTCAAGGACGACCTGGGCAAGGCCAGCCTGCTTTTCAACTGGAGCCAGACATGACGGGCAGAGCCCTGGCTGTCTCATCTCTTCCAGGGCAGATTGCTTGTGCTTGGTTCTGACTTCTCCTCAGGATGTGTACTGTGCAGATGTTGTGTGCTGCGTAGATGTTGTATGCTGCACAGATGTTGTATGCTGCACAGATGTTGTATACTGCACAGATGTTGTATATTGCATAGAAATCCACAGCCCTGGGTACCTTCTGATGCAGTGTTCACTTAATTTGAATATAAACATTAAATTCTGGGAGAAAGTGGTGCTGCCAGTACCTATCAGGGTGTAGACAGACCACCCCATCCCTGCTTGGCTGTGAGTTATCTTTCTCTCTGTTCTTGCATCACCCCAAAAGAGCAACACCACATGGGTTGCAGCAGCACAGCGACAGCCTTGGAAGGCTGGCTGACCTGAGTCGGGGGTCTTCTCCCGTATCTTCGTGCTTCTCCCGCAGGACCTGCAGCCTAGCCCGAGACAAGAGGTCCCCTGAGCTCTTCTGTGACGTGTGAGGGGTGTAACTTCCCTTGTGGTCCAGCTGCAAGTCACACTCCCTAGGAATCTTAGCACAAAGGACATGGGGGGATGTGAACGTGTAGAGTGCGGACATGTGCTTGTGTGTGTGTGTGGTGTGTATGTATGTGGATGCTATGGTACGTGTGTGTGCTCCTGGGGTAATGTGTGCATGTGTGTGTGCTCTGGGTGGTATGCTGCAGGTGGTACGCGATGGTGGTATATGCAGACTGTAGGTGGCATGCATGTGTTGTGGGTGTTGTGTGCGTGCATGTGTGCTGCAGGTGGCATATGCAGACTTCTGGTGGGATGTGTGTGCTGTGGGTGGTCTGTGCATGTGGGTGTGCTGTGGGTGGTGTGTGCATGCATATGTGCAGGTGGTGTGTGCAGACTGTAGTTGGCGTGTGTGTGCTGCGGGTGGAGCTCCCCAGGGAGGCCATACATCCTCCTGCCCTGGAAGAAGCAGACCTGGGAGCCCTCCATCATCCATTTCCTTAGCACTGGACCTTTTGGGCCACTGGACTTCTGTGCCAGCTTCCTCCCCACCCATCCTCTACCTGAAGTCCCATCTTGGTGGGGAGGAGATGCCCGGTCCTGCTGGCACTCAGGTACTGCAGGGAGCATCATGGCAGGTGCTGGGGCATTGGCTGGTGGCCTCGGCCCCCTTCGTGAGGTGACAGGGTTCCAAAGGCCACGGAACTTGCCTCCAGCCCCACAAGTGTGATGCTGTGGGCAGAAGCTGAGGACTGAGTGTGGGCCCTGAGGCGAGGTGTGGGCATCTAATTCAGGGCTGTGCCCTGCCCACCTGTTGACCACTGGGCCCTCCTAAGGGAAGGTTCACCATGCAGGGGCAGCTTCCAGGAGAGCAGACACAGACCGCATCCAGAAGGCACAGACGGATCCTGAACAGCAGCAGACTCAGACCATCGAGGCTCAGCGGCCCAGCTGCCCTGTCTGAGTGAATGGGACCACCAACACCCGCCTGGGCAGTTCCAGGATGATGGAGGTCGGGCCTGGGAGAGGTGAGCAGACCTGGGCACTGTACAGAGGTCGCTCACCAGGATAAGAGGCTGCACACTCTACAGGAGAGGGGCAGCTGCAGGGGAGCAGGTGGCTGCGGGGGAGCAGGTGCAGCTGCAGGGGGAGCAGGTGTGGTTGTGGAGGGAGCAGATGTGGTTGTGGAGGGAGCAGGTGCGGCTGGGGGGAGGAGCAGGAAGGCTATAGAGGGGAAGCAGGCTGTGGGGGTAGGGAGGCTATGAACCTGTATAGACATGTGTGGGGGGGGGGAGCAGGCTGTGACCAGCATAGGGTCCCCGGGAAGCAAAGAGTGCCTTCCTGGGACCAATGAGCAAGATTCTGCCCTCATTCGTGCTGAGAAGTTAAAAGCAAATCTGCCAACCAGAAAATCTCTAAGAGGGAAAAGCAAGCTTAGCACTGGGTGAGGACAGGACGAGACGGAAGTGCTGCAAGTGTCGCAAGATCAGAGGATGATGGGGGGTGGGGAAGGGGAGAACTGTAATGAGTTGGCCCCCAGGAACGGGGAATTTCTCTGTGAATCTTATGCTAGGGAAGAGACAGGCTGAGCCTAGTGCCAGCGCAAAGAGAGCGTGTCTCCAAAAGGACGATTCACATAGACTGCAGCCTGGTGATGAGGGTGGGTGGGAAACATGGTCGGCGCAGACACGCCAGAGATCAGCTTTACTAACTTGCCCAGGCATTTCCTGAACACATCACATTGGCAATCGAAATTAACTATCACACACCCTAAAACTTGTTTGAAAGAGAAATTCCAATCCAGGGATTCATTCGTTTCTCCAGAAACATTCATTGGATGAGGATGATGTGTCAAGATCATTCAAAAGGGCGGGTGAGGAGGACCTCCTTTGACCTATGCACATGCACACACACACATGCAGGCACACACACATGCACACATGCATGCACACACACATTAAACAAAATAAAAAATGGAAAGAAAAAGCTTGTTCAAGAAGTATCTTTTGGGGCTGGAGAGGTGGCTCAGGGGTTAAGCCTCCGCCTTGTAGGCAGAAGGTCCCGAGTTCGGATCCTAGATCCCACGTATAGACGCCAGGCGGAAGCGGGGGCGGCCTGTGCTTCTGGTCCTGGTAGGGCGGAGCCTGTGAATCCCGGGGCAGAAGGAGGTGGAGGCGTCCATGGTGGTTCGCGATTCGTCTGTGGTTCTACACACACACATGCGCGCACACATACATACGCACAACTGAATAAATAATTTTAAAAAATTTAAAAAAAAAGAAGTATCTTTTGTGCTGGAACATGGCTCAGGGTTACTCTGCCTCAAAAGCAGAAGAATCTGAGTTCAGACCCCAGATCTTCACAGAAAAATACCAGACAGAAACGGCAGTGGCCTATACGTCTGGCTGTGGAAGACAGGCCTGGGAGATCCCAAGCAAGGAAAAAGGAGGTAGAAGCAATCCAAGATGACTTCCAAAGTCACCCTTGGGCCTCCACATGCACACCACAGTTCACACACACACACACACATACACACACACACCACACACACACACACACATCCACACACACACCTAAAGAAGTATCTTTGGAGTCAATTTACATAATTTAATTTCGTATTTAATTCCCACAGCAATGTTCTTGGCATTTGTGCGTGCTCTCTGTCTCTCCAGACTCCAAACTGCTGGAAGAGCTGGGCCTGACTGGGCCTCTGCAGCCTGCAGCAACCTGAGCAAGACCAGCTGCCAGGGACTCTGCTTCCAGCACCCTTGCTCCAGGGGTTCTTCCGTTCAGCCCTGTGGTACCTTGCAGACTTGAGACCAGTTTGCCTGGAAGAAAGAAGCAGGCTGTTGAGATGGCTCAGGACAAGACACTTGCCTCACAAGCATGTGGACCAGAGGTCACGATCCCTGTAACTCACATCATTGAAGCTGGGCAGCTGGTCTATCTGACATCCCAGTGCAAAACAGGGACTCCCAAGGTAGGCGGCTAGCTAGCATAGCCAATTGGCACGCTCTGGGATCGCCTGCTAATAAAGTTAAGAGTGACCAAAGAAGACGTCTGTGATATACCTTTGGGGCCTCCATATGCACACGCTACACACAACGGAAGCAGGTCCCTACAACTCAAGCTCAGGAGACCTGCTGGGCCGGTTCAGGGACCCTGGGCAGGGACAGATACAAGGCCTCTGAGACAGAGCGCAAAGGCAAAGCTTCTCTCCAATCTGCCCACCAGTCTCCAGACTGGCCTCAAGCTAGCCTCTGGGAAGCAGTGTGTGTCTTGGCCACCAGAGGGCGCAAGGAGGCCAAGGCCGGGAAGCTGGGGTGAAGGATGAGGGTAACCGGGAAGGGGAGGCTCACGGGAAATGAGGCAGGAAGAGGAGTAGGAGAAAAGAGATGGAGAAGAAGAATGGGTGAGGGGAGAAGGGACGTGGGGGCTGAGTCACGAAGAAGCCAGCAGGGCCCCGGGTAACAGAAGGGACAAGGCAGGCAAGCAGAGAGATCAGACGTCATTGTTATTCCCACCACAGCCCAAAGGCAGGGGTTAGTCACACCCAGGTCTGGGAGTGGCTGGCTCTGCCCCAGGTCTGGGAACCTTTGCAGTCCTGGCCCCAATCCCTAGCAGTGCTTGCCTCTCTTGACACCTTCTGCCTGTGCCCATCTGGTCCTGGTGGGCACTGTGAGGGCTGGCTGGGCACAGACACTGCTTGCTGCTGCTGGGCAGCCGCATCTCTCCCACAACCTCAGTTTCCCATCTGAACAGGCCACTGTCCCATGGGGGGGGGAAAGCTTCTGCTGCCATGGGTGACAGAGAGGCATGCGCTCATTAAAACATGAGGAAGACGCCACAATAGATGCCCTTAGCCACACTTCAGGCTCTATTTCCTATATCCGGCCAAAGTTCAAAAGCAGCAAATGCAAAATTCCAGAAACAATGCACATGATTTTTGTTTGTTTGTTTCTTCAGAGTTTTTTAATAGTTATTATTACTCTTTTGTGTGTATGTGGTTTTTTTCTCTGTGTGTGTGTGTGTGTGTGTGTGTGTATTAGAGGACAACTTTGTTTTTTTCATATTTCATTTATTTGAGAGAAAGAAAAGGGTGAGGTATGCATGCCTACATGCACGGGTTGAAATCAGAGGAGGACTCTAGAAGTCAGTTCTCTCCTTTTCCATGTGGGCTCTGGGACACAAACTCAGGTCTCTAGGTCTTGGAGCAGGTGCCTTACCCGCTGAGCTATCTCATTGGCCGCAGAATCAGTTCTCTCTATCCACCTTTATGTGGGATCCAGAGATCAAGCTCAGACCATCAGGCCAGCACTTGTACCCGCCAAACCATCTCCACCAGTCCTAGTTCACAAGCTGTAAATTACGCACTTCGTCACTTTCTGTTACCTTGGCAAAATGCCCAAGTTGATCAGATGAAAAGAAGAAAGCTTATTTTGGCTGGGTTAAGAGGTTTTAGCCCAGAGGCACTTGGCCCGGTTGCTCTGGACCTACCTATGGAAATACAGCACATCATCATGACCAGAGATATCTGCTCAGCTCACAGTAGCTGGGAGAGGGGTGACAGGGCCAGAGCCCCACTATTCCCTTCATCTCAGTGACCCAAATCCCTCCCACTAGAGCTTCCACTGCCCCAGAAGCATCACAGGCTCCAGGCCAAGCCTTCGCCACAAGGCCTTATGGGGACACTGACTCATTATAAGTGGCGTGACGTCATCTCTCCCATCCTGTCCTGTGCGGCTCAGGAAGCGTCTGTTTGTCTGACATGCCCACTCTGCAGACTGTCCTCCTGTTGACCACTTGGATACCAATCAACTGCAGTGATCCACTCAAAAGCTTTATGTATGAGCAACTCTAACCCTGGCTAACAATGGTGCCATTGTGGGTCTCTGGTAACTCCTACATGCCAAAGAGAAGTTGTGAGGGTCGATCGCTTCCTTCGGGGAAAAAAAGTTGCAAGTTTCCACATGCGAGGAAAAGAAAAGAAATAAGGTATGTCTAGGTCTCTGGGTTAGCAGTGAGCTGTTGTTAAAATGACCTGCTCCATCTGTGGGTTAAGAACTATTCAAGGTGCCAGGGTCTCAGTACTCTCCAGTGTCTGGGGGCTCAGTACTCTCCAGTGGAGGGTGCTCAGTACTCTGCAGTATGTAGGGAAGCTCAGTCCTCTTCAATGGGGGGCTCAGTACTCTCCAGTGTGTTTGTGGGGGCTCAGTATTCTACAACGTGTGTGTGGGAGCTCCGTACTCTTCAGTGGAAGGGGCTCAGCACTCTCCAGTGGGGGACTCAGTACTCTCTGATGTGAGGGGACTCAGTACTCTCCAGGGTTTCAGGGTCTCATAATGCATCCCTGAGGGAAAAGGATCCTGGGGCTCCTGCAGAGAGGCCTGCGGGGAGGGGAAGGGGTTCGGCTCCATGACATGCGGGTGGGAATCATGACAGAGGTAGGTGGGTGGAACTGGGCCTGGGGAGGACTAGGTGTCCTGGCTGAACCACCCTGACCAGATTCTGCTGCAGGCAGGGCAGCACTCTCAAGCTGGACTCCAGCTGGTTCTGTGGAAGGAAATATGCAGGCACGGGGGGGGGGAGGCCCCAACTCATCGCCCAGCAGGGCTCTTGCTACAGTGAACCCTAAGAACTCTGCTGCCTTCACTAGACCACATGCCTGCAGCACCCAGAGCTCTCCTTTCAGGTGCCCACATGAGCTGGCGCATCCCCATGGGGCTGGGACGGCAGGAGAGGCAGCAGAGGAGCAAGTGTCCAAGCGACCTCTAGGCAAGCACCAGACAGGAGGCCTCGCACAGGGGCAAATCCTGAAACGGTGGCCAGTGAGGAAGAGGCCCAGGCAGAGCGAGAAGAGGCTGGAGGGTCTGAGCTGGTGGGTACAACGGGCAGACAGAGGAGGCTCTCGGTCGGGTGCACCTCATTGGGCACAAGGCAGCATCTCCGCTAAACGGGTAGCTGGGTGGCAGCAACCTCCTGTGGAACCCGCTGCCCCGCGGGTTCAGTCAGCTTGGATCCTCAGTGCCAGGACCAGCCTCCCCACCCCTGGGACCTTGGAGAACAAAGTACGGATGCAAACGCTCCATTCTCAGCCCTGTGACCTACGAAGGGGCCCTGGCTGAGAACACCAGTGTGCTCTGGGAGGTAGGGGAAAGGTGTAGGAAGGACTCTGAGCCAGCGGAACATAGTGATGTAACAGAGCTCCAGAGCAAACGCACACACACATACACACATATACACATATATCCACACACATACATCCACACACATCTACACATACACACATATATATCTAAACAAACATACACACACATACAACATACACATACATACATACACACATCTACACAAACATACACATAGACACATACATACATACACATACATGCACACACGTATACACACACATACACATACACACATACACACACAGACATACACACACAGACATACACACATACATACACACACACATACACATACACACACGTACATACACACACATACATACACCACATCTACACACACACATACATATCTAAACAAACATACACATCTACACAAACATACACATATACACATACATGCACACACACATATACACACACATACACATACAGACGTACATACATACACACACAGACATACACAAACATCTACACACACATACACACATATACATATCTAAACAAACATACACACACATACAACATACACATACATACACATATACACACACATACACATCTACACAAGCACACACACATACACGCATTTACACACATATACACACATATACACACATATACACAGAGACACATATACACACAGAATCACAGACATACACTGAGACACATACACACGCACAGTCACAGACACATATACACATATATACACACAGAGACACGTACACACATGTACACACACAGTTACAGACCACATACACACATATATACATAGACACATACACACATAGTCGCACACATTCACTCATACACACACACACACACACACACACACACACACACACACACACACACACTCCAAGCCAGAATGTAAAAGAACAGCAAGACTTGGCCGCCTCACTCTCCAGGACATCACGTGTATGGCTCTGGGGGTAGCCACACCCTGACCCCTCATCCTGCGTCCACTCTAAGTGCACAGGGCCCTAAAGAGCCACAGACAGGCTTCACGCAGGTCGGTAGGAGTTCCCAAAGTCCAGGCTCACCTGGAATCAGGAAGGACCGGGAGCGGGAAGGACGTGGGCCATAGCAGGCAAAGAGGTGAGGTAAGTCCAAGGAAGTGCCCGAGGCCGCAGTGCTGGGAGCAGAACCACTGGACAGGCCCCCCTCTGCTGGGGATCTGAGGACATGGCCTGAGGGGAAGGTAACGAAAGCCCTACCATTCAACAATTCAACTACAAAGGCGGAAAATTCTTTTGAGCCAAATAGGAGTGGCAAGGGCCAGGGAACATGGGCAGACATACCCTGAAGGACATGTTCACTAGGGAGAAGGTTACCTAACCCTCTGGAGAAGAGACACAGAACAATACATACAAGACCATACACAGTCCAGCGACGTCCACATGTCCCAATCACACAGTCACAGACCACACAGGACCCAATCACACGGATACTAAGACTGTACATGTCCCATCCTGTCGCATTTACTCTGTGTTGTGGTTGATAAAGTCACAGCCAAAGGGCCTAAGGGAAGAAGGGGTTTGTTCTGGTTTTCAGATTCTCTGTTACAATTCCTTGTCCAGCGTGGCAGAAGAGTCCACGCCAACATCAAGGTCTTTAGGAGCTGGCCACACCACATAGTCAGGAAGGCTGAGGGGGACAATCCTTACTTGCTAGACCAGCCAGTCTGGACAAGTACACACAAGAACACAACTTCCTCAACCAGCTCTCTCCATTTTTTTTACCTGTCCAGGGCCTAGTCCCACCCACCATGGACTGGGCCTTCCCCATCAACAAGACAATCCCCAGCAGGTTCACTCTGGGTTTAACTCAACTACTAATTCTCCCCAAATGTGCCCAGAACTCGGACCCTCAACCATCAAGTTGAACTTGTATCTAACTATGACACAAGCACACAAATCACAGACCACACATGTCCCAACCACACAGATCCTAAGACAACGCATGTCCTAGCACATGATCCCAAGACAGCCCATGTCCCGGCACACAGCAGAGCTGCAGGTAGCAGGCTGGTATGCAGAGCCTCTTCAAGATCTCTGTTGCTTTTTCTTTTGTCTTGACTTATTGAACATTTATCTCATCTTGGTTGCATATGTATGTCGGAGCGAGGGGTGAGCATGTGGAAGTCACAGTGAAGCTGGATTTCTCGGGCTTTTGTGTCCTGGAGTCAAAGACTGAAACTTGGAGAGGTTAGGGCAGGATTACTGAAAACGAGAGAAAAGGGAAGAAACGCTCAGATGCTTGATCCTAGAGAGCAAGGAGGAAGCCATAACCTTGAGGTGCAAGCTCAAAAGAGCCGGCTTGAGGTCAGAGAGAACAGGGAGAGCTGCCAAGAGCACATGGCGGGGACCAGGACTGCATGATGGGAGGGGTGATGGTCATTGCTAAGGAGTGACTCAGACATGACTAGGGAAATGGGATAGTAAAGACTAGAGAGGGGGGTGGGTGTGGTCCCCACAGGACGGAAATTCCTAACTGCGCTACTGTCCAAGAGAAATTATTCTCTTAAGAGGACGACCAGCAGAAGGTGAGTCCTTGGCTGTCTCCTTCCACCACGCGGGCTCTGGGGATCACATGTGGGTCTCCAAGTTTGGCCACAAGCAGTGTTATTCACTAAGCCATCTCGCCGGCCATCATACGTGAAAGAGGCCTGCTAGGCTGAAGGATGCATCACACCCAAGACTGCCACCCAACAACCACAAGGCTACACAGGGTCAGAACACAAATGGCTGCTGCAGGGGCCAGGCCTGCCTGAGACATTCCTCTGGGCCCACCCGCCCATCCCTGTCTCGCCTCCTCCTGACCCTTCCCCCAGCTGGGGCTCCTCGGAGAAGCTGCACCAGCTGCTCAGAGCGGCTGCACTCACACCCACAGATGCTCAGTCCTGGCTCCCTCTCAGTGAGCCAAAGCGGGCAGCCAGCCGTTCTGCTCCGATTCTCTGAGTGGCCCCATGATTCAGGCGCCGTACTTCTGTAGCTCTGTTGTCTGCCTAGGACAGCAGGACCTTCCCGCTTATGCAGCTTGGCCCATGGAAGCGCAGAAAGGCGGTAGATTACATCCTGCCTGTGGCTCCAGGCGCCTGCATCCTGCACGTGGCTTGGGGCGCCTGCAGCGACCACAGACAGCACCAGCTTCCTTGCTAACTTTCTTCTAGCCGACCTGCCCTGTGTTCACAGCTGCGTGCTCAGCGGCCAGGTCCGAGTCCCAGCGTCCACGTTGTAATTCGTACTCCGATTTGTCCCATCATGCTGGCCCCAGGCCAGACTTCACCAAGGTGAATCAACAAAGTCAGACAGCACAACTCCACCCTTCAATTCCTTCCCAAGTGTCTGGGGCAACCTAATCTCAGCACCCAGAAGGCAGACTCGAGAAAGTGGCCACGAGTTCAAGGCCGCTGGTCCTCACAGTGGCTTCCAGACCAGCTGGGGCCACATAACAAGTCCCTGCATCAAAATAGCAAAAATCCGTCCCCAATACTGTTAGCAGCAGAGACGAGAGGCCAATGTGTGAGTCCTGATTCTACACTAAATCTCACTTCCTTGTTCACAGACAGGATCCTTGTCCCTGGCAGGAGGCGAGGTGCACTACTACAGTTCTCCTTGTCCTGCTAATTGTTGTCCCGGTTAGGGAAGGTCAGTTAGGGAAGGTTGTGTCCCATCAGGAAGATGACTTGTAAGTCACGCCTAGGTGACGAATTCCATCTATTGCCCTCGGTAACTGAGACTTTCCATAAAACTGCCTCCTTATCAACCACTCTTGCCACGGCTCTGCATTGCTGCTGATAAATTCATTCATGACAAAAATCACATAAGAAAACAAGGGGTTCTATTCTGGTGACACTGTCCAGCTCAGCGGGAAGCTCACACCAACACCAAGGGCTGAGGGAACTGGACACACCACATCCACAGGACTGCTGAGAAGGACAGTCCTCACTCCCTAGAGCAGCCTGTCGGTTTCCTTGGCCTCTTATGCACCCTGCCAAGCACTCGTCCACTCTCCATGGACAGGGTCTTTCCTACCAATTGAACAATCTCCTGCAGGCTTGCTCAGGGCTTAATTCGACTGCTAATTTCTCACAACTGTGTCCCCGAGTTCAGAGCCTTAGTTGTTGTTTGAAAAGGTCACGACACATTCAGGGGGTGGAGTCTTGCTGGAGGAAGGCACAACCCAGGGAGTGGGCCTTGAAATTGGTGAATCCCACCCTGCTTCCCAGAGAGGAGTTCGCTCACTCCACCTCCAGGATGGTCCTGACCTAAGTCTCCTCCAGCTCCTTCCTGCCAGCCAGCCACACCTTTTCTGCCATAAAGGACCGTATCTCCCCTTTGGAAATATAAGCCAAATAAATCTCCCTTGCTTCCTTAAGTCTGATTCAGTGCTGTGTCTTAGCAGCACAGAGAGAATGGGCACTGCACCTTCCTTTGCAGGACCCCCAAATCTGCCATCTGATACAAGCTTCAGCTGCAAGAAACTGCTTAAGACTTAGACCTTTAGTCCCAAAGGAATCTGGATTTTCAAAACATGCAATGTCCACATGGTGTTATTCATTCTCCCTGCCTTCCCAGCCCACAGCACTAGGTCTTCCTCTATGATGCTCATTTCTCTCACAGCTGTGGCTCCTCTGCTGTCTGCCCTCTCATCAGCCAAAGCTTCGCGGTACAAACATGGGTCTCCTCTACTAGGTAGAGAGTCCATCATCTTCATATTCAACTTTGCCAAGGACCTTGTTCCTTTCATGGTAATCTGTACCTTAAAAATCCACAACTCTCTCAGCATTTCTATTTTCCAATGGCCCACCAAGCTCTGCTCAATGTTTTTTGTAGCACATAGTCTCAAAATTTTCAAATACTTGCAAATTTCTCCAACAAAAGTCACAGAGCCAGATTTATCAGCAACACACTCTCTGGTATCAAATTCTGTTGCTGATAAATTCATGACCAAACGGCTTAAAACAAGCGTTTTACTGTGGGCTGACGATTGTCCAGTTTATACTCCAGTTTAGCAGGAGAGTTCACATCAGCACCAGGGGCTAAGGAAACTGGATACACCCATCCATATAGCCACGGGATTGCTGAAAGAGGGACAATCCTCACTTGTTTGGTCAAGTATACAGAAAGAGCCCAACTTCCTTAACCAGCTCCCTCCATTTTATTCATCTGCCCGGGACTAGTTCCACTCACCATGAGCTAAGCCTCCCCATCAATCATTCTCCTACAGGCTTGCTCAGGGCCTAACTCCACCACTGATTCTTTATAAATCTGCCCAGAGCTGGACCCTCGACTGTTTGGACACGTTGGCACCTGTATCTAACTCTGATGGCACTCACACTCTCACTGGCCCAGCATGGTTCCCCAACCTTGGCGTTTGAGAACAGCCCTTCAGTTTGCCTCTTTTTTGTTTGCTTTGTTGTGTTTTTGGTTTGGTTTGGCTTTGGTGGTTGTGTGTGTGTGTGTTTGTTTATAGGCAGACTGTTTTAGGCTGACCTTGAACTCATTCTGTAGCCCAGACTGGCCTCAAATCCACTACTCACTGTATAGCGCAGGCCAGTCTTGAACTCAACAATTCTCTTGCTTCAGACCCCTCCCCAGTGCTAGTGCATGCCACCGTGGCCTGCACCTCCTTTATTATCCATTATTGTAGCAAAGATATTTTTAAAGAAGATTCCCATCTTTGTTCCTCTTCCTGAAATGGCATTTCTTTCACATGTCCTATTTTTTTAAAGCTAGTTCTTTCTTTTTTCTAAGTCCACATTCACTCAGTAACCAAGGCCTGCCTGGAGCTCCCCAGATTCTCCTGCCTCGGCCGCTGTCCCTGCCTCTGAAGCACTTTCCTACCGAAGGTCTTCAGCAAAGCAGCAGTGCCCATACCCAGCGAGGCCTCTGCTCTACCACGAACTCTGTTGCCTTCAGAAACCAGTTGGTATTGTGCAACTTTTTGGTTTGAAAGGTCATTGGAAACCTTTGGTTTCCCACCTAAGGCATCAGCTGGTCTGAGCCAGTTCCAGTTCTTTCTTGTTCAGCGAGCAAGAAGAATACAGGGAAAGGGCGGAGGTCAGAGGCAACGCCCACCGTGCCGGCTTCCAAGGACCAACTCAGGTTACCAAGTTTTCAAATAGTGCTTTCCCCACTCTTAGAAACAGTGCATGATTGCAAAGAAGTAGCATCACACAACTGAAGCATCTCGACAAAAGGGCGCTGGCAAAAACCACTGGGTCAGGCACACTCCAGACAAGTGGTTATAGCCTTTTATCTTGATGGGGGGCTGGACTGTCCCCCATTGGCTGAGGTGCAGTTTTACAATCTAATTTTACTATATTGAGTAGGAGGACGATAAGGAAAAGGAGGGAGGGGTGATGGGCTTAATGCCCCTCCTGGGACAGAGGCTCAATCTGCACTTTGTACAGCTCTTCAACCCCTGCAGCGCCAAGGAAACAGACGTTTTCTTATCTTTGTAGACAGTGACCCTGGTGGGTGTCTCACAGCTAGCTACTTGCTTGTCCTTTTCCTTATCACCTCCTGTCAAACAGAACTTAGACCTTACTTCTCAAGGTTGGAAAGTAAAGAATTAGAGAAATGAAAACAATTCTAAGGCAGGGCTGCTTGACTGAGGAAAGACACTCAGCAAGTCTACCCCGATAAGCCATCTCCTTGCACCTCCATGGCCACTGCCAAAACAAAATTTCTTTCGGTGTGTTTAAAACAGAGCTTTAGGCTGGAGAAATGGTTCAGGGGTTAAGACTGTCTCATAAGCAGAAGGCCCTGAGTTCAGATCCCAGGTCCCACATTTAAAAAAGGGCAGGCAGAAGAAACAGCAGCAGCCTGTGCTCCCACCTCTGGCGGGCGGAGCCTGGGAAATCCCAGAACGAAGCAAGGGAATCATCCAGGATGATTCCCGAAGTCACCCTTGGTCCTCTACAGGGACACGCAGTGCCCCCCCCCTCACAAACACACACACAATAAATAAATAAATAAATAAATAAATAAATAAATATTAAAACAGAGCTTTGTCATCCACAACCTAAGAAGTAGAGTCAAAATCAAATCTTCACACGTGAACATTTATGCTGGGGATGGAGCTCATGGCACAGTGCTGGCCTGGTGTGCAGGGTCCTAGAAAGCCCCCCAGTGCCTCAGGCAACCTTGGCAGCAAGAGAGATGGGTAAGCCCGTAGCTGCAGGGGACTTGACCTCTTGCTGCCTGCAGGTCCCTAAATCATGGCTGACTTGTGCGCATAGTGTACATTCATTCCCAGCATTCATGAAGCACTTGGGTCAATCCCCAGAATCACAAAAAAATTTTAAGGGAAGAGGGAAAAGGGAGGGAGGGAAGGATGATAGAAATCTCAACCATTTCAGACAATTTATGAAAGGTCTTCATAAAATCATCAAGGTTATAACAGAGCCAGTGTTGCAGTCAGCCTGCATGGTTGTTGATAAATCACCATCAAACAGCTTAAGAGAACAAAGGATTTATTCTCTTAGGATAGACTGGTTACAGTTCCCCATCCAACTTTGCAGGAGAGCTCGTACCAACGCCAGGGCCAAGGGAACTGGCCACACCATCTCTAGATAACAGCTGAGAGAAGGATGATCCTTACTCGCCGGACCAGCATGTCTGGCCAAATGTACAGAAGGACTTTCTCAGTCAGTTCTCTGTATTTTATTCCAGGGCCTAGTCCCACCCACCATGGACTGGGCCTTCCCCATTAGCTAGACAATCTCCTGCATGTTTGCTCTGGGCTTAACTCAACCATTATTTCTCTACAAATGTGCCCAGAGCTCAAACCCTCAACTGTCAAGTTGATACCTGTGCCCAACTATGACA
This sequence comes from Typhlomys cinereus, assembly GCA_023101885.1. Lineage (NCBI taxonomy): Eukaryota > Metazoa > Chordata > Mammalia > Rodentia > Platacanthomyidae > Typhlomys > Typhlomys cinereus. The sequence goes on from JALPQD010000795.1 coordinate 138,619, forward strand.
GCCAGACACAGTGGCACATGTCTGTAACCCCAGCAAGTGGGAGGCAGAGGCCAGGCTCGTGGCTATGGCCCATAAGGAGTCCCCTGCATCCCAGGATTTACTCAGTGCCGAGGATAACTGGCGACTGCTGTATCTCCTCTTCTTTGTGCTGCTGTAAGACTCGGACATAACTTGAGGGAGATCTAGTATCTGGCTCATGAGTCCAGAGGGGAAACATTACGGTGGAAAGACATGGAGGGCAGCAGAAGCTGAAGGCAACTTGGGTAGGTCATCATCACAGAGACAGAGAGAACAAGAGCAACTGCAAGAGCAGATAGAAGAGCAGGGCGGGGCTCGCCAACCTCAAGCCCTGCCTTCCTCCAGCAAGGCTCCAGTTCCTAAAGCTGCCCCAACCCTCCAAAACATAAACAGCAGCTAAAGATTCAAACGCTTCAGTCTTTGGGGAAAAACTCACATTCAAACCGTGACGTTCCACTCCTTGGTCCCCACAGGCTCGTGACTACAGGCCACATTCAGTCCAACCTTAAAAGTTCCATAGACTGTGGTAGTCCCAGTACAAAGTCTAAAACCTCCTGTGAAATCAAAACACAACTTACAGACCTCCAACATACGATGGCACAGAATAAACATTTCCATTTCAAAAGGGAGGAGAGAGGACATATCCAGGAAAGATGGGTTGAAAACAAGACCAAAACCAGCCGCTCCGAGTCTAGCATGTGACTCCTGTTGAATCATCTCAGCTCTAAAGCCTTCATTTCCACCCCTCCGGTAGTGCTGCCCAAAGAACATATCACTCTCTCGGGCTGGCTCCTCCCACAGTATATAGTGTTCCTTGGAAGGTGTTCCACGTTAGCTCTGGCATCTCTGACATCCTGATGTCTCAATAGCAATCCAGGCTGCAAGTCTACATGCAATGCCTTCCTGGGGTTTACTTGCTGATTTTCCAATCCTACCATGCACTGCCTGGATTCAGCTGCTCTCTGAAACCATGAAGGAGAGACCCACGACCTTCTCACTTGTGCATCTTTAATGTCTCTAAAACAAGTACCATGTGGACGACATTGCCAAATTCTGTGATAACCTTGGGCTGGAGACTGGTCTTCTTGGATCATAGCTGGTTCAGGTTCTTGGATCATAGCTGGTTCAGGTTCTTTCAGCTGATTCTGGGGAGAATCTCAGTGGAGCAGTTGCTTTAAAGGAGCAGAAACAACATTCCTGTGGTACTCTGCCCTTCCCTTCTTTGCTTCCAAAAGGATTTGCATTCTTTATCTTCTTTTATATTTACTTACATTTGTGCATGCATGTGCACAAGTATGTGCACACGTGCCTGTATGTATCAGAGTCACTGTGCATGACTATGTAGGCCCAAGGGTGACTTCTGGACTTATTCTGGATTGCTCTACCTCCTCTTTGCTTTGCTCTGGGGTTTCCTAGGCTCTGCCTTCCTGGGCCAGAAGCACAGGCTGCCACGCCTTTTTTGCACAGCACTTTTACATGGGATCTGGGGATTTAAATTCAAGTCCTTCTGCTTGTGATGCAGATGCTTAAACCCTGAGCCATCTCCCCAGCCCAGAATTTACATTGTTATGGGTCTTTTGCTGAGGGCAAAGCTCTCCCATTGTCAAATAAGAGTTTTGTTTCACGGATCTCTTCAGCATCAGCCACCATTTTGCAGCCTGCAATTTCTTTACCTTCACATTGTTTATCACCAGACTTAACAGTTTTTATTTCTTTCTGCCTGATTTGTTGCTCTTTTTCACCACAAATATGAACAAGGACAATAAAAAGCAGCCACGCCACAGATTCAGTTGTTTTGCGATTTCTTCTACCAAATACTTTCATTTAACTCTAGGCAAGCTTTCAGGACCATGGCAAATAGAGGCCAAATTCAGCAAAGCATCACTCCAGTTGCCTCTAGTCCAGTTCCCAAAACAGTCTTTGTTTCACTCTGGACTATCATAAACTAGGCTTCTACTGTCCGTGTCTCTCTCAGAATTATTCTTTTCCAAAGTCACACAAGAATTACCCTTTAAGTTCTGCCTCAAAAACTCGATGGTTTTCCTAACCCAAAGTTCCAAAGTTCTCCAAATCTCCGCCCATCAAATAGTTCCAAAGGCACATCAGACACATCACATCAGTGAACATGCCCTGAATACCAAGTTCCCTCGGATTCATAGCACTTTGCTTTCGGATATTGTGATAGTTAATCCTGGGTGTCAACTTGACACACCTGGTACTAAGATCAGCGAGACCACACCTGGGAAGAACAGCTGAGACCACCTGAAGAGATCATACCCGCCCTAGATCCCATCGGAACCTCCATAGATCTCATAGGAACTTCCCAGTAATGGACCCTATAAAAGAGGAGAGTTACTTGGCTTATGGTTCCAAAGACGTAGTCCATCATGGCAGGAAAAGCACGGCAGGCTGCAGAAGCTAGAGGATGCTCAGGTAGCCATGGTGCAGGCAGAGGGAGCAAGAAGCAACTGGAGAGCAGGCTACTAGTGGAAGCAAGGCGGGGCTACCCGTCCCCTCTAATGTGTCTTCTTCAAGCAAGTTTCTACCTCCTAAAGTTGCCCAGACTTTCCCAAACAGTAGCATAAGCTAAGGATTCAGACACATGAGCCTGTGAGGAACAACTGAAATTCAGATTGAGAGAGAGAAGAGCTTCTGTTAGAAAGGAGCAGCCAGGCTGGGAAGGTCTTTGGAGGTCGTTTCTCTGTTGGGATTATCTCGAAGGAACACACTCTGCCAGTATGGGGGACCCGGTTGGAATCTCCACAGAGATAAGGCCACCAACTTCCCCAAACCCTCTATTATGAACAGCAGGAAGGGTAAAGGAACTCTCCATGGCCAAAAAATTCCTCAAAAGAAACAGCCTGACCATGATCTGGGCCACAAGATCCACTGGGGGGGGGTCCCCATGTGGACAGACCAATCAAATGCAGGGGACCAAAGCCCCAATCAGGTCTGCAGAAACTGGAGCTAACCAATAAGGAAAAGCCACTTTTCCAGGGGCTGCCCAGGTTCATGAATACCCTTAACCCTGGCACGCATCTTCGTTTCTCTCTCCCCCCCTGCACAGACTTCCTGTCTATGAGTTCGGGTCAAGCTGGTGTTCTCTCTCACCTCTCCTGTATTTCATCTCTGGAGTCCATGAGTTCTTTTCAAGCTCACTTGCCCCTCACAGACATGTCCATGAATTTCTTTCCCCTGATTAACTCTGCCTTAATCCTCCATGTGTGTTCTGGTCTCCATTTCCCACTCCTGAACACAAGAACCTGGACATACCCCCCCACACACACACACACACAAGAAAACCACAACGACAATGAAATACTGCAATTCCAGAAGCTTCCCAATGCAGTCAATCCTGAACTGAACTGAATGAGTCTGAGGATGGTGGAGGCCCGCGGGGATGGAGTCATCGGGCCCAGATGTCAGCAAGAGTAAAACGCTTTCTGGAAGAGAGAGAAATGGAGAAATGAATTTGGATGTTTTAGCATCATGAAAGCAACTGAGAACAGACCCAGGTGAACAACGCAGCAAGAGCTGAATGCTGAGGAGGCTGCAAGCAACAGGTGCTGAGAGGGGCTACTGGCTCACGCCAAGCCTCCAAACAACGAATAGCGACCAAGTCACTCATCAGAGCTCAGCCACAGCACACAGCAACAGGGTGGGCTGCCCAGGATAACTTCTGAGCACATGGCCAAGACCTCCAGTCTCAGTTATTCTCAGTAATTCTCATAATTATAATATAACCAACAGCTGTTTTATACTGATTCTGTAAAAAGAAGATGTTTCATAACTACTAAAAATAATACTCTGTCAAAAAAAAAGTTTCCTAAGGTAATACTGTCTTTGTCAAATAATCAAAGAAAACCAATTTGTGAAAGGAGTTTCATTTCATCAGAAAACCATTCTCAAGAAGAGTCAGGATCGGGGGCTGAAGAGGTGGCTCAGGAGTTAAGCCTCTGCCTTGTAGGTGGAAGGTCCTGAGTTTGGATCCTAGACCCCATGTATAGATGCCGGGCAGCCTGCGTTTCTGGTCCTGGTAGGGCGGAGCCTGTGAATCCTGGGGCAGAGTAAACAAGGTGGTTCCCGAATTTGCCCGTGGTTCTATACACATGCACACACACACACACACACACACACACACACACACACACACACATGCACAATTGAATTTAAAAAAAGAAGAGTCAGGATGGAGAAAGAGAACATGGCTGAAGACTGCCGATGTTGCTTTATCTCCATGGTACATAACAATTCAACATTAGACTCATCACTGCAACACACCCAATTTCTAGGAATCCCTACAACTGTGGAACATGTATTAATAATCCATTAATATAAGCAGAATTCTACTGTGTACTTTGAACTTCCAGGAGTGACCTTCCTGGGGAGAAGCAGAAGAAATGTGTATTTCAAAAAGTAGGACAGCACTGACCAATGAGAGAAATTCTCTTGACGGCCGGCATGGCGGACAGTGAGTTTGTTGGGGTTACTTATATCCATATGACTGACTCGTCACTGAATAGCCCATTCCAGCCAACTTTCTGCTATTATACACTTCTAACCTCTAAGAGTCTGTGCAGCTGGGGCAAATGAAGGGGTCACAAGACCCTCCCTCCCCTTCTCCATGAGAGAAAGTGAATAACCCCATCACTAGGCTGAGGTGCTCACCGCCAAGCCTGATGTGCACGACCCCCTCGTGGTGCAAGGACAGAACTGACTCCTGGTAGCCGTCCTCTGGGCTCGGTACAGCCCCACTGGCCAATGCTTGTCTGGCATACATGAAACTCGGGCGTGACTCTCCAGCGCCATAAAAGCCAGGAATGGCAGCACAGTGCTGGGGGTATTCTTAGGGTTCCCACTCCGCCCAAAGGGCTTCTCCAGCTGTGGCCATTGGTTCTGTAAGCCCATACTCACAGGAGCTCTGCACGAGGATTAAAGTTCAAGGTTATCAGCTACACAGTCGACCAGCCTGGGCTATATGAGACCCTGTTTCAAAAACATAATAATTAAAGAATTTGCCCGCACTTCTGCCAGGGGATGCCAGCACACAGCCTGGTGGTGAAGGCTGTGTGTCACCCACAAGGGGGTGGGGGGCAGCTGCAGGGGCTCACTGGAGTCTTCTGTTCAGGAATAGGAAAGAGAGGGGTGGGGCAGGCTGTGCTGAACCTCCCTGTCACAAGGTGTATGAGGGTTCGGTGCTGGTCTGGGCACTGGAGACCACAGAAGACTGAACAGAGGACTCGGACCACCTATTCAGACACATGGCAGGAGCCACGAGGTCACAGCAAGAATGGTCCTTGTGTGCCTAGATGGTCCTGGGGTGGGTGAGTGGGCAGGATGGGTGGAGAGAGGCTGGGGGTAACCTCAGTGAGTAAAGCCCTTGTCCTGCCAGCAGATGGACCAGAGTTTGGATCCCCAGATCCTACGTATAAGTCCAGCCTTGGAAGGAGGAGCCTGGGACTCCCCAAAACAAACTGGCCAGCCAGGCTAGCCCTATTGGCAAGGTTTAGGTTTACAGATCTTATAAAAGAATAAGGCGAGGGAGGGTGAGGGGCACTGACATAAGTACCTTTTGTTTATATGTGAAAAATTCTTAATAAAAAAGGAAAAAAAATAAAAGAATAAGTTGGAAGAGCCATCAAGGATGATTCCAGGCCTTGGGCCTACACACACACACACACACCCCACAGGCAGGATGGGATGGCCACAGGTTGGCACAGATGGCAGGGATTAAAGGACAGACAGGTGTGGGTCTACATGGATAGTCACCCCATCCTCTGGGATAGCATCTGGCATCACTTGGGGCCATCACTCTGGCCAGCAGCCCCTGGTGAGCCCCGCCAGAAGGGACCTTCTTGAGGACAGTCCCACATCTATCACACTCTCCACCGAGCACAGCATCCAAGAGCCCAGCCCCCCAAGTCCAGCAAGCCCCACACAGCTAGGTGCCCTTCAATTATTTCCAAGGAGTCAGACAGTCTGGAACCTTGAGCGAAGGTCCATCCTGATGGAGCCTGTCCTCAGGGTCCGTGGGCCTGTCCTGAATGGGGGCTCACAATCTCCTTCCACAACACTTCCTGGGTGCCTGCCTTAGGCCACATGTGATTCTAAAGGCTGAACACACGTAAGAGAGACATTTCCTGAGGATACATTGAGCAAGCAGCACAGCCAGAGTTGAAAGGATGCGCCAAAGGCCAGGGCTCCAGGGCATCTCCGCAGCCGGAAGTCAATGACCAAGCAGAGAAAGACACGCAAGGATAGATGATCTCTGCAATAGGTGTCAACTTGACCATACTTGGCATTAACCAAGATCAACTGTGAGATCCCCCCTGAGGATATTATCTGGATCAATACATATACAATACAAAGACCAGCCCTAGATCTCACTGGAACCTCCCAGTAGCAGACCAGATAAAGGGAACCATAGAACAGAAAACTTTGAGGAGAGACTCCAGGATGTCTTCAGTGACTTAGCCCGCCTCCAGCCATGTTGCCTCTGCCATGAAAGACTGTTTCTCCCCTCTTGAAATGTAAGCTGAATAAATTTCCATTTGGGATCCCTTAAGTTGTTTGACTTTGGGTGTTCTCTCACAGCAACAGTTAAGAGTAACCATTACAATCTCTGCTAACTACTCAAGACTGGCCCTGCTCCCAGGTGACCAGAAAGGGGACACGGTCAAGGCCTTAAATGCAGAGAAACAACAGGGTTGTTGCCTTCCTGCGCACACCTAGCATCTGGAACATTCTGTGGCATGCACACAGTCCCACCTGCAGCAGAAGGGGCACAGGAAGCATCATGGACCTACTTCAAATGCAGGACACACATGGACACATGCACACTCGAACACGCTTACAGGCAGACTTACCCAGAACACACCATAGACAGACATGTGTGCCACAGCACACGCACACACACACACATATTACAGGTACACATACACATGCACTACAGTGTACACACACAGCACTCACACACATACATCACACACACACCACAGCATGTGCACATACATATGTACATATACATACACCCCATGGCGCTCACATACATATACAGCACACACACCACAGCACTTACACACACACTACACAACACACATAGAGCACTCACACACACCACAGCATGTGCCCATAAGCACACATACACCCACACACCACGGCAGTGCATGCACATACACACCACAGCACACGTGTACACACACTGACTTCCAGCCCCTTCCCCATGGCTGGCTTTCCCACAGTGTCTTAGCCCCACCCTACCCTGGCCCACCTACCCTCACACCCCTGTCTGTACCAGCTCCCCTGCCCTGCAAACTCTGCCCAGCATTTTCCCTGGCGCCTTCCTTGCTGTCACCACAGCCAGACACCCAGAAAAGCTGACAGATCAGGTGCAAAGCACCTCAGGCAAAGTGCTATGGAGGAGCTAAGTGTGACTCTCAGAAGACGGGTGAGGGGAAGGAGCCACCCATAACTCCATAGGAGAGGACTCTGCAGGGAGAAGAGAGAAGACATAAATAGCTCCCTTAGCTGGGTGCCCTGGTCTCCCCAGAACCTGCTAGCCAGTGGCACAAGATGCAGGGTCCAGACCTGGCTGCAAAACCCACAGTTTCCTCGGTCCAGTACCTTGGAAACCCTCAACCACACCCTCTCCCCAGCCTAATTTGAGGTCACTCTTGCCATTCAAATGTTCTCTAACTCTTGAGGGTAGTCTCCATGTTTCTTTTTCTCTCATCTTAACAGCTGCTAACATTTCCTTTCAGATGCTTGGCAAAGGCCTGGGGACACCAAGTGCTTGGCCTAGTAGACACCAGGCTCCAGCAGGAAATCCTGCAAGCTGTCATCCTCCTTGAGCCAGGGTCCCACTGAGCACCAGAAGCAACCCAGTACCCAGAAAGATGTTGGAGTATGCCAGTTTAAACTGTACCCAGAGGTACACCAATGAAGAATTAGTTAAGGCACGTCTGGGCAAGTTGGTAGATTATCTACTTGATGTGCCAAGACCCAGCCCATAGTGAGTGGGACCTGGGCAGGTGATTAAGATGGAGAAAGCCAGCAGGCATGTTTGAAGATTCTGCCTGGGCTGTGATATGGTGTGGTCAATACCCTCGGCTCCAGGACTGTAATCGTGAGCACGGAATAAAATACCCTTGTTCCCCTAAATTGATTGGGTCACGCATTCATCATCGCAATACGGAATATGAAACGAAGACTGGGTGAGAGTTGGATCTTCCCAAACCGGTGACACAGTGGCCTCCTTCCCCCAGTCCTGCCAGTTTCCTCACACCAGGTGTGAGGCGGCTCAGCACGGAGGGACCAGAGGACTCCAGAGCTCAGCAGCTCGATCCCCCACCCCATCTCCACAGCCCGCAAGGAATTTCGGGTGAGCGCCAAGGGCTGGGGATGGGCGCCTGGCCGGCCAGTTCTGCCCGGTAGGTTGCGCGCAGGCCAGATGGAAAGAGACTGCCCTGCAGGGCAGAGGCGCCGCCTTGGGAGTCGGGAGGGCTCAAGGTGGTCTCAGCCTTGCTGCAGTGTCACCTAAGGATCCTGCCGCGGGCTCACGGCTCGGGACTCGCGCAGACCTACACATGGAAGGGCGCAGTTCTAAGACCCCCGCGGCCGGGGCGGTCCTCGGAGCCCGGCCCCGCCCCCGGCCCCGCCTGCCGTCCGCCCCCATCCGCTAGCCGCGGCGCGGGGCCTGCCCGGGAGCCTTCCCGGCAGTCGGGATCTGCGCGCGTGGGGTCTGGGGTGCAGCGCGAGGCCGCGCCGCCCGCAGGTGAGTCCCCGGGACCGCGGCGAGGATACGCCCGGAGAGTACGGTCGGCCGTGGCCCCGGCGCACGCGGTCCGTGCATCCCCAAGACCGCGGAGTCGAGCCCGCGTGGGAGCCAGCGAGCTCCGCGCGGCGAGCAGGCCCCAGACAGGGTTGGAGAGGCTGGCCGGGAGACGCCGGCCGCCGGGGGGGTTCCTCCGCCGAACGCGCCTCCGAGCCCATCCCCCCACCTCCTCTGGAATATTTCCAAAGATCGGGAGCAGGAGAGGGCAAAGACCCCTTTCGGGCGCCCGGCCCGGATGCATGTCCCCCAACGCTAGCAACCTTGACTCGGAGCGCGGAACCTCGGGACGTCCACCTCCCTCTATTAGAGTTGAGGGCCTGGGCAACCCTCGCGGAAGGGAGTGGGTGGATCCCTACTCCTGTGTGGTGCTTGATTTGCATACAATGCACAGCTTGGGGCCGTGGCGCCAGTCTCGTCCGGTCCCCTGAGGGCTGCTACTTCTGGTGCCCTGGCAGCCACTGCATGCTTGGCTTCGTCAGGTGGGTCCCACGCGGCCGCGGCGGGGCCCCGGGCCTCAGTGGCCTTGCCGGTGGCTCACGGACCGCAGCACCACACAAACTCGCTCTTCCCGGCTGGGTCGCATCCACTCCCTCTCTTCCCTCAGCCCTCTGGCCTCAGGTGATGCTTCATCGTGGAAACCGGGGTGCCACCTGGACCCGTGATGGAACATGTCAGCGCTCGTCTAGGGATAGGTCAGGGCGCCACACCGGCACCCTCAGTACGTGGAAGAGGGCCCGGAGAGTCCTTCCTTTCTGAGTTGCTTAGAGGCAGGGACAGATCCAGCTGGATTTCTGATAGAGGTCCAGGCCGGACAGAGAGGCAAGGTGGATCTTTACTGAGATATGCCTCCCCTCCTTTGTAGGGTCTCTGAGACTCTCAAACCAGTACCCCCTGCTCCATTCCTTCCGGCTTCTGAATGCGCCTTCCCACCCAGGGCTGGTCCCTGCAGAAAGCACCAGACTCCTCCCACACCAGGAGGCCATTGGAACTCAGAAATAGGAAATGGAAACCCATCTGGTCCCTGCTCCAGCTTTCACTTAGTCTCACCCTTGCTGGAGAACCCAAAGCCTCTCCGTGGCCCACCTAGCTGCCCTGCACTGCCTGTGCCCAGGGCACATCCAGGGTGCAGTGTGACTAATTCTGAGCACCCCCACCTGGAGAGCACTCCAGGGGCCACTCCCTTGAGCCTGCATTTCTGTGGGACTCCGAAGGGGGGGTCATGATACTCACGGTGTCCAGCTCTGCTGCTGGACTCTGGCAGGTCCCTGTCTACCCAGGGCACTCTCTGCCCACTGGGAAAGCAAGGCATGTCCAGCTCCCCGGGTGTCTTGGTGCACTAGTCTTTGGCGTGGATGGTCAGCCTGTCCCTTCACGAACTGCATCTCTTCACAGGACAGGCTTCGTCAGGTTCGAGAGCTGCATGTGGATGCCTGTTACCTCCAGCATGAGGGTCCTCCTGCCGGTGCTGCTGGCTACCCTTCTGGGTGTGGAACAAGGTGCAGAGCCTCGGGGCCCGGACTCGGCAGGGGTCATGTCCTGCTCTCCCTCTGAGCAGATGCCACAGCTCCTATGCTAACTCCCAGGTGGCCTTCAGCATCCTTCCTCCTCCAGCAAAGTGGCTGATTCCCCTGCCTCGATGCAGGGCCGGTCACATTGTTGTCATCTCACGTTGGGGAGGGGTCACTAAGACCCTCCAGGGCCAAAGTCTCCCATCATTTATCATGGTTTTGGTTTGGTTTCTGGCTCAGGACCTAGTACACAATACATACTTAATTGTCAGCAGAGCCCCCTCTGAGGACTCTCCGCCCACCCTAAGGCTCCCAGGAGTCACTTACAGCATCCCTCCCTTGCAGCCCACTCCCTGGTGTGCTTCTCCTGCACCAATCAGCAAAGCAATTGGTACTGCCTGAAGCCAACTGTGTGCGCTGAGGGAGAGAACTACTGTGTGACTCTATCTGCTTCTGCCGGCATTGGTGAGTGGTGTCCCCATCTGGCCACCTCCCCGGCCTGGCCAGGACTCAGTAAGGGACTGTGTCGTCTTCCTTCTGTGACCATCTTGTTTTCCCCGCAGGAAATATCGACCTTGGCTACTCGCTGAACAAGGGCTGCTCCTCCGTATGCCCTGGCTCAGGCGTTAACTTAGGCGTGGCATCCGTGGGTACCCACTGCTGTGGGAGCTTCCTCTGCAATTTCAGCACGGCTGGCCGTGGGCTTCGCGCCAGTGCCCCTTTGCTGGGTCTGGGGCTCCTGCTCAGCCTGTTGACCCTCCTGCGGCTGGGTCTCTGACCCCTTGACCTTCCCCCTCTCCCCGCCACTCCTCCAGCTCAGGAAGAAGACTCCAGCCCTTCAGGCTCCAGGGGGGCATTAGAGCACCCTCCAGCCCCTTCTAGGTGTGCCTAGCCCATCCTCTGAGCCCCAGGGCAGGACGCCCACCTGCTTTGTTCCAAGTGAGGTCAGCATTTCCGGGCTAATCATATGGCCTCTCTGGGGACCAGAAAGGGGGTAAGGTGTCTTTAGAGTCCTAGGGTGCCAGGGTTAGGGCTGAGTCCCGTGGAAACCCTGGCCTGTGTGAAATGAGTGTGTGCTTGTGAATTTGTTGGCTTGACTGGGTCCATGTATGAGTGAGGCCACTTGGGTTGATCAGAGAGGCCCTGGAAGATTCTAGGATGGGGAGCCCCAGGCTCCACCAAACAAAGCCCCTTCCCCTGGTACTTCTACAGTCAGGTTGTATTCACCTTTGGGGGGGACTGGCACTCCAGGTGTATGCCCCCAGGTCCACCTGAAGATCTTGCCTGCCCCTCTGCCCACACTGGCTTCTGCTATTCTGGTGCCTCAAATAAACCACGTTTCTACCCTTCCCGTTCTGCTCTGGCTGTCTTTGCCTCCCTTTTTCCCTCCCGGGTTTTCTCGTGGGAGAGGGAAGAACGCACATCCTTAGAGGGCTCTGGGGGTCTCACAGACCCACAGTCCTCTCCCCAGGTTAGTCACGTGCAGCTGTCCAGCAGCCTGCAGTGAGGGACAGGCCGTAGGCTCTGGGCAAGGAAGGCCGAGAGGACTTGTGCAGAGGCCTGGCTCGGCCAGGACACGCTCAGCTTGTGGGACAGGCGGTCCCTGATGAAGGGCTTGTCAGGCCGGCCGGGGTGTTCCCCAAACTCTGCCTGACCAGGGACTTCAGAAGTCTCCTGCCTGCACCAAGCTTCAAGCACAGGAAGTGTGGCCTAGGTTGGTGATGTATGCCTGTCCCACCTTTCTTTTGTTTCTTGGTTGTGTTTTGTTTTGTTGGTTTTTTAAGAGAAAATCTTAGCATGTTAGACCAGCCAGTCTCAGATTCAAAGCCGTCTTCTTCCTACCTCTGCATCCACAGTGCCAGGACTTTAGGCATGTGCCACCCAGTCAAAATGTGCTTATCTCTTGAGGTCCAGTCTCACTGTAGCCAGGTCAGTCTGGAACTACTGATCCTCCTACCTGTTGTCATGTGGTGGGCGAACTCACAGGTGTGTGCGACCACACCTGGCTTCATGGGGTTCACTGTGGATAGGTTCCAAGGAGCAAGTCGGGCGGCAGCATGTCTGGAAGATCTTTTTGGTCTCCCGAATGGGCAGGGTCCATGGGAGGGTGATGTCCACAGAGCTCCTAACTATAGCGTTTGGATACCAGTTAGGGGGAGATGTCACCGGGGCTACAGTTGGACCTCTAGTGGCTGGGAAGGTCCATGCGCTCCACTCCTGTCCCCACAAGAAGCTGTGTCTAAAACTGCCACAGCAGTTCTAGCCGGTGACAGAGTCGCAGGCCTGACCTGGCTGTGTCTGTGTGCTGGGAATTGTCATTTCCCATGCTGACAGAGACTGTCACAAGTTCTAAAGTTGAGGCCATTTGCCTTATAGGAGTCCCTTAATCCCCTTAGGGCCAAAGTCTAGGAAATCCAGATCTGGGGTGGCAAAGGCAAGAAGGCAGGCCTTGTTTCTCCCAGCACAGGTAGCACCAAGGGGAGTTTGGTTTGGGGTAGGGGTACTTGGGGGGGGGTAGCACAGTTTCAATTTCCTGAGCCCTGGGATGAAGAGCAGGAAGGAGAAGGGTAGGCAAGAGAAGAGAGAAGAATAGAAAAGGTGGAACCCGGGATTTGAGTTTCAGTTTCCTGAGCCAGGAAGCGGAAGGAGGCTCTGGCCCTCTCCGGGCTCTGCCCGGGACTAGGGGTGAGGTGCTTGGTGTGGTGGGGTTGTCGGCTCTGCCCTGGATGGATCAGAGACATCCACGGAGCCGAGGTACACAGGTCAGGACCTTCCTGCAGTCAAATCCACCCTTCTGTGCAGATGTCCTCTGGAACCCCCGGCCTGGAATCTACTGACTTGGGGTTCCCAGGGATCCCCAATCTGATCCTGATAGCTAGGCCCTGCCCGGCAGATACTTCACCCTGAAACTGAGACAGAGAGGCCTGTGCAACAGAGAGCTTGGACCCCCCCCCCATGCCCCAGCTTCCGGCGGCTCCCTAATTTCCCTCTCAACTCCCCACTAGGGGCTAGGGACAGGCCCTCTTCTACCCCTGCTGCCAAGACCCTCACCCTCCAGAGACCCTGCCCTCCCAGAGCATCCCATGAAACTCCAGGGTCCCAAGTGGTTGGCTGGGACACACAGGGGCCGAGGACCTCTGGACCTACCCTGGGAGGTCCTGGCTGATAACACGGATTCTGCATTCTGGGAGTCTGCCTTCATCCCAGCCCCCCCCGGAGAGACATGAAAGACTCGTGGGATAGCGTCTTGGGTCCAGAGATGATAAGGCTGCTTGGGGTGAAAGGAGCCAAGCTACAGGAGGGCACTGAGACTTGCGGACAGAGTTGTCGCATTCGGCCACTGTTCATGGCGGGCGGTATAATTTCAGGCTGCTGGTCAGCCTGAGATTTCTGGACATCCTATTGTTTACCAGCAGGGTGACCCAGACAGAGACCAATGTTGGTTTAGGAGGTCCAGACTGGGCTCTGTGCGCCCCCTGGTGGCACAAGCTCTCAGCAACCAAGGCACTTTTCCATCTTTACATTGAACCATAGGCTTTCTATGGAGGACACCACTGAACAGAATATGTGGAGGTCCTTATAGTATGTCACCGAGGGCAAAGCATTCATGTACATTGCTGACCCACCCCGTGGGCAAAGAGAAGAGCCCCTCATCCCTCCAAGGCACTCCATCATCTCCAGGGACTCATGAGGACTCCAGGGAAGAGTAGTCCTGTCCGCTGTGAGCTGGAAGCACAGCCAGGGGCCTGGAATGCCACTCTGGGGGCTCAGCCCACCTTTTTGTTTAGATTCCGGGTTCCACTTGAACTGACTGTGAAGGGAAGGTTGCTACCAGGGAAGGTTGGCTTCAGGCCCCACCTGACAGATGGCAGGAGACGGGAGGAGCCAGGGCTAGGTTTCATTTCTGCAAGTGTTCTAATGAGGAGGGAAGGAGCCCAGCTGAGTTTTGCTTTCCTGTAGTTTGGAGGAGGGAGGAGGAGGGACACTCCTGAGCATCCTCCAAGTCCAGGGGGAAGTGAGGGGTCAGAAGTCCAGGTGTGGTGTGGCCTGTCCAAGCCCAGGACCGCCCTCCCCTCCCCTCGCACCCCTCAGGCACCAGTCCTCCCTATTGGGAAGTGTCAGTGGGGACCCCTGGGATCTGGGGCTTTGCTTCCTCGTCCCTTCCCCCACAGCAGTGTCCCCCTCCCCCACCAGCTAGCGACTAACACTCTTGGGGGGGGGTTCAGGGTATGGTGGAGGCACCGACAAGTAATGCCACCCCAAGAAGTCCCTTCTGGCCCCTGACCCAGAGGGTAGGCAGGAAGCTGCTAGGTATAGCAGGGGGAGGGGAGGAGGAAGCCAAGAAACTTCCTCATCCGTTCTCAGCCCTTGCCCTCGGTCACCCACCTACCTACTCAGGACAAATGGGAAGCGGAGATCAGCTCTCCTGCTCCTAAGGGTGGGATCCCCTATTCCACTCTGTGCCCCAGGCTGCTCTCCCCTGGATCCCCCTTGCTGGAAGGCAGCCTCCCCTAATGGTTCACTAGTCTGATCTGGGAATCCAGGAGAGCCCCTGGCTCTATCTCCAGGGAAGGGTTGAGAAGGTGCTGTGCCCCCTCCTCCTCCATCCTGTCTCTACCTTTATCTCAGCCCTGGACCTAGCGTGGCTCTTGGTGCCTATGAGATACACCTGGGCAGGAGGGGAGACAGGACAACTGGCTGATAGTAGAGAAAGAGAGGCTGAGATGATGGAGCCTTTATCAGAACGGCCAGCCAGGATTTGGCCTGAAGGCGGGAGATTGCTCAGAGAGGAAAGATAACATCCATGCCCATGGGGAGGGGATCTCTGTAGAAAGCCCACCAGACAGTGCTCACTTCAGCAGTACACATACTAAAATTGCAACGATACAGAGAGGATTAGCATGGTCCCTGCGCAAGGATGACACGCAAATTCGTGAAGCGTTCCATATTTTTGGGAAAAAAAGAGGGAGGGGGGAAAGGAAGGGGGAAGGGGGGGAGGGAACAAGAGGGTCCAGGGAGGGGTGGAGGGAGGGGAATGGGGTACTTATCAACTTTGTGTGAGTGGAAAAAAGAAATAAAAAAATATGGAAAAAAAAAAAAAAGAAAGCCCGCCAGACAAAGGGGTGTGTCTGTCTTCCTAGCCTTTCCAGTATGGTGGATGCTCTGAAACTAGAGACCCTGCTTCAGGGCTAGAGTAATACCAGCCATCCCTTCCAGAACAGTGAACCTGGGGACAAGACATGTGCCAGGAGTCAAGTAGGTACCGGCCTGAGTGGAAACGGCTGAAAGGCCAGCTTGCACATATGACCAGGTTTCCAGCCCAACACCCAGGCCCCAAGCTCATGGCTTCTTGGTTCGTAGGACGAGAGAAGCAGAGCACACAGCAGACAGGGTCTCAGAGCAGCAGCCGCTCTTCCTTCCTGCGGGGATCCTATGTTTCCCCTTCTGTTTCACGTGAGAGTGTTTGGATATGAATCATACTACAGCCCTCTGCTGCTTTTAAAACACGCAAGGGATTTCTGAGGGCGGCAGGCACACCCGTAACCCCAGCTCTTGGGGGACAAAGAAGATGATGAGATGGAAGAAAATCCCGGAAACCCTACTCGTGACCCAGTCTGCTTGCCAGCGCCGAGGCCACACCCCTTGGTCTTGCCCATTTCTGGGAAGAGGCTGCGTGTAGAATGAGGTCCACCCTGGCTGGACAGCCGCTCTCGTTCCCTCACCTGGGGCAGAAGTGCAGCTCTACGGAGCCCCTAGAGAGTAGGATGTGATGTTCCAGCTCCTAGGGGTGCATGGGGCAAATCATGGTGCCCCCCACATTCTGTGGATTGCTGTGGCGTTACCCACACAGATTCTGAGTGTGGGTCGGTTCGCGGTCAGCCGAAGCTGAGAACCTGCTCGTGTGTCCATCACACGGACACAGGACTCCTGAACAGCAATGCCTGTGTCAGCTAGTGGTGTGTGGCATTTTCCGGGTCATAAAGTGATGCTATTCCTGTACATGACCCCAATAAGCTCATTGGTTGTCGGGTTGGTCTAACAGTTACTTAGGTCTGTCCTTCTGAATAGACTTCTGGGAAATCAAAACCAGCTGGACCACCTGGGACACCAAGAAAGAGAGGGACCAGGGGCTTGTCTTCTCTGAGCTGGCCGTGAACCTCTATGGTGAACAATTCCCACCACTGGACTTCATGAGGCCGAGGGGGCAACGCCCACCTGTCAGCTGCACAGACGGGCACTGTCTGCCCTTAGTATAAGCCTTTAGGGAAGTTCTCATGTCACCAGGGACAACCCTCCAAGCCCGGGCAACATGGAGATGCAGCCGTGGGCTTGGCTGGAAGGGCAGAGCCCCCAAGAAACAAAGAAGTAGAGACATTGCCTGGGAAAACAGCGTGTTTATTGGAGAGGCAGGACAAAGAGCGTATATGGGGGAGAGGTGGGGGGGGCTCTGGGAGCTAGGAGTCATTCATGCGTGGACTGGTGGTAATTCGAGGCCCTGAATTCTTGTCCTTCGGTGGGCTTCTGGGCACAGACAGCATAGGATAGGAGGACGGTCTCCCCAGACCTGTGGATCTGAAAAGCCCCCACCCCAGTCCCAAAGGTTTCCCACCCAGCCAGCCAGCAGGGGGGTAGGAAGCCCCAGCACCTCAGCCACACATCAGAATTCCTGTAACTCATGACTCCTTGCTAAAGGGGGTTCAGAGGAAAGGAATCTATGTAGGAGACTTGAGGGGTGGGAACAGCCGTCACAGCAAGACCTGCTGGAGAACCAACCCCAAGCTAAGCCCAAGTATCCCTGCCAGGGACCAGGCGCTGCCCCTGGCTGAGACAGCAGCGTTACAAAGATCCTCCTTGCAGCAGGACACCTTGGAGTGGACGGTGACTCCCGGAAACTCCAAGTTTTGGTTGAGGCTCTGGTCATCACAACTGGGAATGCAGAATTTGTTGTGCCGTGTCTCTGTCTGTGAGTCTGCAGGGGAGAGGGAAGTGACCCCACAGCCCACACAGGGCAACCAGCACCCAGGTCTGGACAGCCCAGCCTGGCCTCCCCGCAAAGGACACATTAAGGTCAGGTATGGCAGTTCACACCTGCAGTCTCAGCTGCCGACGAAGGCAGGGGGGTCAGCAAAGTGCAAGTCTTGCCTGCGCTGCAAAGTTCCAGAGCAGCGGAGGCTTGCAGTTTCCAAAGAGAATGTGGTTGGAGGTGGGAAAGGAAGACTAGGCACAGGGGCCTGAGTTCGATTCTCGGAGCTCACAGGGAAAAGCAGGTATTATAGTCTTGCAATGTCAGCACTGGGAGGCAGAAATAGTTCCCTGTGACTCGATGGCCAGACAGCATGGCATACTTAGTGAGCCCCCGGTCTCAACTGAAACTCTGTCTCAAAAAAAAGATGACTGCTCTTGGAGAATGACACCCAAGGCTGACTTCTGACCTCCATGCACACACACAGAAGGAAGCAAGTGCATGTGCCAGCACGAGTGTGCACTCCCCCATGTACACATCCATGCACACACGCCTCAGGCAGCATGCTGCAGCGTGTTCACCCTAAGGCACCTCGGGCTCTAGCTCAGATCTGGTACAGAAAGTGGGCAGGCTGTGGCAGGAAGCTGGACACAGGCAGCAGGCTGAGGGATGGGGGATCCCTCTGCCCTGTCTATCTGGAGGATGTATCCAGAAACACCTGGGGTTGATGTATCCTCCCTTCCACTCCATGGCCTGGCTTACTCCCCGTTCCTCTGACTTAATGTGCTGGACTCCAGCTTCCCTCTTCAGAAACAATCACCAGGGTGTGCGGCTGGTCGTCCCAGTCCAGCGTGCAGGGGACAGGGACAGGAGCACCGGTGGCTGCCCTGACTGAGCCTTGAAGTGAGACACGGCTGCTCCTTGCTGATCACCCAGTGGGCAAGGATTTCCACATTCAAGCTGGTCACAAGATCCTACTCTGTAGTGCGACGCCCCAGCACATTCTTGAACCCCAGTACGCAGCCCTATCAAGAGCTCCACACCTCCCCCAACAGGCCCCTACCTTGGCCCTAGAGTTCTGGGGGAGGAGGAACTTGTTCCACACCTGCTCCCTTTCCTGGGCCCTTTCTTCCCACCCCACCCCTGCGCCAGCACGTGGAGCTCACCTATGGTGGTTGTCACTTCCTGGGCAATGCAGACACCTCCGTTGAAGGGACAGTCTCTCACTGGACAGGAGGTTCCAGGCAAGACTGCCATACACTGGTAGCAGCGCAGACCCTGAGCTGGAGAAGAGGTCAGGGCTGTAAGGGCTTAGGACCACCTGAGTGTGGTCATGTCAGCATCTGGACCCTCAGGCCAAGGGGGTAAGACGAGATCAGATGTGATGTGTGCCAAGGGAAGAGACAGCTGTGGGTGGCTGGCACAAGAAAGGAAACTCAGCTGGCCAGTACGCATGCAGGCTGGGACAGCAGGAGCATCAGGCCGAGGAGGACCCCTAAGGAGGCCTGCTTGGTGGCCAGCCCTGAGGAACATGAGAGAGAAGCTGGAGAGGTGCAAGGGAAGAGGCTGTGACCGGAGAAGCAAACCAGGAGATGCTGTTCCCGGAGGCGAACAGACCCACACCAACCTCTGTGCCAAGTGCCTTCACAGCTTACCTCTCTCTGTGCACAGTAGGCCCCCGAGCAGGACAAGCACACAGATCTTCATAGCGAAGGAACTGTTCATCCTGTTGTAAGGGGTAAGAGACAAAACCGGGAGAGCTGACATAGGCAGGTTCCCCATTCATGCTCTGGGGGCTCACATAGTCCTGATGTTCGAGAATATCTGGGAAGCTAGTCCACATCCATATCCCCTCATGAAGCTTCCCCAGGGAATGACCTGTCTGCCTACTCCTCCCACCCCAATCTCCTTCTTCTGATCCCCAAATCCCACCCAGAGCCCCACAACCACACTCTACCTTAGGGCTTCTATCTGTCTAGCAGCCTCTGACCCTAGCTCTTGATCTCTGGTCTTCTGTGGGCTGAGTGCACAATGAAACTTTCCAGCTAGTTAAAAAGGAGTTTCACTTTTCCCTTCTGACTTTGCTCCTCCCAGTCGTTGATCAATCGAAGTGACTTCCTCCTGCCCAAAGTGTCTCTTGTCTAAGACAGACATCCATAGCCTCTTGCTCCAGGGAAAGTCAGACCTGCCTGGCTGAGGGTGGGCCCTCCAAGAGGGGCTGGGGCAGGAGGGTCGAGAGGGGCTCCCACACGCCTGTGTGCCAGGCAGCAACTGGTGCCAACTGGACAATTAAAGGCTTCTGTTCAGGACACATTGGTAAAGAATCAGGAGTTAAGTCCTAAGGAGCCTGCAGGACATTGTCTAATTGATTTTTTTTGGGTGGGGGGATCAGCACATGGCAGATGGGATTGCTCCCTGAGTAGGTCGATAAAATGGAGGACTGGTTAAGTAAGTTGGCATACGTGAACAGACATGCTGTCTGGCTAGGGACGATTGCTCCCTATCTGCAATACTGTGGAGTGGATGTGGTATGGCCAATTCTCTGGTACCCTGGGGTTGAGATGGGCTCTCCTGCCAAGTTAGAGTGAGAATTTTTCGTAACCAGACAACTGTAACATAGGGAACGCTCAGGCCCGAGATCTCCATTTCTTGAAGACGGATGCCAAGGGCATCCCTCGCAGTCTCAGTTGCAGTGTGCCTCCTATTCCAGCGTAGCTCTGTGCCTATGTCAGCATAGATGCCAGCCCAGGCCGGTACAGTCTAGGCTGACTCCTGTGGACTTTCCCGCAAGGGGTGGGGATGGATCTTTTCCTGTCTTGAACTGGGATCAAGGGTAGAGGTGTTTTTTACACATGTCTTCCTGGTCTTTGGAAGCCATCTAGACATTGATTAACATACCTAAAGGACGGGCACAGAGCTTTATTACTGTAATAGTATCACCGTGATCCTGACCTATCAACAGCCTGTTCTTTTTCCACCTCGTATGTGTAAGGATTGGCAGGGCTGTATTGGTGGTGGTAGTCCCACCTGTTGTGGGCTTTGCACCTGCAGTTTGTCTGTCACTATTGATGTCATCACTCTGCGCAGTGTACAGTCTTCACCCCTGTTTCATGGTATATCAGGGATTAGGTTCCATAATAAACTTGACTTGGTTTTTTGCCTCTTCCAAGATCCCCACTTGACTCATCCTGACTTAATTCTTGCTGATCCCCCTCTGGTACCCATCAGGATTGCGAGGTAAGCGTGCTGGTCACGGGACCCCACACATAAGCCTAGGATTAATCTATTTATTCCTCCCTTAAGTTGTTTTTGTTGTTAATTTATCAGCAACATACTGAGAGCTACAACCTCTTATCCCGAAATAAGAACTTTCCTGGATCTCATTGGAATTCCCCCAGTAGTGGACCAGATAAAAGGAACCACAGAACAGAAGAGAGATTCTCCTGTCTTGCAGTTTTCAGCCTCTCAGATGGGGTGACTTAGCCTGTCTTCAGCTTTGGCCAGTCAGCCACGCTGGCTCCACTGTGAAAGACTGTATCTCCCCTCTGGAACTGTAAGTTGAATAAATCTCCCTTTCTGCCTTAAGTTGTTTGCCTATGGGTGCTCTCTCACAGCAATAGTTAGAGTAACCAGTGCATGTCCCCTCTGAGATGGCAGATAAGCAACTGAGTTCAACTGGCAAGAACCCAGCCGCAAGGCCTTGGTGAAAAGAGGCAGAAAAAGGGATGGAATGAAAGAAATGCCCCCAAGGCTGAGGCCACAGAATAAGTCATAAAGTGAGCTCAGGCCAGCTGTCCTATCAAAACTTGCAAAAAAAACAGTAGCTGATTCCTGTCTCATACCACCGTTGCTCACGGTGCCCCTGCTCCCCCCCCCACACGGCCCCATTAGCTATAACCCCGCCGGCCCCCACACTGGCTTGCTGTCATGCTCAGATCCTGGATGCTGCTCTTTGCCTAGAGGCCACTCTGTGTCCCCTTTTATTTCCACCTGCAGGCTCAGTCCTCGGTGCCCCTTGCTGTCATAAATACCCCACCCAAATGTTGCAGCTGCTTTTCTTTCCTTGTGAGACAATGAACTCCGGCTAGGTAACGTCCCGGGCAGGTAGCTTCCCAAACCTCAACAACAACCAGAGAGGCAAATGGTGAGCCTGGGGAAAGGCACAGCTCACATTCAAGCCGTGTTACCAAACTACAGGGAAACAAGATTTTTATTCCAGTTATAATCTCATGTGATGGTCAGCGTGGCAGGAGACTTCATACCAGTACCAGAAGCCAAGGGACCTGACCACACCTTATCCACAAGTTTGCAGTCATCTCCAGGGCAACAGGTGTAACTTGAACAGTTATTCCTTTTGTTACCCGTATTTCTGGTATAAGAAATCTGACTCTCTTGAAACCATATCCAACGGTCTTTTCCTAGGAGTGTGTCTGCTTGGCTGAGAAGCTCATGGCTCACATTAATTGGAGTCAATATCTTAAAGAGAAGAGTATCAGAACCAAAGCATCCCTTCTGAATCTTACCTTGAAATCAAGTGGAAAGTCTCAGGGGATTACATACTCAGGGTGTGAGTTCTCTAAATGATGGGTCATTTTGGGTCAGTTGTATTCAAATGCCTTCTTTCCTTCAAAGGCAAGCTTTTGATTCCTCTTATCCTTTCTGCGGCTAAGGGGTTCCTCTTTCAGGAGGAACTGTTGGGTAAATCTAGACAAGATAAATATGGTAGATGAGACCAGTGTTCTCCCCACATCCGTCTGCTTCCTCATGGGCCACTCACACGTAAACAGTGAATGATGAATGTTCACAGTGCTTTCTCCAAAAGTATCTCTCCAATGCATCTGTTCCTCCTTTACTGCAGGTAAGGAGTCCCCCTTCTGGCATCTTCTAAAAGTGATGGACCACTTCCTGGACATCCAGTAGTGGTCACAGGTAGCCAGCCAGGAGCCCCAGGAAGCTTGGGCAAGTGTAGCCTTTAAGACCAAGTGGGCGTCAGCAGCTATCAGGCCAACCATCAACACCATCCCCAGGATCTGGAGCCAGCACCCGTTTGTCCTCTCATCTCGAGATCCTCAGTCGCAAGGTGTCTCAGGGTCCACAGGCCTGGTCTAGATTTGGTCAGGGATGGAGGCTGCCTTCTCTCTGGTGTGACGAATCCATGCTTGACACCTGCAACTTTTAAGAGCTGAGGGAGGAATGAATATAACATGGGAAGGCCCTTTCCCACCTAGGCCCCTCTCATCTGGTCCCTCCCATCTAGAGTGGAGGCTCCCCTCAATGGATGTTTCATCTAAGCCTAGTCCTCCCGTTGCCAGGAGTGTATGGGACTTTGTATCTTGTTGGGGCAGGTATGGTGGGTGGGTAGCTGTCTATGCCGTACTAGCCAAGTTCTTTTGAAACCTCTGAGGATGTCTGTCCATACTCATGAAAGTTCACTGAGTTGAGAAGCATCGGTAACAGGCACTCAAATATGATCTCAAAAAGGGAATACCTGCATAGCCAGGCTGTACGGCGCTCTCTGAACAGCACAAGTAGCAGAATGTCTGGCCCAGAGAGGCCTGTCTCTTGTCAGTGCTTAACATTATCATTCATTCAACTCCACCTGAAGATTGCAGGTGCCATGTGTGCACGTTTCATGTTAGTCCCACTGCTTTGCATACTTGCTGGACCATCTTGCTGACAAACACCAGTCCATTGTCTGTCCCAATATTTGTTGGAACTCCAAACATGAAATGACTTCTTTAATCAGGGCACGGGACACTTCTGATTCCTTCAGGGGCCGAAAGCCCAAGTGAAAGCTGTTTCTTGTCCTTTGAAGTTTGGCTTCCTAGAAAAGAGGCTTTTCCAGAGTCAGCTATACTAAAGTTAGTACAGCTGTAGCTCAAGTGGACCAAGCTACGTTTCAACTTGATTCGGAATCTGGCAGCGTCCCCCAGGTGATACTGATTTTCGTGTACTACTAAAGGGTTCATGAAGAGCAGCAAAAGCTTGGCTGCCAAGTGGCAGGCGTACAGTTTCTGCATAAGAAGGTGAAGCTTATAGCTGCAGAGGTGAACCCAGAGTGTTGTTTAAGATGCCAGAACCAAGAGATGTATGCTGAGGACAACTGCCTGGTTCAGAGAAACTCTGCTTTTACAACTTTGAGCTTTGAGTCAAAATAAGTTAAATACTCCAAAACAAATAAAAAAATCAAAATAGAAGCATCTTGACACGATTTAAAAAATCTAATTATAATCAAGTCTAGCAAATTGAATATCGCATCCTAATTTCAGTGTCCGTCTTTTGTTGCTCATCACGTAGTCATGGTGGCTCAAAGATTCTAGGCATTCTCAGTCCCTGCTCAAAGCTGTTCCAACACTTTAACAATTGAACTTTTAATTGACATTTTAAATTGAGTATAGAAACTTTTAATTTTCGACTTTTAGAATTAATAAAATTAAATGTATTCATATTGTAAATAAGATAACTTTTAACACCTATGGGGGCAGGATTAAAGGTTACAATTTAGGGGCTGGAGAGAGATTAAGCCTCTGCCTTGCAGGCAGAAGCTCCTAAATTCGGATCCTAGACCCCACGTATAGGCCGCTGGGCGGAAAGCAGGGGCAGCCTGCGTATCTGGTCCTGGTAGGGCGGAGCCTGTGAATCCGGGGGCAGAGTAAACAAGGAGGAGGTGGAGGCGGTCCATGGTGGTTCCTGAATTTTCCCGTGGTTCTATGCACACACACACACATACGCACACATGCACAATTGAATAAAAAATTAAATAAAAAAAGAAAGACTTTCTTTCTCTATTAAAAAAAAAAGATTACAGTTTAAAAGTGCTGTGTTTTTGTGTCAAGTTGACAAAGGGTAGAGCTGTCATAGTTAGGCACAAGTGTCAACTTGGGGGTTTGGGCTCTGGGCATATTTGTAGAGAAGTAATGGTTGAGTTAAGCCCAGAGCAAACTTGCAAGAGATTGTCTAACTGATGAGGAAGGTCCAACCCATGGTGCGTGGGACTAGGCCCTGGAATAAAATACCAAGAACTGATTGAGAACATTGGCATCCTTCTGTATACTTGGCCAGATATACTGATATGGCAAGTAAGGATTGTCCCTCTCTCAGCCGTTATATGGTCATGGTGTGGCCAGTTCCCTCAGCCCTGGTGTTGGTGCGTGGTCTCCCATCAAGCTGGACTACAGACTATACTAAGATTGTCAGTAAGAAAATAAATCCCTTGTTCTCTTAAGCCGTTTGATGTCATTTATCAGCAACCATGCAGGGGATCTGCTACTATGTGTTACATCTGCTTTTTACGCTGCCTGGAGACACCATGTCTGTCCCCATATAGCAGGTCATCCATCTATCTATCCATATCTATCATCTATCTAATCTATTGTCTATAGATCAATTTATTAGCTATCACCTATCATTTATTTATTAGGTCATCTATTATCCATCACCTATCTGTGTACATTGTCCATCTAATCTATATCTATTAACCCCTTAACTATCAGCTGTCTATATGTGTCATCTATCTATACCTACCATTTAACTGTCACTTATCTATTTATGCTTTATTCTTATCTACCCATCCACCTGTCATCTATTGTCTGTCTATCATCTGTCCTTTGCCTGTCTACCTACCTACCTCTATGTTTATCCAGTGTCCATAGTCAGGGCTGTGAGGTCAGGAGGGTACAGCAGAATTTAGAAGGCCCCAAAGTCCTGAGCACCAGGGACGAGCTGCAGAAGCATTTCTTTGGTGCTGTGAATCAAGCTGCAATGACTGTGATTGTGCAGGTGTCTCTGTGTGGTAAGATATAAAGTCTCTCATGCCTGGGGGTGACAGAGCTGTTTCATACGGCAGTTCAATTTTTAGGGTTTTTTTTTTTTTTGAGGAAACTCTATGTTGATTTCCATAGATGCTATACCAGTTCATACTCCCACCAGCAATGCATAAAGGATGCCTTCTCCCCACATCCTCACCAGAATTCGTTATTTATGTTTTTTCGATCTTAGCCACCTGTCTGAGTGGGATAAGATGCTGTCTCAGAGTAG
The DNA here is from genome assembly GCA_023101885.1 of Typhlomys cinereus. Taxonomy (NCBI): domain Eukaryota; kingdom Metazoa; phylum Chordata; class Mammalia; order Rodentia; family Platacanthomyidae; genus Typhlomys; species Typhlomys cinereus. The sequence goes on from JALPQD010000795.1 coordinate 163,979, forward strand.
TTGTAATTTCCCTATTTGAATTCCTAAATGACTGTAGAGTGCTCCGCTCTAAACAGGACATCAAAAGCACCTTGAGGGAGACACTGCTGCCAGTCAGTGTCCTCTGATCTCAACAGGGCTGTCGCACCTAAGAACTTACGCAAAACTTGTCAACCCGAGGATCTCGGGACACCTCCTTGGGAGACTCTCAAAGGTTGGAGCCAGATGGGAGAAGGGGGGCTTCTCTCCTCAGCAACTCACCCACTGATGGGTGGGTCCTTCATGCCCCAGGGGGAGCTCAGGCCAATGCCAGGGCAGAAATCCCAGATGAGACCTCGGTAAGTCACACATGCAAGCGAGTGTGAAAATGGGGGGCAGGGAGGACTGGCTGGAAAGGAAGGGGAAGGAAAGAGTGGGGAAGGTAGAAATATGTGGTTTCATATGTCTGTATAGGGAAAAATATTCTAGAAAAAAAATTTTTTTCAGAGAAAGAGGGGGGCAGGCACATGCCATAGCATAGGCGTGGAGGTCAAAGGACAGCTTTCAGAAGTTCGTTTATTGTAGCCCGGTAAAAATAGCTGTCAGCCTGCTAATTTAGACAGGAAACACACGGGCTGACACTCTCATGCACCTCCCCCACTTTACTACAGTTTGGGAAGAAAAAAATTATGTGGGAATTTCCTGAACTAGTCATGTGATTACAGCTTAGTCAATCATGGTTTAAACAAACACCCAACATTAGGAAATCCCGCTTACATACAACTACTAAAGTCTGACTTCTGTAAAAAAAAAAAAAAAAATTGCTTGCTTCCTGCCCCTTGAGTAAGATACAGTCTGTCTTTAAAAATCCTGGCTCTCTGGTCAGTAAAGGCCTCTCCATTTGATAAGTTTCTGGTGTGGGCGTGTGAAGTCCTGAGCAGCCCCAGAACCTTAGAGCTTTCTCTCCTTCCACCGTGCGGGGTTGAACTTAGGTGACCAGGTTTGCAGCAAGCACCTCTAACCAATGAGCCACAGCTGAGACGAGGGCTGTACAGCTCCCCTTGACTACAGGAGGCCAATGGGAGGGTGTCCTGCGGTCCGGGGACTGTGGGCAGCTGCCCTTGCTGTACCAGGTGTAAAAAAGAAAGAAAGAAATGCTGGATGGGCTGCATGGCAGACGAGGAATGGAGAAAGTTTATTGATCACCTAGTTACACGGTAGCCTCTGGGCTAATTCTCTGAGAAGGGAGAAGCGGGATCTGAAGGCCTAGCAGAACTTTAATCTCTGGGAATGTGGGCAGGGAGGACGGAGAGAGGTCTCTCTCCATGAGGTGCATCAAGAGCTGGTTTTGTGAGTGGCAAAGGGTGTGACCAGTGAGCAGAGACTCCGCCCTGGGCATGGGGTAGAAGTCTGTTCACTTCACAATTGAAGACTGAGCTTTGGGGCACACCTGTGAGGAATTTAAAGTGTCCCTGAGCAAGCTTGTAGGAGATTATCTTACTGATGTGAGAAGACCCAGCCTTAGTGGACGGTACCATTTGCTGGGTAGGTGTATAGGATGGAGAGAGCTCAGTACTTTGGCATAGTTTGTCATATAGGAATACTGGCAAAGAGAAAGTATGCCCCTCAGGAATCCCTGTGGATATGGTGTGGCCGGTTCCCTCTGCTCCTGATGTTAATGTGACTCTCCTGCCAAGCTGGACATAAGCTGTAACCATAGTTGTAAGTAAAAACAAGTTCCTTGTTTCCCTCCATTATTCGAGTTATGTTTTCATTTGGCAATGTGGAGATGAAATTAACACACAGGAAGATTGAGGCACTGGCTTTACATAAGGATCCACCCCACAGCCTCCTGTGCATAAGCCTGGGAGTCCCACACACATACCCAGCCTCCTGTGTGTAAGCATAGGACCCCCCTTCCCCACATCCAGCCTCCTGGTGCATAAGTCTGGAAAAACCCTCCACACCCCCAGCTTCCTGGTGCATACCCCCCCCCCCAGCCACCTGGAACATAAGCGCACCTCCTTCACAACCTCCTGGCTTCATCGTTCCATCATTTTCTTTTTGTTTATGTGGATTCTCAAACCTGCCTGTTGGCTTGAATGCTCGCTGTTCCCACAGGCTCCTGTGCTCCAATGCTGCTCCCCAGCAGCTGCCCTGTGTGGGACGGTAATAGGACCTCTGGGAGATGAGGCTTTGCTGGAAGAAGCACATCCCCGGGGCTTGAGATTCTGTAACTCAGCCCTGCTTCTTCTCTCACCCTCTCTTTGTTCCCAGTGGCTGGTGGGACCTGTACAGGCCTCCGGCTTTGGCCGCCATGCTGTCCACATCTGCTCCTTGCCATCATTGGACTCTATCCCCTATAGACCTGGGTGAGAGCGCTTCTCGCAGCAACAGAATAAGAACAGCTCTGACTGAACTCTCTGTCTGCATAGATACAGGTAAGCAGGCACATGTATGCATGAGCAACTGTGCATTTATGACTCTGTGCTCATTCTTGTACTGCAGTTTATATGTGTGTGTGTGTGTGTGTGTGTGTGTGTGTGTGTGTAGGTACTGGTATGTATAGATGTGTGTGTATGTGTGTGTAGGTGTTGGTGTGTATAGATGTGTGGGTAGTGGAGGGTGCTATGTGCCTATGGAGGCCCAAGGGTGACTTCTGGAATCATCCTAGACTGCTTATTGCTTTGCCCTAGGGTTTCCCAGGCTCTGCCTTCCAGGGCTGGAAGTACAGGCTTCTGCCATTTCTGCCAGGAGTTTTTAACCTGAGATCTGGGATCTGAACTCAGGTCCTTCTGCTTGTGAGACAAAGGCTTAGTTATAACTTATATCTTTAGTCCGGGTTTCTCCCTTTCTCTCTCTTTCTTCACTGTGGCAAAATACAAATAGAAAAAGTCTCCATTAGAGCAGCATTTAGCACAGTTGCATTGCTACATGACCCTCACCATGTGTAACTCTACAATGTCTCCAACTTCTAGAACCTTCCCCACTGGAAGCCTCAAACCATCCCATACCTCTTCTCATTTCCCTTCCTGCTGGGTTCTCTGCTCTCTGCTTGTACACTGCTGGCTTCTGTCCCTTCTGTTTTATGGCTCATCCCAATCTGAATATGACCCGTGCTCTATTCCTCTGACAGAATGTGGAATCCTTGGCCTGGAGGGTCTCCTTGCTGTGACGCTGTGGGGGTCACACATTTCATGTACTTGGCCTCAGCAGACCCGTGCTGAAGGAGCTCGCCTCCTGGTGGGCTTACTCTCTGGATGTTGTCTTTCCATGCAAACGGTCTTTAGGCTTTTTATTAGTTTGGGTTTAACACAGGGTCTCTCTCTGTGTGTGTAACCCAAGGTGGCCTGCACTCTAGCTTCCTAGGGACTGGGATTACAGGTGTGGTCCGCTTCACAGAACCAGTTCCAGGCATCTGCCTTACCATTGCTGGGGCTGATCACACCCAGGCCCGGAGTCTTAATCTTTTGCTTTTTGGCTTTTGCGAGGTTTTGTAACTGAATGTGGGAGGCACCTGGTGGAGCTCAGCCTGGGACCACCCAGGAGGACCTCCAAGTACAGAGTAAGGGAAGGGGGCCCCTGCCTGCTCCTGAAGTGGCTGCTCCCTGGAGGAGGCAGAGGTGTGTTGGGAACAGTGCCACACTTGTGGTCAGAGCCTGAGCAGATAGCAGGAGGCCGTGCTGACTCACACGCTTGGCCAGTGGCAGGCACAAGCGTCCCCTGGGGCTGACTGGGTATGACACCAAGCACCGTCCAAGCTGGGTGAGTGAAGGGTTGCTTTGGGCTGGTTGGTGGAGGCTCTCTCTGACCCTCAGCAACCCTGAAGGAACATGAGCAGGTATGCAAAAGAGCAGCAGCTCTGGACCCTGAGGCAATGGGAGCTTGCCTGCCATTCTCTGCAGGGTATGTACACGGCAAACGTTGCTCAACCCGCGCATGGGGCGATCGGTTGTCCGGAGCCCTCCGTTGAAACGCTTTTCACTCCTCTAGACTGGCATGGTGGCATTGTTTGGTCATTTGATCAAACACATGAGGGTCACTCCAGACTCTGCTCTGTGCTGTCAGCTTCTGTCCCTTGTATCAGTGTAGCACAGTTGTCTTTTACACTTTTACTTATTGTTGTTTTATTAGCAGCGTGTGTGTGTGTGTGTGTGTGTGTGTGTGTGTGTGTGTGTGTGTGTGTACTGACACTGTATATGTAGCAGTCAGAAGATAGCTTTATGGAGTCAGTCCTCTCCTTCTACCTGTTCCACCTGGTTCTCCACTTGCCAGCAGGTGTTATTTCTGGCCCAGTTATGTGGCTGGCCCCTCTACTAGTTTGTGTCTGTTTATTTTTGAAATGGGGACTTACATAATCCAGACTGACCTCAAGCTTGCTACGTATCTTGAACTCCCTTGATCATGACTGATAGTTTTGCAGGGTAAATCAGCCTGGGTTGACATTTTTGCTCATTCAATACTTGAAGTATGTCTCTCCAAGCTCTTCTTGCTTTTACTGTTTCGACTGAGAAGTCATTTGTTATTTTAATAGGTTTACCTTTAAAAGTGACTTGTTTTTTCTCCCTTGAAGCTCTCAGCACCAGTTCTTTATCTTGAATGTGGAGTGTTTTAACTATTATTTGCTGTGGCGTGCTTCTGTTTTGGTCCTATCTGTTTGGGGTGCGGAATGCCTCTTGTATATGGATGGGCCTCTCTTTTTTTATATGAGGAAAGTTTTCCTTGATGATCGTTTGAAAAATTTCCTCAGGGGTGGTATTTTGAGATTCTTGCTCTGGTATTCCATGAATACGCATGTTAGGCTTCTTCAGGGTGTCCCATATCTCTTGGATATTTCTCTCAAGTATCTTTTTGGCTTTAACAACCTCTTCCATTGAGCTGGTTAGTACTCCCACTTTATCTTCAAGGTCTGAAATTCTGTTTTCTGCTTCATTAGTTCTGTTGATAAGACTCTCTGTAGAGTTCTGGGTTGAAGATAACTTGTCTTGTAGCTCAGTTTTAAACTCTGCTTGAGTCTGTTTTAACTGCTCTATGCCAGTTTTTGTTTCTTGCACTGTTTTTCTCAACTCCTCCAAATGTCTGTTGTGTTCCTCTTCAAAGCGATTGATTCGATTATGTAATTCCTCCCTCATTTCCTCTTTCATAGTATTGAACATGGTAATGATCATATTTTGAAAGTCGTTATCCTGGGTGAGGCTTTCTTGGCCTTTTTCCGCAGGTTTGTTCTGGTTGGAGTCTAACATTATGGGATTAATTTCTTCAGTGGGAATTTTTTTACTTGAGTGTTGCTTCTCATGGATTTGCACTTTGACTTTGGCATTGTCGTTTTTTTTTTAATTTTTTTTTATTATTATTATTATTTATTCAACTGTGTGTATGTGTGCGCGCACGTGTGTCTGTGTGCGTGTGTGTGTGTGTGTGTGTGTGTGTGTCTGTGTATGTGTAGAACCACGGACGAATTCGCGAACCACCATGGACGCCTCCACCTCCTTCTGCCCCGGGATTCACAGGCTCCGCCCTACCAGGACCAGAAGCGCAGGCTGCCCCTGCTTCCGCCTGGCGTCTATACGTGGGATCTGGGATTCGAACTCGGGACCTTCCGCCTGCAAAGCCACCTCTCCAGCCCTGGCATTGTCGTTTTAACTCTTAAGATCTTTCAATTTCACTAAACTGAATTATTTGGCCTGGGGTTCTGGGGGTGGGCAGGGACAGAGCTTACCTAGGTCGCTGGTGAGGCCCGGCTGGACTGCGCGCGCGTCCCGACCGGCGGAGCGGGGTGGGGTGAAAGGGAGGATGGGGGTGGTCGGCGTGGAGCTATTTAACCCGAGGGCAGCTGGGGCGGGGCCCGGGCGCAGGGGGAGGTCCTCCTCGTCCCTCGGCCCTGCGCGCGGCTCCGGCTGGATGGCGAGAGTCGGAGCCGGGTCCCTTTGGGCTGACCTGGGGTTCTGGTGGGCGGGCGCGGCCGGGGTTTACCTAGAATCGCGGGGTGAGGCCCGGCTGGACCGCGCGCGCGTCCAGACCGGCGGAGCGGGGTGGGGTGAAAGGGAGCCATATCTTGAACTCCCGATCTTCCTCCCTCTATCTCCCAAGGGCTGGTGGGAGTAGTAGACTGCCACCTCCAGTGACTCTTGTATGAACTTCAGAAGGATTGTCTGCCTGTCTATCACCTGTCTAATATCTACCTGTCTATCACCTATCACCTATCAATCTCTCTCTGACATTTGGTGAGCATTGTATCTATGGATCACAGTAGAACACAGCTTCTCTGAGTATTAATTCCCAGTACGTAAATCTGTGGTGCCTGTGAGGAACAAATGGGCATCTCGAGAGTGACCACATGATGCAGAGCCCTTCAGCAAGGTAGCATTTTCCTTTTGCAGCGGCGTGCTCAGCCCAGAGTTCCAGTGAGCACGCACACCAGCCGGAAGCAGGCTGGACTTTGTTTCTAATGCCAGGGCTCCACACCCTGCTCTGTGCCGTCAGCACTCGGCACCACAGCTTCACATGATCGTTGTAGGAGCTGCATCTTCTCTCACTTGCCTTCCACGGGCCCTGGTTTCTGTCTGCAAGCTGGTGCAGTTTTATCATTTATGCCTGGGACGCCTCGAATGTGGCTACAAAAGGTTTCCTTGGCCCTCCAGCAGAACTTTCCAGCATGTAGCCGTGCTGCCCGGGATGGCCTAGCTCTGTCCTCATGGCACTCTCCTGCATGCCAGGCCGAACATGTCACCTGATAAGATGCCTCCCAGAGGCTGGAGAGGTGGCTCAGGGGTTAAGCCTCTTCCTTGCAGGCAGAAGGTCCTGAGTTCGGATCCCAGATCCCACGTATAGACACCGGGCGGAAGTGGGGGCGGCCTACGTTTCTGGTCCTGGTAGGGCGGAGCCTGTGAATCCCGGTGCAGAGTAAACAAGGAAGAGGTGGAGTAAACAAGGAAGAGGTGGAGGCATCCGTCCATGGTGGTTCCCGAATTCGTCCGTGTTTCTACACACACACACATACATACACACACACATACATACACATGCATACACACACAATTGAATAAATAATAAATAATTTAAAATTTTTTTTAAAAGTTGCCTCCTGACATACACTGGACCAGCTGTAAGAGTTAGAAGCCCTCATCTCCCTCCCCTACCTCCTCCCTCCCCCACACCCACACCCCATCCTGGTGGTTTTACCAATTCCCAGTGTTTGCCACAGATAGGCCATTTTGTAAATCTCCACCTGGACTTGTCCATAAGCGACCAGACCAGCCACTCCCCCAACCTTCCTCCCCCTCCCTCCCACCCCACTTATCTCCAGAGACCCCTGACCTCCCCCCCATGACTACTTCCCTCCCACCCTGTGCTGCCCTCCTTCCCTAGAAACTCCTTAGTGAGGTCCCAGGCCACAAATGCTATAAGCCCCCTTTTGTTGGGATTGCTGCAGATTTCTCCCCATCCCACACTCACAGCGGCTCTCTCCTCATCCTCTCTGACCTTAAACTCTCTCTTCTGCTCCAGTCTCTCCCACCTTAAGCCTAAACTATGGTTCTCATGGCCACCAGACCCCAGTTCAAAACTCGAGTTCCCACATCTCTCCTCTGAGTTGGCCTCTCTACGGAGAGACCCCCATGCTGTTCCCCAGTGCAGTCTTTTCCTAGTTGACCCAATATCAAGGCTTTGGAGAATGGTCCTTGGAGGCTTCAGATGCCCCAGGAAGGCCAGAGGATCATGAGTTCAAGTGAGGCTGGACTTTTACCTCACAGGGCTGGAGGCAGAGTCTGAGGTCGAGTGTGTTGGGGCCTCTGCTTGGTGTCTTCTCCCCTGTCCTTTGTGTCATCCCCCCCCCATCTCTTCTTGCTGGAGACTAGTCTTGCTGGGGTTCCCACCCTAATGGCCCCATTTTGCCTGGCTGAAGCCCGTGTGTGGTGCGGGGCCAGCCCTGCCTGAGGACAGAGGTGGGTGGTGAGGAGCTGCTGGCAGTTTTCATGAGTTACACGTTTTTCTGTGTAAATTTTTCTCCTCTTACCCCACCCCCCAACTTTTTTTTTTAACAAGATCTCATTAGTAGCCCAGGCTGGCCTTGAACTGGCTGTGTAGCCCAGGCTGGCCTTGAGTTTGTGATCTTCCTGCTTCGGCCACCTGAGTGCTGACAGCTTGTGATTTACGATGAAAAGCAACAGACGTGACCTTTACAACATGGCGAACAGGCCAAATGCTGGGGGGCTTCTTCCTGGAGATTATGCTGTGGTGATCTCCTATGGATGGGTCTGCTGGGGGAAGGAGGGAGGGTACGTGCTGTGTTTCAGGATAAAAGGGCTGCTACAGATTTGGCAGGGCACAGTGCCAGGCTACCTGCATCAGGAGACTCATCCCTGAACGGACCCTGGAGCCCCCAGTGTTGTCCCAGCAACAGTTGCTAAAGGCTGGGGCAGGTGGGTGGGAGGGAGGGAGGACTTGGTGGAGCTTCGGGGCAGGGACGGAGTAAGGAGCCATAGCCCCCTGGGATCTCTCAGATTTCATCTGTCTGAAAGTGTGTATATTTATTCATTCATTCATTCACTTGGACATGACTGTATTTTCCTACCTCAGTTATTGCAGTGGAGATAATCACCCACAGGCTCCCTCTCAGGCACACCTAGGGCTGCCTCCCGTGCCGGGCTATGGACCACGGCAGTGGGGCAGGCTTCCTTCAGGCTCAGCTTTGCTGCAGTCCAACGCTGTGGGTGAAATTGAGTTTTCATTCATTCTCTTTAGCTTTTTAAAACTAGTTAGTTAGTTAGTTAGTTAGTTAGTTAGTTAGTGTGTGTGTGTGTGTGTGTGTGTGTGTATGTGTGTATGTGTGTGTCTCAGAGGGCACTGTGTCCCTGTAAAGGACCAAAGGTGACTTCAGGAATCATCCTTAATTGCTTCTACCTCCTTTTTGCTTCACTCTGGGATTTCCCGACTCTGCCCACCAGGGCCAGAAGTGCAGGCCTTTTTTACTTGAGACCTAGGATCTGAAGTCAGGACCTTCTGGTTACAAGACAGAGTCTTAACCCCTGAGCCATTTCTCCAGCCCCTGAATTTTCAATACCACTAGTATTTCCAAGCCTACTTGGAAATGATCACAACCCAGACCCTGAGAGCAAAGTCACGGTTCTGGATGATTATCGCAGTGGCGGATGCAGCAGCAGCGACCAGTAGAGCTGCTGGCAGTTGCAGTGGCCCAGCCAGGGCTATTTGCTGGACACAACAGGGGTGAGGATGATGGTGCCACTAAGAGACAGAGAGACAAGCACCGGAGAAACCATGCAGGGCAAAGATAGGGGGAGCTGGGCTATCGGACTGTTGGCACGTACACAGGGGGCCCTTTCGGGGCCAACCAGACCACAAGTTCTGACTGCCATTCTAAGACACAAAGAGGCAGGGAGATTGCGTAGAGGCACTGAGAGCAGATGGAACTGCGGGCACTCCACCAAGAGAAGTATTCTTTCTTGGCATGTATCGGGACAGCTTTGGCATGTTCTGAAGAGCAGTCACAGCAGCTACCCAAGCGTGGACTTCATGCTCACCTACAGATGGTTTCACTCCAGACTCTGTGTGAGCTGCTAGGGTGGCTGAGAAAACTGAGGGCCAGGGAGGGAGGAAACTGAGGGGGAGGCCACTCAGCCACTCCAGCGTCATTGAACTTAAAGCCAGGACACAGCTGTACCATCTGCCCGCGCACCCACAAATAAAAGCCCTGCTTCAGCTGCTCAGAACACCAGGAGCAAGTGTGTGTGATGTCCCCATGTCACCCAGGTTCCGGGCCTGGCTCCTCTCCGTACACTTGTTCTCTCCAAGAGACTCATCAGAGAGTCCCAGACAAGGGCAGGACCTCCTCCCAAGGAGAGCCAGGGTGGGAGTCTCCCAACAAGGCCAGGAGCTAGAGTCAGAGGTTCAGTCACCAGGTCTGTCTGCAACGGATGCAAAGACCCACCGAATGGGAGAACCGGACGCTCCACACGTGTCCTGAGGCAAGAAGGAAGAAGGCAAGTGGGGTGTGAGGAGGACAGAGCCGAGAGGGGCAACTGGGCCACCCTTGAGACCCCATGCATGCCCTGGGGCCTGTGGGTAGGCCTTGTGCTCCCCAGCAGCTGAGGTGAACAGGAAGCCTGTGGGAAACACGGTGTTCTTTTAAGTTGCAAGTTCAGCCGGGCATCCCTCTACCTGGCACAGCAGGCTGCTGGGCCTTGGCACATGGCCAGAGGGGCTTAGCACAACTGTCCATTTCCACCTCACTTTGTTCTCCCTACCAGGGTCTGACACGAGCCTGGGAAGGTACTCCGTGGTCAGCACAGCAAGAGGGAAGGGGGAGGGAGTCTACCCTGGCTCAGTGTGGAGTTTCCTGGTTGTGGCCACAGTTAGGGCACCTGAGTTAGTTTCATTCTGTTGATGAACCACTGCAGGACCCAAGCAGCTTAGGGGAGCACGGGGTCTCATCCCCCCTTCATTAGCACGACAGGCATGTTCATACCAACATCAGGATCCGAGAGTACCAGCCACACCACATCCGCAGAAACGTCTGCGGAGAAGCGTGTATTCTTTCCCTTGCCAAAGTACTGAACCAGCTTTCTCCATCTCGCCCACCTACCTGCCCAGGTCCCACCCACAGGCTTGCTCAGGGTATGCCTTAAACAATTCTTCCCAATGTGCCCAACGTCTCGGCCTTCAATTGTCAAGTTGACACATGTAACCAGCTTCGACAACGTTCTCAAGAAATGTACATACAAATCAGGAGTGAGGGCTCATGCCTGGTGGCAGGTGGTCTCCTTAATGAGGAGCCCCGCTTCGTGGCACCTTCACCCCTGGAAGCGAGACCAGCAGCCGGGCTCACACAAGAGATGTGTATTGAGAGAGGGAGAAGATGCGGCCTCTCAGGGCAGTGAGAAAACAGCAGCAGCTTCAGGCTTTAGCTGCCTCTTACAGGGTGTGGAAGGGAAGGGGTTGAGCAAGGGAGATTGTGCAACCACTGGAAAAGTACTGAGTTCTGTGCCTGCATGTACAACCAGGAAGTCACTTATCTGGCCGCCATATCAAGGGAGGAGGCAGGATGAAGGTCAGTGAGAAAGTGCTGGGACCTTTATACCTGCAGGTATAGCACGGAAGTCATTGCAGGGTCTGCTGAGAGAGGGGACAGCATGTGCTGCACTTAGTTCTGGTGGAGGCTGGGGAGGGCCATATTTTCTTCACCTGTAATCCCAGCATTTGGGAGACCAAGGCAAGAAGATTGCTACAAGTTCAAGTCTAGCTTGACCCTGTCTCAAACAAACAAAATAAAAAGATGTATCTGTAACTTAAACATATATAAACATTCAAACAAGGGTGATATATTGATAGCATATTGGCATTGATTTATAACACAAATAATACACATTTACAACACAGCAAATGTAAAATAAGAAAAATATAAAATATTCACAACCTATTAAACACCTGGCTATTTAAAATATAAACTACAAACGCGCATGCACACATCTCAAAGCACACAAGTTGAAGTCAGCATCTCATTAACAGTGTGCCTGTTCTGATATTTCTTATTCTATTCAAGACACACGGAAGCACCGCCTTCTGCAGGTAGGCATCATGGCCTCAAACTCACTGGACGTGATCCACCACAGGAGTGGGCTGAGTGCCAGGCCAGCAGCCTGGCTGAGCAGAATGGCCTCAACCTTCTATTGTCTGGCTCCTGAATCTTAGTGCCAGACTGCAGGGGCTTCGAGAGAAGCAGACTTCCTCCCACCTGCAACTTAACTTCATGAGTGTCTGCAGAGCAACTGCTCTGCCTGTTTGTGGATTCCACAAGTCCACACACAACATTCGCAGCAATGGCAGCTGATGCTTCCAGACCAGGTGCTGGGGAGACTAAGGAGGGAGGATTAGGCATTCAGGTCCTGCCTGGCCTCAAAAAAAAAAAGGAGGAAGAAGAGGAGGAGAAGGAGAAGAAAGAGGAGAAAGAGGAGGAGGAGGAGGAGGAGGAAGAGGCCAGGAGCAGAGAAGGAGAGTGCTCCTCTGGCATGTGGGAAGCCCTGGGCTCCACACCCTAGAGAAGGCTGGGGCAGCTCGGCCAGCAAGGTGTTGACCAAGCCAGCATGAGGACTTGGACTGTGCCCAGAGCTTGCACAAAATGCCTGGCGTCCACTGTAACTGGGTAAGAGGAGCCTGCTGCTGAGGGCTCCACACGCTGTGGTTATAGGATGGCAGCACCAGGCTGGCACCAACTGGGAACTTCCTCCCTGCTGGTGAGCTTCCCCAAGGCCACCTGTGGGGGAGGAAAGCTATTGGGGGTCCTTCCCAGAGCCAGACCCCCAATACTGTGTGTGCCGCAATACTGACCTGCCAAGCAAGATGTGTCCTTGGTGTAACAATGGTGTGGCTGTAAGAGAGGCAACCAGCCACGTGCTGATTGACGCTGGGGCCTGGTCCCAGAACTGACTATACCTGGTGCTGTAAACCTGATTGAAGTCTGAGTTGGAGACCCCATGGGTCTCAGGGGGGAACATATGCTGCTGCTTTACTGAATGGACAGTCAGACCCTACCTTTTAAATACTTGTGTTTACACCTGGAGAGTAGGGACCCCCTCGACCTTGGTGGGAGAAGATTCTGTCTGCAGCAGGTAATGTAAAGACTTGTAACTGATTAGAGCGCCAAGCACAAGTGACCACCAGTGCCCAGCCCTCAGTGGGACACACTCCTTGCTTCTCACCCCACAAGGCTTGGAGACCATGGAAAGAAGAGGAAGTGGGATGTAAGAGCCAGGAAATGGGAAAGAGCAAGGTGAAACACTGTGTTCTAAACACAACGTGGCTGGTGATCTCATGAACTCATAGCAGCTGTGGTGGCTGGGGCCAGATCAGCCAGTCAACACCCCAGGATGGATGGGGAGGGCTCACAAGGCCTCCCCTTAGCTGAAGAGCTAGAGGTGGCTGCTGGCAGATCTGGAAGGGAAGAGTCTACTTGGGTGCATTAGGGTGTCTGTGCCCTAGCGGATGTCCTCACAGCCCTGAGCAGACAGGAGGCGCTGATGGGCGAACAAATAAGAGGACGTTAAGGTGGAATGGGGGAATAATATATTTGAGGGGCTCCAAAGGAATTGAGAGAGTGCAATACGATCAAAATACATTACATATCATGTGAAACTGTCAAATAAATCATTTACAAACAGGCATGTGGCGCATGCTTGTAATCCCAGCTCTGGAAGGCTGACATGTATGTTTCTGGGACTCTCTGGCTGATCAGCCTGATCTACTCAGTGAGCCCATCCGGGTCCTGGTGACAGCCGATAAGGTGGAACAACAGCTGAGATTGACCTGCAACCTACACACACACACACACACACACACACACACACACACCTGTCCAGCCTGCCATGTGTAGTACCTGTGTGTTCAGTGACCTGGTGCAGCCCAAGCATTGGTCCTGGGGAAGACACATCCGAGCCCTGTGTCTGGGTCCCCATGAAACTTTACTAAACTCAGGGTTTCCAGGAACTTTGGGTAGTGGAGTTGAAGACCTTCATTTATAAAACTAGGGATGCTGGCGAGAGAAGTGAAGCTGAGCAATTCGAGCCCTGATTCCTTCCGGAACATGAGGGAGGTGCATCTTCTTGCCTGAGGGCTGGCAGAATCTGGATGCTCACCAGGACCTTGCAGAACATTTGTTAAGGGTTAGAAACAAAGATCAGCCTGACTGGGCTTAGAAAGCAACGTGGTGGCCACTGCAGGCCACAGTGCCACTAGAGGCCATGGTACCACTGCAGCACAGTGCCCCCTGCAGGCCACTGCAGGCCACGGTGTCACTGCAGCATGAAGCCCCCTGCAGCCCACACCCCCGTCAGGGGACAGCGCTGGCAGACAAGCATGTATGGACCTTGGTGAAGTACAGAACACCTGACTCTGGAGAAGAATATTGGGGAAAAGAGAAGAATTGATGACTAACTTTGAATGAGAAGAGGAGTGAGAGTCTGGATAATGAGGGACAGGGTGATAGTCCTAGGACCCTGAAATGTTGGTAGAGCTATATGGGAGATCTATACTGGGGGGAGTTGTGACCTCAGGACACTTACATACCCTGATGATAGACTAGGTCCCATTGCAGTGGTAGTCAAGGGCTGCAAGCAGAAGGGCCAGCGAGCGACTGTGTGGCAGTTGTCTTCCAAGGGCCAGGCTCAGACCCGCAGGCTCAACTGCACAGGGCCCCAGGAGTTGCAAGCTTCCTGGGGCTCCAGGACCCCTTCCAGGCTCAGGCTGAGGCTCTTTGGAGCCTGATTTCAGGAGCTCAGTGCAACCATTCTTCTCTCCGTGTCTCCCCACCCCCAGCCCAGGAGTAAGAACTGGGAAAGACCTAGCGCCTGTGTCTCTCCCATGCTGTCCCCTCTCCTGTGGGTCACAAGCCTCCCCGGTGTCCAGCAGTGCGTTTTCGGCCTCCTTCCTTTGAAGTCCCTAACCTCCCCTCTCCCTCCAACCTCTCCAACACTCCCACCACCCCCGGGCGGGAGGGGGGAAGGGATCTCCCCTCAAAACTGAGGGACCACCAGCTTCCTACTAGGCCGTCTTGGGTCTTGATTGAGGACCAGATCTGCGTCCCTGTCGCCCGCAGAGGCCAGTGCCTCGCTTGGCCCAGGCCCGCAGGCCCCGCCCGGAGCGCTGGCTCCTCCCAGGGTGCCGCCCGCCTGGATGCCGGAGTGCTGCGGGAGCGCAGGAGGGAACCGGGGCTGCTTGCTGCGGGGCCGGGGGGCGCGGGGCCAGGGCGGGAACATGACCCGGCTGCTTCTCGCGCTCTGGACATCCCTGGCGTCCTCGAGACTCGCGGGCGTCTGGGCCGTGCCAGGTCAGGGTTCGGCAGAGACCGCGCCCGCGCCGTCCTCCCTCCACCCCACACCGTCGCCCACAGCCAGAAACCTGAGCTGCTTCGAGTGCTTCAGGGTCCCCTCTATGTCCGAGTGCCGGCCGACCGAGTGCGGTGCCACGCAGCAGGTGTGCATCTCCAACCAGCTGCTCTTCTTCACCAGTGAGTCCACGGCCCCACGAGCCGGCGGGGCCCGACACCTGGCCGCGGAGCCACGCCCTTTCTCCGTCGCTGGCCGTGCCAGATGGCGTGTCACTCCCCCACATCCCAACAGTAGAGACCCTGAGATGTCACTGAACTCCCAAAAGAGCCAGAAGGGCAGGGGTAGGGGCCGCCGAGACGACCCACCCATCTGGTGCACCCTGGGCTCTAAGAGGCACTGGGACTTCGGGTCAAGAGCCTCGAGATTGTAATGAAATAACTCACCAACACATTTACCAGCCTCTTGGAAAATTATGAAAATGTCTAGAAACCCAAGTGGTCAGAGAGCCGGAGGGGAGTGGATGCTGGGTCCCACTGGATGGCTGTGTCCCCGTCCTGTCCCCCACCCCCCAGCTGCCTCCTCTCAGGCATAAAAGTCCTCAAGGTCTTCCTGCTCCCTGATTTCAGGGGAATAATGGAAGAAAATCAGCATTACCCTTGAATTTCCTCCATGCAGACCCCTGAAGTGTGAAGAAGTGAGGTCCTGGGGCCTTTGGCGGTCCTGGGGGTCTGTCTCACATGCTGCACCAATGGCTGCCACCTCCTTTGCAGCTGGAACAGTAAAGTCACTTGCCCGGTGGGCGTTTCCCAAGGAGGGCAGCAGGTCCCTGTAGCCATAACCTGTCCCACGGTCTCCTCTACATTCTTGACAAAAGGGAGGAACTTGCAATGGAAGCCATGAGTCATTTTCAGCTTTCTCCAACTTGATTTTGCTTCTAGTCTTGAGTCCTTCACCTCTAGCTCCCTGCAAACTTCTTGTTCGTGGTCACTCCGGGCCTGGAAGGTAGTGTAGTCAGGCACTCTGTGTGGACAGTAGGGATCTGACCAGTCACTGCCTGTCCCGGGAAGCTCCTGGCCTTAGAGATCAGAGCTGTGGTCAGCAGCGGAGTGCCCGGGCTCCTGTGAAGCCTCAGGGTCTCTTACACCTGCTGGAGCGTCCTCGGGTGGTCCTGGGCCCTGGACAGTCCACCGAGGCCGCAGGGAAGACTCCCCACCTGGTTACTGGCGCTCAGGTTGAGGTGACCGTGGGCAACAGTGTTCCCACAGCTCCCTGGACCTCACGTCGTTCAGCAGGGTCAGGTCCAGCTGTCGACATGAGAAATCGCCCTCACTGTTCCCCTCTGACCTGCGGTTTTGGTGTCACTCTCTTGTCTTCTCTCTTCCGCAGAGACAAATTCCAAAACACTGCTCAGCAAACGCTGCGCTTACCAGTGCCCCAACTCCAACAGTATGTTTGAGTGGTCGGTGGGCCAGGGGATACAGGCCAAGATCATCAGACGCTGCTGCTCCCAGAATCTCTGCAATACAGCGCCTGCCATCCAGAGGAGCCCCAGGGCTCTGCCGGGGGCGCTCCTGCTGCCAACGGTCCTGGGTGTCCTCCACGCCCTGTGCTGAAGTCCCTTGTCCCATGACCTCCTTGGCTGTACCCCGCCACTGCCCTGCTTGTCCCCTCGTGCCACCTCTGTCCCCAGGGTCCAGGCAGAACAGCCCCGTGGATCCCTTGTTCATGTACCCACTGGCACTCACTCTTCAGAGACAATAAACTCCGCTGCCCCACGGTGTGGCTCCTGCTCCTCCACCTTTGCTGCACCACAGGCCTCTCCTGGTCGTAGCGCAGGCCCCTGTGTAGAGAGCCGTTCTAAGAGCTGGCCGGAACCATCCAGCTGGGCTCTGGACACACCGGGCTTGGAGCTGTCCCTGCAGCCTGGGGCCCAGCACGGGATGAGGATGGAGCCTCAATCTCAGGTCTGGGAAGCATGAGGGCTGCCTGGCCCTGCATGAAGGGTTATAGCCACACAAAACAGCAGAGAAACCTAAACAGGTCTCAGCGCACATCTGTTGAAGCTTCACTGCAGCAGGTGAGACCTGACTGTGGCTGGGCTCCCGGGAGAGTCTCCAGGTGTGGAGCAGATTGATTGGCCGCTCAGGGCCAGCCAGGCTGAGCATGGGGAGCTTCTGAGAGTAAAGCCCTTGGTTTGGGGCCCATGAAGCTGCTAGTCTTGTGTTGCTTCCACCGAAGTCCTTGGCAGAAACAGCCTAAGAGAAGGAGTTTGCTTTGGCTCATGGGGAGGCAATGTGGGCATGCCTCATGGCCGTGGGAAGGGTGCATGGTGGGGCTGCTGATAGCACGAAGCATGAGGCTGGACACAAGGGTCAGGTATGGCCTTCAAGGACCCTCAGTGCCTTGTTTTCAGCTGGTTCCAGGTTATGTCGGTCCTGGCAAGGAGGTCACAGCGGAGAGAGTTTGAAGGAGATCGTCATGAGCAGGGAGTAATGAATGAGGGCATGCTGCTGCCGCTGCCGCTGCTGCCAGTGCTGCTGCTGCTTCTACTGCCGCCGCTGCCACCAGTGCTGCTGCCGCTGCCACCAGTGCTGCTGCTGCTGCTGCCGCCAGTGCTGCTGCCGCCGCCAGTGCTGCTGCTGCTGCTGCCGCCAGTGCTGCTGCTTCTACTGCTGCTGCTGCCGCCAGTGCTGCTGCTGCCGCCGCCAGTGCTGCTGCTGCTGCTCAAACCCCTTGTTGCACAGGACTCCCAGTCAGGAATGGCCCCTGCATGGATCTTCCCACTTCAGTTAAGGGAATGAAGATGAATCCCACAGAAATGCCCCACAGTACTTCTCACAGGCAATTCTAGATTGTGTCAAGTTGCCTGTCCATCTGTGTCCCTTCCCTGGTGGTAGGAACTAGGTAGGATGGACATTTCCTTTGGGGGGGGGCAGGTTCGAGCTCCCAACCCCTGGGTGCCAGAGGTATCTCAGATGGGATGACTTGGGCAGTTCAGTCCATTCCTGGTTGCCGCCCAGCCTAGCCATGGCAGGCTGTATTCCGGACCTCCTGTCGGCTCTGGATAGAGTCGGTTAACTTTGGACAGAGTCGGTCAGTTCTAGAAGGAGCCAATCTGAAACTGGTGCCACTTGATCTGTATGTTCCTGCCTGCCCTGGAGGGAGACACCTGGGAGGGCTCCAGCGATCCTGAAAGTCCTGGTCATTTCTCATCCCCTGGGGCACAGTCACAGGGCACAGGGAGGCTGGGAAGATCCGAAGTGAGGGCGGGCAGTGTGCCGAGCAGAGCGCCTCCCAGGTCATCCCCCCCTGCACAGCAGAGGCCCATCTGAAATGTCGAACTGTTGCTGGATGAGATGGCTCGGTGGGTTACCTGAGCTTAATCCCCAGAACCCACGTGGTGGTAGAAGGAAACCAAATGCCAACAGGGTTCCTCTAACCAAAAGGTCACACACACACACACACACACACACACACACACTGCATACACAGAATAAATGCAAAGAAGAGAGAGAGATCCCAGCATACACACACAGAATAAATGTAAAGAAATGAGAGGGAGGAAGGAAAGGAGGGAGAGAGGGAGAGAGAGAGAGAGAGAGAGAGAGAGAGAGAGAGAGAGAGAGAGAGAGAGATCTCACACAGCTGAGAGAACAAGAAAGAAAGCTCCCTGAAAAAGCATGACTCCTCTCTGAAAAACCCTCACCTCTCCCCCAGGCCCCACCCCTCCCCAGGCCCCGCCCCTCAAAAGTTCGGCTGCCCTGATAAGCATCACCCCCCTGGAGCCAAGCTCCCAGCTTGTTAACCTCTGTGCGGCGCCACACACCGCCTCGTCACTGTAGTGCTGGACACCGAGCCCAGCTGTGGAGGACAGTGGTCACCCCCCTCCTGTGCTTGCCTCCGGTTCTTTGGGGCATAGAAGCAGAACCGCTGGGCCCCGCAGGAACTCTGTTGTGATTCTCCCCCCCAGCAGCAGTCCCTAGGTTCCTCTGCACCCCACAGATGCCGATGCTGCTCCTCTGTTTTCTATAGCACTACCGCTCCTGGGGAGAAGCCACACTCCCAATTTCCCTCCTAATCACTTACTTCTTACTGCAGACTGAGGAATCTGGAGACAAGGAACGACCTAAGCTGGTTCTGCTCAGAGGCTCCAGCCTCGGGAGGGAAGGGGGCAGAAACGGAGGAGCTTTTTCCAACCTTCTCCTTTCCCCTCACTCCACAGGGTCTCTAGGCTAGCGGATGCCGCCACCATATTAAAGGCAGGCCTTCCTCCCTAGGTTAATCCTCTGGAAATGTCTTCACAGACACAACCAGAAATGTGCCTTCTAGATGATTCTGAGGCTGCCAGTCAGGGATAGGTGAGATGGCTCAGTAAATAAAGGTACTTGCTGCCAAGATTAACTTAATGATCTGAGTTCAGTCTCTAGAGTTCATGGTACGAGAGAACAGACTCCACACACACACACACACACACACACACACATACACACACAGAGACAAATACACACACAATAAACATGATGTAAAATGAAATTCTAACCTGCTGAATGAAGCCTGTGTGAAGGCCAAGCTCACACCAGCCTCTGGTGTCACCGGGCATCTTTTCCCAAGCTACTCTGACCATGTCGTTCCCTGAAGATGCGCCTGTGTCTTTATCACTGCGACAGCTATTTGTTTGTATGTTCTTGATACTCTTCTCTTACACGATTTGCAAATATCTTCTCTCATCCCATCACAGTGTGCCAGACAAGGCTGCTGGGAATGTTGCTTTTTTTTTTATTCAATTGTGGGTGTGCATGTATGTATATGTGCATGTGTGTACATGTGTGTGCATGTGTGTGTGCACGCGTGTGTAACCATGGGAAAATTCGGGAACCACCATGGACCTCCTCCATCTCTTCCTTGTTCATTCTGCCCCAGAATTCACAGACTCCGCCCTACCAGGACCAGAGACACAGGGCTCCCCCTCCCCCCGCTTCTTCCCCGTGTCTATACATGGGGTCTAGGATCCGAACTCAGGACTTTCTGCCTGAAAGTCAGAGGCTTAACCCCTGAGCCACCTCTCCAGCCCCGCCTTTTAAAGACATCTTTTAAAGAGCTGTCTTAATAGCTGAGGAAGGGTCTTGAGCCTAGGCTGGCTTTGAAGTCCCTATGTAGCTAATGATGACCTTGGGATGCAACTCTCAAGTGCTAGAAAGACAGGAAGGCACCACCACGCCCAGTTTATGTAGTGCTGGGGATCAAACTCAGGGTTCTGTGAATGCTGACTAAGCATTTTGCCAACTGAACCCCATTCCCAGCCTCTCTGGGCTTTATTTATGAGTCTCCTCTCTCGAGGACAATTGGTACACACTCCTAGAGTCTATGTTTTATTCTCAGCCCTGAAGTCTGTAGTATATCTGGTGACACATTTAGCACTTACACATAGAGGTGCCACCATCTCGCTCACCGTTTCAGAAATCCGAGAAAAGTCAGCTTGTCTGCAAACTTTTCCATCACCTACCAAACTCCAAAGCGAAGCCTATTGGAATATATTAAATCACTCTAGGTTTATAGATCAATTTGAGTAGCATAAAGATGTTCCTGAGTGCTTCTGTGAATAATGTTGCCCTGGTTTCTTCCTCCTGTCTCAATAAACTCATTGTCCATATAAAGACTTTAAGAAGCCTTTAAGAAGTGTTTTTAGGTAGTATGGTACATACAGCACACAGGTACACATATATACACATACACATATATTCACATCACAAACACACACACGCACCTTTAGCTGGACATACTATTTTCGATTTTTTCTTTTACTGTTGCTCTATAGTTTGAGGGGGGCATTTTCTATCTCAGACGCACAGCAACCCTGAAATATTCACAGTTCACTTGCTGTTCTGAAAAGCTCCTATGTGGCTTGCCTTGCTCACTGTAAATTCACTTACACACATGGAATGTGTGTCACTTCTTACACAAGCAGCTGCTGTGTTCCGCCCTCATGTGTGGATAAACTCAAGGTTGCGCACTGAGGAAAGTTGGGAGCTGAAGGGTTGACTGACCAATCAGAACCTCAATAATGTGAAGCAGTTGGGATGTTGCAAGTCCGGAGCCAGACTGTTTTAGGCCATCTTCAGCCCCCTTAGCAATCATTTCTTACCCACAGTTTGCGTGTGACCTAATATCCTGGTGACTACTCGGTATATTGTTTGAATTATACAACCAGAGCCCTGGTCTCCACCAACCAACAGGCTAAGAACTTCCTCAGGTAGCATCCAAGGTCCATGACAAAGCCCTCCCCATACCTCTGTAGCCCCCAGGTTTTCACCAATGTGTTTGACAAGTGTTGTGGATTGATGGCTATTTGTTTGGTGTTAGAAGACCTCCAGAAATGGCTATCACTGAGGAACACATGGAATCTGGATAACCTGAATCTGTGCCCCAGGCCATGGTCACTCATATTCAGCTCCAGAATAAACTCTCTCTTCTCACCTTGGAGAAGAGAGTTGTAATTTTCCCATCTATAGCAGCAAGAGACACAATGGATGAGATTCACGCGCTCTGAAGACAGTGACGGAGTTGGGGGGTGGTGTTCCAAGCAGCTAATGAGTCAGTGAGAGGGACGCTGGCCACAGGACATGTGGCTTCACTCATCCAAGAAGCAGCTGGGGACGCTGGCCCTGCAGAACGTGTGGAGGGAGGAGGAGTCAAGGCTGTGGACTGGTCAGGCTGAGGTCTGATCCCTCAGCATGGATCTCCTAACAGGGCAGGGCCACTGACCCCAGGCTTGCTGAGGGGAGGAGGTCCACTCCCACGGTTGCAGACTTCCTGCGCAACAGTCCACTCGACTGAACGGCTGAACGTCAAGGGCTTCGGTGGGCAAGTGATACTGATCCTGCAGGGCCCAGTGGTACAGCCTCCTGAGAGCAATGGAAAGCTTCAAGCACAAGCGACCTGAGGGCTGCAGGAAAGGGGTGCAGGGCACAGGAACCCACAGGAGTTAATGAGGGCTCTGACTCAGGCATCAGCAGCCTGCTGTCCCAGGCCCAGCTCACGGGCTGGCTGATGGGTGACAGACCAGCGTCTGAGCAGCGTGAAGAGAAACTGAGACACTGACTTTGTATCGCGTTAACCTGAAATTCCTGATACTCCCACCTCAACCTTCCAAGTCTCAGGAATACAGACAGGGGCCACCGTGCCCAGCTGGCTGAGTCCCCCGAACACAGTCTGACATTTGAAGGAAAAGTAGGTGAATCCTCCAGGAAAGCTGCAGGGACGGAAGCTCCGCCCAGTACCCCACCCACCCACTGCATACATGGCTAGTGTGGGAGGAGTGTGCCAGGTCCCAGTGTCTGCTATTCAAGCTGTTAAAGGAACTCTGGGCTGGGCTGGGACTTGACTCGGTGTCCACTCAGGGCTACTTGAAGTGTGACCATCACCAGGCCAGAGGGACACCACTTGTTCTGCCGAAGGTGAAGAAGCCCATGAGAAGCACTGCCCAGTTGTCGCCTGGGGCCCCTAGGGTGGCAGCAGTGGGCTCACACCAGCTGAGGACTCCTGAGCAAATCCAGGGCCAGAGCCGAGGCTGGCACAGGCCAGGGGTCCCAGGAAAGACCTGTCTTCACATCGAAACCACTATGCAGAAATAGAAAAGGCTGGCAATAACAATGCCACCCTACGAGCCTAAAAGCCCTGAAGGACTGCAGCTCTGACCCCCGGGGGCAACAAGCTGCTGGTCACATGCCGGCAGCGCCTGGGGAGATGCTTGGCCTTGCTGAGCCTGAACTGGGTCCTGGTGTCCACAGGCTGCGCCAAACCCGAGCATTAGTGAGTAACGATGAAGTGGTAAAGGCAGTTACATGTACCCCATCAGTCCCCAGGAGCACAGTTGCCACTCGCCTGTCTCCTTCCAAGTGGATTTTTTATATATATATTTTTTCTCATTAGATTTTTCCAGGTTTTTATCTAGTCCTTAAAGAACTTTCATAAAAACAATTTCTAACATGAATGTTCTCCATCACTTCTATGCCTAAATTATAACCATTCTCAGGGACCTTAAAGACTTTAGTACCCACAGAAGGTGCTTCTCTGCCGAGCAGCGTGGTGGCCAGGACAGTGCACACACAGGACATTCACTGGTCTTCAGCACACCTGGAGGCTGGAGAGGGGGTGTGCTCTCCTGGGGCACAGGCCTTGACTTGTCAAATGGAGTTAAGTCTATGGAGACACACTCAGGTGGGACTCCGGTTTGGTCTTGGGTCCAGGTAAGGTTGAAAGCTTGGTTTTGAAGACCTGCAGTTCCTCACAGCAACACCAGAGGGCGAACTCTCCAAGAAGATGGCTCAGCCGACTTGGGTACTGAGGGACCCAGTATGCTAGGTCACCTAGAGCATTTCTGGGAGAGGACTGGTGTGCTCTCCTACCAAGAGGTCATCAGACATCCTATTCACTGCACTTCTCGTGCCCCTAAGGTCGTTGGCCAAGTTGGGGCTTAGAAGTTCTTCGTGGGCTTTGTGGTCGTGAGTCTTGGTCAAGATGTCCTCTCGTAGTGAAAGCTCCAGAAAAACTAACAAGAAACTTGACTTTGCCTTGCTGGCAGCTGGGCTGCTCATCCTTGTCCAAGGCAGATAGAAGTCCTTCGGCAACTTAACTGTCAAGTAACCAGGTGTTTTAATTTCTCTGCCTCAGATGACTGGGGTAACAAAGGATTTGAAATCTGTTAATAGGACTAAATACAAAATAAATGGGCTTATGCCAACCATAGCCCCAGAGTGAGAAAATATTCAGGGAGATAGAATAGAAGCCCTCAGTTAGGTATAACACCTTTAAAAGTTTAAGAGTTGCTGGAGGGAAGAGAGACGTCACGCTCAATGTCTCCATTGGTTCAGAAGAAATCTCAAAATATCTGTCCATCAAGACTACAGATATGCCAGGCATGATGCCCTTGTCTGTCATCCCAGCATGGCAGGAGGATTGTTGTGAGTTCAAGGACACTGTGAAACCCTGTCTCCAAAAAATGGAAAAAGGGCAGATATGGTGAAAGTGCCTATAACCCGAGTCAGATAATCTGCAGTTATATAGCAAGTTTGCGGCCAGCTTGGACTATATGAGACCTTGTGCTGCAGTTTCTCTGTAGTGTTGCTGATAAATTCATGACCAATAGCTTATTTTATTTTCTCTTACGGTTCCTTTTCCAGTTTGGTAGGAGAGTTCACACCGATACCAGGAGCTGAGGAAACTGGCCACAACACATTCTCAGGATCATTGAGAGAGGCACAGTCTCTTGCCAGACAAGCACATCTGGCCCAGTATACAGAAGGATGCCAACTTCCTCAACCAGCTCCCTCCATCTAATTCACTTGCAGGGATTGGCCCCACCCGCCATGGGTTGGACCTCCCCATCAACTAGACAATCTCCTGCATGCTTGCTCCGTGCCTAACTCAACACCGATTCTTTACAAATATGTGCAGAGCTGAAGCCATCAACTGACATCAGGCTGACATCAGTATCCCACTATGGCACAAAAGCACCCACCCATGGCAGTTTTCCCTGGTCACCACGATGACTCTGACGACTCTTGATGTCCCACAGCTCAAGTCCTTGGATGCTTGTCATAGCCCCTCCCTCTCCCCAGCTGCAGGCCCTCGAGCAAGTCCGAGCAGCCTTCTGCCAGTTCCTCCAGTGTAAGTGGGCAATGGTGGCCTTCCAACCTGGGCTGCACAATGCCCACACCTCAGTTGCCCACTGCACACAGCTGGACACTTGATTCCTAAGCAGGGCTTCCTGCTCTGGGACTTCGGCCACTTGAGATAAAAGCTAAGTTTGGGGAATGGTGAGGTTGCTCAGTAAGGTACCTGCTCAGAAACCTGGTGATTCTGGAAACAACCCTGGCAGCCCATGTGGTGAAAGGAGAGACCTGACCTCCAGAATCACCCTCTGGCGTCTAACTGTGCACCATAGCACACAGTGCTCCCTGAGTTCTCTGTCCATGTCTCTCAAACATGCATGTGCATACACATTCAGGTACACATACACTTACACATACACACACACACACACACACACACACACACACACACACACACCTCTAACTCTCTCAAATAAAAAAGTTTTAATGAGTGCTGATAGCTAGCCAGAGTGGTCATTTGTAAAGTGTCCTTCTTAGCCAGAGGTCATTTTGTAAAGACCACACCCCCAGTCTTTACTTGCCTAATAACTACCAGTCAAATCCTTAACAAGGTGACTGTAAAAGATTGTGACCCCACCAGGGGCTCCTCTCCTGCTTTCCAGCTGTCCGGTGTCTCGGCCTGCCCTCCCCACACACACACATCATGACGGCTCTTTCCCTAGCTTCTCTGACCTAAGCTAGCTCCTCTGTTCTAATGCTCTCCCACATGAAGCTAAACTATGACTACATTGGCCACCAGACTTTAAATAAATTCCTATTTGTGTGTGTATGTGTGTGTGTGTGTGTGTGTGTGTGTGTGTGTGTGTGTCTGTGTCTGTGTATCAGAGGGCACTATGTGCCCCTGTGGAGGACCAAGAGTAAATTCAGAAATCATCCTGGATTGCTTCTACCTTCTTTTTGCGCTTTGCTTTGGAATTTCTCAGGCTCCGCCCACCAGAGACCGGAAGTTCAGTCTGTGGTTGTTTCTGCCTGGTTCTTTTTTTGTTTGCTTGCTTGTTTTTTAACAAGGAACCTGGGATCTGAACTCAGGACCTTCTGCTTGTAAGGCATAGTCTTAAGCCCTGAGCCATCTCCTCAGTCCAAACTCCTATTTCTTAAGTCCCCACCTTCGTGAGCTTCTACATGGTGTCGGCTATCGCTACCTTCGTGCTTACCTTGCAATCCTGATAGGTACCAGAGTGAAATCAGCAGGAATTGAACCAGGCTGGATCAAGAAAGGATCTTGGGAAAGCTAAAGCCAAGTCAAATTTATTATGGTGGGGCCGTCTGTACACCTAGAAGAGGGATGGTGTCAATAATGGCAGACAGACTACACTTGCAAGGTCAATAATAGGTGGGACCACCACCAACAATACAGCCCTGTCAACCCTTACATATTAATACTCCCTAATGTCCCCATTCGTTGTGGGGAAAAAACAGGCTGCTGATAGGTCAGGGACACGGTTATACAATTACAGTGATAAAGCTCTACTCCCATCTTTAGATGTGCTAATTAATATCTAGAGGGCTTCCAGAGAACAGGAATAAATATGTAAAAAACACCTCTGCCCTTGATCCCGTATCAAGACAGGACAAGATCCATCCCTACCCCTTGCGGGGAAAGTCAACAGGAGTCAGCCTGCAACTATGCCAGCATAGGAGGCACACTGCAACTGAGACCACAAGGAATGCCCTTGGCATCCATCTTCAAGAAATGGAGATCTCGGGGCTGGAGAGGTGGCTCAGGGGTTAAGTCCTCCGCCTTGCAGGCAGAAGGTCCTGAGTTCGGATCCCAGATCCCACGTATAGACGCCAGGCAGAAGCGGGGGCGGCCTGCGCTTCTGGTCCTGGTAGGGCGGAGCCTGTGAATCCCGGGGCAGAAGGAGGTGGAGGCGTCCATGGTGGTTCGCGAATTCGTCCGTGGTTCTACACATACACAGACACACACATACACAGACATACACACGTGCGCGCACATACACACGCACATGCGCACAGTTGAATAAATAATAATAATAAAAAAATTTAAAAAAAAAGAAATGGAGATCTCGAGCTTGAGTGTTCCCTGCAGCATGGCCCCTTCATGAGTCTCTATATGGCCCCCATACATAATTGGAGTTGTTCCACATTCCCTTCCCTGCTGACGTAACACTGATGTCAAATGCCCCACAGTAAGTTCTGGTTTCCTGAAGGTCTCCTCTGTTGCCCAGAACCAAAGAGCCAGGTGGGCAGGCAGCAGGCAGACCAGGAACAGGCTAAGTAGTCTTACGAAGCTGAAGCATCTTGGATGCGTCTCCCAGGAGGCCGGCTGGCAGAGCTGGATCAGCCTGCAGGGGACTGCCGTGTGTCCCTGGGGAGGCACTGGCCTGCCCCAGAGCCCCAGTCCCTCTTTGTCCTCTGCCAGACCTGTCCCCCAGGCCCTTCTTGCCCTCTGCCCTGGAGAACCCAACATTTAGCTCAAACAATACCACTTCCAGAAGGCTCTTTGGGAAAGTCGAGGTAACCATGGCAACCGTTGGATGGAACATTAGGAGTCATTTACAAAGAATGGCTTATTCTTTCTACTCTCTTCACCCCCCTCCCCACCGTGTCCTTCAGATGGACTATCTGCAGGCAGGACCCTGAGCCCCACCCACTCAGGCCCCCAGGACCCTGAGTCCCCTCCTAGGACCACAAGGCCAGCTTTTGTGTCCTGGAAGCCCAGTCCCGTGGGCTCACACTGCCTAGCTGTGCTACACATGGCCCTCTAGTCTACACTGGCCAGCTGTGCCACACGTAGTCCTCTAATCTACACTGGCCAGTTGTGGCCACATGCCATCCAAGCCTCTCCTGTCCAAGAAGGGCCAGTGTGTACCTTGAACTCTGCTCCCCCACCCCCATTTAGTAATGTGAATTTGGAGACAGGAGAGGCTGGCATTGGGGTCTCCTACCAAGCGAGGCTCCTCCTCAGCCACCACCTGCCTCTCGGGGCTTCCAGCCTGTGCCTGTTCTGCGCTCCCAGCTGTCTCATGGTCATTTCCATCTCGTCTGCCACTTACCCAGTTCCACAAGACTGTCATTGGCCCAGATTCCATCTGACGGCACCCAGGGGAGGAGAGGGCAGTAACCCATGTTCTGGGGAAGACAGCATAGGCCAAACAGGTCACCCAGGGTCAAGTGACACTGAGGACCAGTCCTGCCATGGCCCTGCTCAGCCCTGCCTATAAGGCCCCTCCCCCCACAGACCCTCCTTTACACCTTTCAGCCCCTCCCCTGCTCCCTCCCCTTGAGCCCCTTACCCTCCTGCCCTATATGTGGCTTCGTTTGATAACTGACTTGTCCATCCCTTGAGGTCCCACAAAGGGTTGGCCCACGTCTCCTTCGCAGAGTGCCAGAGGCTCCTTATCTTGCTTCAGACAACGCCTTGGTAAGCTCATTTCTGGAATCTAGACTCAAGCGAGGCACATCTTGACATTCCTTCACAGTCTGCAGACCAGCTGCACACCAGGCAGCCAGTTCCCCAGAGCAAAGGCTCCCTGGAGATGCATGTGAGTAGAGTCCCCATCTTGTACCAGCTCCAGCAGGCACATGCACGTACACACAATGCACACACACATGCATGTATATGATATACCTACACTGGCACACACAATGCATACACACACATGCACACTAAGCATTCACATGCATGCATACAATGCATGCACATGCACTCCTATGATGCACACAGACACACACACAATGCGTGCATATGCACACATATGATGCACACAGACATGCACACACACAATGTACACACACGGAGTGCACATATACCCATGCATATGATGCACGCAGACACACATGCATACAGAGGCACACACTAGTGCCCTCCCTCCACTTCAACAGGACTCCTCAGTAGATGTTGGTCCTGTGGTAAGTAAGTAGCCATAAATTTCCAGCAGCCCTGCCCACAAAGAAAACATGAGGAATCCCTTTAAGCACAGGGAAAGGAAAGGCAATGGACAGTGGCTCATGATCAGTTACAGCTAGGAGACGGCTTCCCTCTTGCCTTATCTCTGCCTTTCCTTGAGTCTAGCTGAGTGCAAGGACACGTCAGCCAGATGGGGACAGGTTAGGGCTCTTTGGACCCAGTGCTGCAGCAGCCAGCTACGGCCGCTGGACACCAGCTTGGCTCAACCCCCCCCCCCCAGCACACCCTGCACCTTCAGCAAAGCAGCCTTGCTCTGCCCTATGATGCTGTTTCCACCCAGCACAGGGCACCCTCTTCCTGGCATCCCTCAGCAACTGTCCCAGTGCCTGTGGTGGCCAGTCGGTCATCCGGTGGGCAGCTGAGGACCTCTGGCTCTGGCTGATTTCTAGTGAGATCTGAAGCCTCCAGGCTGCCACACCTCGAGAATCTCTGAGCCCTTTGTCCCTGGTGGTTAGTCTTTTTCCTGTTTGGACTCTGGGGGAGGCTGTCTCAGGGAGGTCCTGTAGCTGAAGGGAGCCCAGGACTGCCTGCTATTAGCCTGCAAGGGTAGCTGCCACCTTTCTGTCCTTCTGGGAGCTTCCCCACCCTCACTGTAGCATAGTTGGCAGTGCCAGCTTGTCCTGGGCAAATCACACATTGTGAGGTCTCCCTCTTCTTTCTCTGCACCCCAAATACCATCCATCCTCACAGGACCATTTTGCTGCTGTTGTAGATTGGCATTTTTTTAAATTTTTTTTATTATTTATTCAATTGTGTGTGTGTGTGTGTGTGTGTGTGTGTGTGTGTGTGTGTGTGTGTGTGTGTGTGTGTGTGTAGAACCATGGACCAATTCGGGAACCACCACGGACGCCTCCACTTCCACCTTGTTTACTCTGCCCGGGGATTCACCACCCTACCAGGACCAGAAACACAGGCCACCCCCGTTTCCACCCGGCGTCTATACGTGGGGTCTAGGATCCGAACTCAGGACCTTTTGCCTGCAAGGCAGAGGCTTAACCCTTGAGCCACCTCTCCAGCCCCACAGGTTGTCATTTTTATGTCCAGGTTCTTGTGTTTGGGAGCTGAAGATTGAAATTAGAACAGGCGTAGAGGATTAAGGCAGAGTTTATTAGAGGAGAGGAAGATTCCACGAGGGGCAAGAGAGCCTCTGATGGGCTACATCAAAATGTGTCGTTCTTGTGTCTGGGATTGAAGCGGGAGCACAGTGTAAGAGGATCAGAGGAGAGAAAGAAAAGAACTCACAGACATGGAATCCATGAGGGGCAAGGAAGCTGAAGATGGCTGGCAGGGTCCAGGGTATTTATAGGGTTAGGCAGGTCTGGGAAAAGTAGCTTTTGCTCATTGGTTAGCTCTAGCATCTACAAATCTGATTGGAGCTTTTGGTCCTCTACATCTCACTGGTCTGTTCATATCGAGGTATCTTGTGACTGACCTCAAGGTCCAGCTGCTTGTTGAGGAACTTAGGCTTATCTGCAATGGAGAGCTCGTCTCCATATCCTTTCATGAACTGAGAATTGGGGGAACATGGCGACCTTATCTCTGAAGGATTAGAGTCAGTTCCTACAGATGAATAGGGTGTGTTCCTTCAGGGGAATCCCAGCAGTGGGGTTGACTTTCCAAGACCTTCAGAAACCTCCCAGCATGGCTGCTCTAAACCTGCCTAATTGCTGCCAATCACCCTTAAGGCTAGCTGCACATTAAGGAAAATGTGCAGGTTCTCTATTGTCCAGAAATGACTCTGCCAGGCTTGGTTTTTCATTTGGCATCCTTTGGCTAGGTTTCTCGTCTTCCAAGTAACTGGCTCTCAGGGACACCTCTTGGAACCTCTTCATGGACTGCCTTGAGTGGGCAGGGGGCAGAGGCTTGGGTGAGCAGGGGATGGACAGGAAGAATCAAGAGTGCTGCTACCATCACACCAAAGGCGTCACTTGAGGAAAGAAAATCTGATGTGGGAGAAAGAAACCAGAGTCCCAGCAGCCCCAAGAGGCTCAGGGGGTTACTGGGTGGGAAAGGGGGGG
Organism: Typhlomys cinereus; assembly: GCA_023101885.1. NCBI lineage: Eukaryota > Metazoa > Chordata > Mammalia > Rodentia > Platacanthomyidae > Typhlomys > Typhlomys cinereus. The sequence goes on from JALPQD010000795.1 coordinate 194,394, forward strand.
TAATTAAAATTCCATCTGTCTGTCAGCCACAGCCAGGCCACTTTGTGAAACTTGTCCACCCTAGCTGTAATGCGGCCACTCTAAAAATCCCACAGGAGCACCCTAGTCCACTTCCCACCTTACCCTCCCACTTCTGACCTCCCCACCCTACACTGCCCTACTTCCCTAGCAACTCCTTAGCAACATCTGAATAGAATAATTTCTACTGGACAGCTAGTATAATTAGGAATGTCGGGTCCTACGGGAACCACACCCACCACGCCTGCAGTCTTTACCACCTTACTTCCCTGGCCACTCCTGGGCCCAAGCAATGCCCAGGACTCTACATGATTGTAGGTCCCTGTCCATTCCCTCCTCCTTGCCACAACTCCAGCCTGGAATCCATGAGGGGCAAGGGAAATGAAAGGAGCTCACTGACATGGAGCCTGTGAGGGGCAAGGGAATCCATGAGGGGTGAGAGAAGTCAGGCAGGGACTCATGGAATCATGAGGCGCAAGAGAGCCAAAGATGGCTGCCAGGGTCAGGGGTATTTATAGTCTTAGGCAGGCCTAGGAAAAGTGGCTTTTCCTCATTGGTTAGCTCCAGTCTCTGCAAACCTGACTGGAGTTTTTGTTTCTCTACATCTCGTTGGTCTGATCACATTGGTGACCAACCCAGCTGATCTTGTAGCCGACCTCATGCCGGGCCTAGCTACCATGGAGAGTTCCTCTCGACATCCTTTCATAACAGGATTTGGGGAAGATGGTGACCTTATCTCTGAAAGATTACAGTCAGTTCCTCCAAATGAATAGGGTGTACTCCTTCAGGGGAATCCCAGCAGTGGGGGATGCCTTCAGAGACCTTCAGAGACCTCCTAACATGGCTGCTCTAAAACTGCCTAACTTTGAGAAACATTCAAGAATTTCTCTCTCTCTCTCTCTCTCTCTTTCTCTCTCTCTCTCTCTCTCACACACACACACACACACATACAAATTTTAAAATATATATTTATTTTTAAAAAAACATACAAGTTGAACAAATTGGGTTAGGGTTACAAAGTTTTGCCTCATCCTCCATATTCACCCAACTTCTGCCACCCGACTGCACTTTCTTCAGCATCTCGACATCTTTTTGCAGGAAAATGTTTCCCCCACCAGCAGGACACAGAACAAGCGCCCCAAGAGTCTGTGGATTCCCAAAGCAGGAATAAACAAATGTGTTGATTGCAATGGTTTCTGTTTTGACCAATAAGAGTATTTGAACCTGTTAACAACAAATTTAAAATTCCCTGTTCAAAATCACAATTCCACGTATGCCAACCTAAAGTCAGTAATCTAAGATCAGACATTAAAAAAAAAAAAAAACACTTATGTTCGGCTCGGCCAGGGTTATCAAGGAAAGTGGGACAACTTGAGAAATTGCTACCGATAAAACAGCTGTACTGTGTGAACTTATTTCTCAGAAGTTCTGATGCTGCGGAAAGACACGCGTGTGTCTGTTTCTGACAAAGTGTTCAACTCCTGAGCTGCAGGGCTCCACCCTCCTGCCACGAATCTGCTGTTCTGTACCAGTGCTGTCATTAACAACAGCAAAATTCTCAACCTCCACTAGAAATTTACAAAACCTGGGACTCAAATGGATGTTAAATACCTGGGCCCCACCCAGCACATTGTCCAATGGAGATAGATTCGCAAAACCCCAATAGGAGTGATTAAGAGAACCAAACGCCTGTTTTAATCCTTTCTTTGAGTCTCAGCTAAGTGGCAAAAGGACTTTATCCACCCTGTGACTCTGCCCCACAGTCTTCTGAGCCAGGTAAGGGGCAAACAAGGGAAATTCAGTTGCTGGCAGTGACCCATGGGAAGCGCGCTGCAGAGAACTTCTAGAGCTGGCTGCAGCGTCGCTCAGCCCGCATGAGTCCTCGAGTCACTCAGACTGCATGGAGAATGCGCACACTCCATTGCTCACCCTGTCCATGTGCGTCTGTGCTTCCTACAATCTGGCTTCAGCTTTCACCTGACAGTCACCACAGGCAGACCAGCCAGGGGCCTGTGAGAAGCCACAGGCCCCTGTAGCTCCAAAGGCACCAAGCAGACACTTGAAGGCCACAACGCCCTGCAAGGCCAATCTCCAAACTTGTCCCATGCCTGCCTGTCTGGTGCCCATGGCCAAGGCTGTGCACTGCAGCACCACAGTAGGAAATAGAGGTGCTGCACCCCCACCTCACCCCACCCCCTGAGGGAGGAAGCTGTGCATGAGCCAGAGGCTCCAGATGCGTCTGTGGAGTGGGGCAGCTGTGGAGAGAACAGGGCAGCTCACCCTGTGCTGGGCTGAAAAGAGCTACTAGGATGGTAAATGACCTTCTGAATAAACACAGGCTCAAGTATTTGCATTTCCTTGACTTTTCCTAGGGACGCAAAACTCAGCAGGCAGAGAGGCACTTCTCCCTGGAGGGTCAGTATTGGAGTCATGAGCAAAGGAGCCCCTCACTTGACTTTCCAGGGTTGCCTTCTCTGTCTTTCTGCCTACGTTCCGAGTATCCAGCAGAAAAGGGAGCCCCAGACTCTGCCTCAGTAGCCCACCAGACAGAGGGATGAGACCCCTATTTGGCCCAGAGACCTGCCCGGCCTGGCATTGGCCACAGGCCCTGGAGCTGCCCTGCAGTGTCCCTTCCGACATCAATCCCTTGCTGCACATTGTGACTGTTCTGCTGGCTGGTGGTCTTATTCCTCTGGGTTGTGCAGGGGCAATGCTGCCTGTCTACAGGACAAACCCGGCTTCTCGTGACAGCGCTCCCTGGTTACCTGTTGGCATAGCTACCTGCTGGCACAGCTGGCTGCCTGGTTTTCATCCGCACCACCAGCACCTTCTCTGTGCACATGTACACACACCTGTACGCAACATGCGCACACATGTATGCACACACAGACCACTTTTGTGCACACACATGTGCTTACACACAAGAGAACTCCTTAGAGCAGCTATCCTTTCTGCATACACACACATACACAAACTCAGATAGTAGCATTGCTCTACCCCCCACATATATATCATATGCAAATGCATGCACACACACACATACACACGCACATACACACACACACAAAAAAAAACTGAGTAGTAGCATTGCTCTACCCACACATACATCATATGCAGATTCACGCACACACATACACACACACACACACACATCTGCCCATTGCCCCAGGGCCAAGAGCCCAGCACTTGCTCCCAGCAAGCAGTAAGATGGATTAATAATCATACATATGAAGTGTTCGGCCTGCTTTCTCCAGCTCTTCCGCTGGGCACTCTCTGCTCATTAAGCAGTGTGGATGGCACAGATTCCTGAAGAGGTGGAGGGGGCGAGCTATGAATTCTCCCGTGAGTCCTCAGTCCCCGCCACTTGCAGACCTGGAGCCTGCTGCATCATCCCGCCTGGAGTAGTGAGTCAGAGGTGACCCCCCACTAGTACATGTACCACAGTCCCTAGGCAGTGTACCCAACCCCACAGCCCAGGGCCAGGCTGTGAGGGTGCAGCATACAGCCGGGGTCACACAGGAGGCAGGAAGAAAAACTGCCTGCTGCTAAGAAGACCTGCCTCTTGGGTGTGTGGCCTCCCCTCTCCACTGCTGAGCTTCCTATGCCTGCCCCCCCACTATGACACAGTCACCACCGTCAAGTCAACCTTGACTATGCATCCTATGAGGGGGTATCCCTACCTCTTGCCCACCTGCCCCTCCTTAGAAATATATGAATGACTCCAGGGACCCTTCATGCGCCTCAAAGAAGAAAAGTGGGTCCAGGCTTCTAGAAGCATGAAGGCCACAAGTCCTTCCTGCCCGTCAGCTGCTCGCCCTCTGACTGATATGGACTCGTGTAAAACTGTCACCCAGAAGGTCAGAAACATCAGCTTCCTGCACACGTGACCAGCTCAATTCAAAAGGAAGGGGGGTGTTGCACAGACCACCATGGGAACTGCGGGCTTCCCAGCTGCAAATACCGAGGATGTATGGAGCCAACTCACAGGAAGCCACAGGATCCCCGAGGGCTGCAGTTCAGAAGTCCTAGCTCACATGGGCCCTGAGCGTCTGGGTGTGAGGAGGACTCTGCACCCCAGCTCCTGGCCAGAGCACAAAATCCAAACTGGGATCCTCCCAGAGGCACTCCGCATGTGGGACGCTTCTGGGTCTGACTGTGGCGTCCATGGAATGGGGGGGCGGTGACAGCTTCATGAGAGGCAGAGGAAGAACGATGAGACTGCCAACAGAGATGTATAATCACCAGTGACAAGTACCCGAGGGAACTTGAGGGGTGACAAGCCCTTCTAGCTCCCACCGCTAGTGTTTCCAACCCACCTCCCCTCTGGATGGGAGCACACTGTGTTACAAAGACCACACTTCAGGGGCTGGAGAGGTGGCTCAGGGGTTAAGCCTCCGCCTTGCAGGCGGAAGGTCCTGAGTTCGGATCCCAGATCCCACGTATAGACCCCAGGCAAAAGCGGGGGCGGCCTGCGCTTCTGGTCCTGGTAGGGCGGAGCCTGTGAATCCTGGGGCAGAAGGAGGTGGAGGCGTCCATGGTGGTTCGCGAATTCGTCCGTGGTTCTACACATACACAGATACACACACACAGACACACACACACGTGCGCGCACATGCACACGCACATGCGCACAGTTGAATAAATAATAATAAAAAAATTTAAAAAAACAAAAAACAAAGACCACACTTCAGATCAGTGGGGAAAAGCAGGGCGCTTCATAAATGACTCGGAGAGAAAGTGACCCCAAGCCCCATGTGCAGTACAACCGTGGGTACAACCTCAACGTGGGTACAACCTCAACGTGGGTACAACCCAGCTAACATCCCCCTGCTTCTGGTGGGGGTTTGAGAGCACAGCGCCACCAAACTGCACAAGATTAGACCCTGGTGCACCTAGCTTTGGACATGTGCAGTGGGGACACCATGAACTGACACAGAAAGGTTGAAGACAGCAGTTGCCAGGCAGCCTGGTTTGCAGAGATGACGCACAGCAGAGGAGATGGAGGCCAGGGCAGAGGCGGGCAGGACAGGAGCTCCATGAGGGGCGCTGTGGAAGATGCGTGTCTGGACGGCGCCGCTGCCCAAGGGTGTCCAGAGCTGAAGGTATGCAGACTCATGGCCCAGTGATAGGACCACATCCTCCTCAGATTTCCTCTCTGCCACCTTCCCAGCCCCCGGGGATTTGGGGGGAGGTCAGAGGGCCCAGGGGTCTTACCACTGAGGCCTCCACCAGTCAAAACTCCGAATCCTTGGGTCACAAACTTGAAGAATCAAATTCATGGATAGATGACGAAGGGTGAGATTCTTTTAACTTTATTTTTACACGTGCTTTACATAAACTCTATTTCTCTCTCTCTCTTTTTCTCTGTGTGTATGTGTGTGTGTGTATCAGAGGGCACTGTGTGAACCTGTGGGGGACCAATGGTGACTTCGGGAATCATCCTGGACAACTTCTACCTCCTTTTTGCTTTGCTCCGGGTTTTCTCAGGTCCCGCCCACCAGGCACAGGAGACGTGCAGGCCACTTGCCATTTCCTCCTGGCGTTTTCATGTGGGACCTGGAATCTGAACTCAAGACTTTCTGCTTGTAAAGCAGTCTTAACCCATGAACCATCTCTCTGGTCCAAGGGTGAGATTCTTTTTGAAAAAAGAGCTTTTTTATTTCATAGAGGGAACTTAGGGAAGAAGGATTGAAGATTTAGGAGAGGAAGCAGAGTTCTGGAAGGGACCCAACAGGAGAACCCCCTTGAGCTGCTGATCTGGGATCTGTATAGGACTTAAGACAGAAAATAAACACGGACGGAGGAAGTCTACGGAGCAGTTAATTCTCTGAGCATGTAGCTAGCTGACACTCAGTATTCCTCCACCATGCCCCCCTGCCAAGAGCCACTTGCCCAGCAAGGGGTGCTCACAGCCCAAAGCTCCATCTCCGCCTTCTTAGTTGTTGGCCTTGGCTCATCCCTGGCCACTGCCCATCTCAGCCAGTCAAGAGCCTCGCAGAGGTCGTGGGTCCCTGTCCATGGCAGGTCTCAAGCTGCTCATTAAACCATTCTCTTTGTTTCCGGGTTACAGGGTCAGCTTGTCTTTTTCCACGGGCCTGTGTGTCACTGTGCACAGGGAATTAATGGGGACCACAGTCACCAAGATGTCGCTGCCATCTTCTGTGGTTACCCGCCCCCCATCTGTGAGGCGGTAGGGGCAGGGGCAGGTTTTTTAGAAACCATTCTGCCAGCAATTAAGTGTTACCATGAGTCACATTAGAAACGAGAACGTGTGAGCGGAGGACAGAGCTTGTATGTTCCTCACTGTGGACTGAGGTGGGGGCAGCCAGCTGGCTGAGAACCCTGTCCTTCCTGTCTAGTCAGCCTGGCTGCTATCGTGCCCAGCTACAAACCCTCTGATTTCCCATTCTTATTGCTCCTGATCGCCCCTTTAAGGTTACATTACCTTGTGCTCTAACCTCTGTCTAGCTTCTTTTAGGGACACGTTAGAGCCTGGCGGCCACACTAGCCTTCTGCAGCTCTGCTCCTGAGAGTTGGTCACCTGCAGCCAGGGGACATGGCACTCAGCTTCTCTCCACCATGGGGGGCAACCTGAGCCGACATCACAACCAAACCATCTGTTTCCCTAGAGACAGGAAATGATGCCTGGGACCGGAGGGGACCAGGCTCCTGGTCCTGGCACCCCTCTCTAGGAAGCCTTTCAGGGGTGTGGGCAGGACATCTTTCCTTTAGGCGAAAATCAAGGCTTATGGCCCTCTCCTGTCAGCTTAGTGTTTCCAGGCAGTCCTCTCCCACAAGGGCGATAGCACCCAGTGTTTAGGCGTGGAATGGGATGCTAAGAAAATGAAAGCTGAAGTCACCGGTCTTGAGCTATAGTCACAGTTGCAGCATCTCAGCCAGCAAGGGGAAGTGGAACGAATCACGGAAATGGTGTCCTGCTTGCATACCACTCTTCGTAAAACCCAGAGAATTCTGCTCCTTCTTGTGTTTCTAGAGATTTCTCTCAAGCAACACATTTGGGGGCATGAAGATCTGCCTAGGGAATGTGACTCAAAGCTCACCCCACTGGCAGGCCCTGGTCTCACGGAAGCACTTCCTCCAGTGTCCGCTGCACAGGGATGGCCGACATCTTTGTGTGCACCCTCCCCTGCACCCAGGAAAGGAGGGGGGCTCAGAAAGAGCAGGAGGTAGCAAGAGAAGGCTGAGTGGGCACACCTGGGTCTTCACCTGGGCAAGTGTACACCCCAGAGATGTTGAGCATGCCTAAGAACCCCATGGATGCGGCTGTTTCAGCACCTGAGTATGTAACCATGTGACTGTGGGCTGCAGGGCAGTAGGCAGGGGCTATGGTCTGTGGGCACTAGCAGAAGTCACCCATGCGTGCTGGACATGTGCACTATGGTGGGCACCACGCGTGCCCCTGGTTTCCTCGGTGCGTGCATACGGGTCTCCAACCTCAGGCTCCCAATGGGATTCTGTCCATCTGACCTTCCCCTAATTGCCCCCCTCCCACCTCCCAAACCCAAGCAACCCTGCTGAGGACATCTACAAGTGGCCCGGCACACACCTACTCCCCCCACAATCCCCCACAATCTGTAGGCTATGTCAGGGTTGAGTTTCCCAGGAGCCTGCCCCACATCCAACACCCAGGCTCAGACCCGGGCTCAGGACTCAGAAGTGACTTTATTTTTCTGTGGATGACACTTCTCAGACCAGGATGTCAGGTTGCACCTGGCTTGACCTCCCCTCCTCTTGGGAACCCCTTGGAGGTCCCAGCCCCCCAGCTTCCAGCCAGGATGCCTGGCCTCCTAGGGATGTGGTGCTGGTGGAGAGACAGAGAAGCTTCACATCTGGGGAGGTTGAGACACAGAACTGAGCCATGTTGCCCCAGCCACGGCCAAGTCAAGCCGGGAGGTGCAGCCACAGGTTCAGGGGAAAAGCTCCTAAGCCCAGCAGCGTGGGGAAGGGGTGGGGGGAGAGACCTCAGGGCCCAGCCCAGAGGAGGGCAGGCCCCAGACTGAGCAGGAAGCCCCCTGCCAGGGCCCAGGGGCTGCCCCCAGCCGCTGGTGCCCCGTTACACAGATCCTTCTCGCAGCAGTCCACGTCGACTTTTAAGATCCCAGAGTTAATGAACCCCATCAGATAGTCTGAGTAAAAGTGCCGCTTAACGAAGTCACAGGAGGCAGCACACATCTTGTTCACGGAATGATCCTTCCTGCCTGGGGAGAGAAGAAGGCCTAGGAATCCAGGTTCACCTCCACCTGACCCCTCCCCACTCCTGCCCAACCCCTGGACCCAGATCCCTCCAGCCAGGGTGGGACTGGGGTCTCAAGAGCTGAGGTGCTTGACCACTGAAGCTACAGACTGAAAGGAAAAAGCACCACCAAGGGGCCCTACTCTTGTTCCAGGCCAGAGGAGCTCAGCAGACACCTCTGACCTCTCACCTACCCCTCCACCTCTAAGGTCCAGCTTTCAGTAACTCCATTCCCACCCCAGGTCTGGGACTTACTACTGCTGGGGTCCGTGATCCGGACACTGGCACAAACGGTGTCCGTGGGCTGGCACTGCTTCGGGCTGCAATGGCTGGAGTTGGACAGTGTGCAGTCCTGACACCACAGGCCACGTGCTGGGCAGGACATGAGGGGGGGCTGACCAGAGGAACCTGGGCCTCACCAGCCAGATCCCGCGGTCCCCACCTGCTGCAGAGGCCAGAATCATGCTCCGACCTGTCCAGATCCCATGGGACCCTGGTGGCCCCACAGCAAATGCAGACCCATGCACACCCTCCTGCGCCTTCGGGCTGAGGGAGGCTCCAGATCAAAAAAGGTCTCGTAGACTTAATGGGAGGCCGGGTGATCTTTTGGAAGCAAGGGATATCCGTGCAGGACGAGCAGCTGAGAGGAATAGCACCCGGGTACCATCAGGGTGCTGGAAACGACCCTCTTGGCCGGACCTGAGCGGTGACAGACGGGCTGGGGCAGCAGGGTTCCCCGAAAAGGCCTGGGCTTTGGGGCAAGCTTATGGGAACCTTCAAAGCACCGCGGCCCCTCGGGGCGGCTCCCGCGACCTTCCCCCGCCCCTCCCCACGACTCACCGGGCCCCGGGCACAGCAGAAAGGCCAGCAGAGCCAGGCCGAGGCTCTTCATGGCTGCGGGCAGCATGCTCTGGGTGGGCCTGGGAGAGGCGCGGGGGTTGCGGGATGGGGTCCTCTGGGGAGCAGGCCTGGCGGGGAGCAGCCCGGGTCAGAGGACCGAGCCCTTTTCTGGACTGAGGCGCGACCTCCTCCCAGGATCCAGAGCCGGGGTCGGCGGGAGCGCCCAAAACCCCACCTCCAGCCCATCACCCAAAGCGTCCACCCGAGCGCTTCCCTGCCGGGGAGGGAGGAAGGATCTGCCCTCTCAAGACCGCGAGGTGGCAGCCCAAAGTACCCCCACCCTCGCCCGGCACCTGTGGGGGGGCGGGGTGTCTTCTGTCCCCGGGGAGCTGCAGGTGCGTCCGGACAGGAAAGGCAGGAGGAGGAGGGAGCAGACTGTACCTGCCGGCAGGGAAGGGGTGCGCGCCGCGTCCCCGTTCCCGTCCCCACCCCTGGGCTGGGGGGCCGGGAACCCCGCGCCGAGTCCCCTCCCCTGGTTTTCGCGCGCGCGCCTCGGCGCTCACCGCGGATCGGGGCGTGGAGCGCAGGCCTCGGGGTCGGGGGCGAACTCACATCCCTGGGGCGTCCGCGCTCCGGGCTCAGGCGGAGGGCTAGGCGCGCGGAGCGGTGCCCTTCGGTCTCCCTGCGGACCGGAATCCGGGCGCAGCCTCGTCTTTCGGGGAACGCAGCCGCAGACGCGGACCCCGCGCGAGGGGCGGGGCGGAGCCGGGGCGGGGGCCTCGCGCGGCGGGGAGATGCGCGGGGCTGGGGAGGCGCGCGGGGCGGGGGGCGCCAGGAGGTTCGCCCGGCCGCGGGTCACTGGCCTGGGCCCTGTGGGTCCCTTCGCGGGCGCGCGCACCCCTTCTCGGGGTCCCGCTGCCGCCGCAGCTGCCCCTCCCGGCTTCCCCGCCCTCCTCCCCCACGCGAGCGTGGTTCCCTCCCCCTCTGCTTGGCCGAGGTCCCCTTGGAAATTCTCGGAAGATCGTTCGCTGCGAAAGGAAGCCAAAAGCACAAAGACGCAGCAAAGGAGGGGGGCGGCGGCTGCGGGGCTCCGACCCCAGCCTCTGCCTCGCCTGGGATTGCTCCTGCGGGTTCTATCGCGGAGGCCCCCATAACGACGTCTACCCGCAGCCCAGCCTAATCACACCCACACCCCGGCGGGGACGCGGGAAGAGCTGGCCAGATTCACACCTCGCGCTCCCGCCGGGGCCCTGGGCGGGATCTGCCTCTGCCAGGCGCCTGGACAGCTCGCGACCTTCGGCCCTGCCGTGGTTCATCCCGCAGAAAAGCTGCCCGTATTCACGCAGCACTGTCCTGAGTGAGCGAGGAGACAGACCTTGGTTTCTTCTGAACCTCACATCAAACAAACGATCATCACCGTTACTGTCTTTGTAGATGTGACCGCCCCGAACTCGTTTTGAGGACACGCGATGGTTGTACTCCTTACGGTCTAAGCACTCACACGCGTTATCCGGGTATTGGCTCACTCGCCCCCTGTGCAGAGCCTTTGTTTGAGCTCCAGGTAAGGAGACCACACACAGAGACAGAGCTCCCTGCTCGGGGTCACACCAGCCACACGGGATCCAGCAGACTACACGCCTCTCTACTTCATTAAGTGCCAAGGAAGAAATGCACCAGAAAGATGAAGAGGCCGGATTCTCATGGGGTGGTGGGAGGATGTGAGCTGAGGGAGAGGTTGAGAATAAGGGAAGGGAAAAGGTGAAACCTAGGTTACCTCATGCTCCCAGGAATTTCCTGTCAATGTCCACAAGCAAGTAAGTCGCCCCACAGTCGCTCCCCAGAGGCACCTGGGGCAGAGCCAGGGCCTGCGTTGGTCCTTGGTGTGGGTTCTTATAAAGCAGAGCTGCAAATGAGCCTTTTCTGTGGAAGCCCATGGGCAGCCTGGGCAGGGAAAGCAATGAAGCTCATGGTCAGGGGCTTGCCTGGTTTCGTGTGGAAAGGTACGAACCAGAGAAGATGGCAATACAGCGCTGGGTGATCTGCTTTCCTGACACAGCGGACGTTTTGCCTGCTTTGAGCTCTGTGCCTCTGAAGACAGGTGGGCTGAAAGGGCTGTGGTGCCTGTCTGTGTCCCTTTTCCCTGGAATAGTCTATTCCACAGTTAATTACCAAGATGCAAAGCTACGAAGACGTCCTTTCAGAGAACAGGGGAAGGTAGCAATGGGGAAGATAGGTTAGTTACAGAGGGTGTTGTGCCCAGATTCCTAGATCCCAAGAGACCACCGCTGCAAATACAAGAAGGGCTTTATTATGCAAATACAAGTTCAAGCTCAGTCTCTCCCCGTCACAGACACAACACATCTGGAACAAGAGAGTCCCAATCTTTGTTTTACACATTCTTTTATAAACTATTTCTATAGGAGGAGGGGGTCTCTAATGGAACAGATACATGATTGGGTAAATCGTACAAGGCTGTCCTCCCTGGTAGTGGCGGCTCAGGAATGTAAAGTATTCTTTAATTTGGAGATGACTGTTTATGGCTAGAGTCACGTACACGGTTGGGTTAGACAGTCTATCCAGTGTTTCTTGGCGTGGACAAGTGAACAAGTACAAAATGGTAACATATATAAAATGGCATTTCTTGGTTCAGGTCCCACAAGGGGATAGAAGAGCAATGCCAACCTCAGAATCTGGCAGGGGTTACACTCACTGGAGATCTTAGCCAGCCAAGCCCAGAGCATCAGCAACCAAAAAGCCAGTGGGTTGCTTGGGCTTTTCTTGGCTATGCCCCAGGGCAGGAAAGGCCAGCAGAAGTGTGGAACCTGGAGCCTGACACCATGGAGAAAGTCTGGAAAATGGGTACAAAACGTGGACCTTGGAGTGAATTGCTACAACAGCTCCTACGGGTCTGGGGCTGCCCCCAGGGTGTCCTCCAGCATGGTCAGCGTGCCACTTTGCAACAGGCACAGTAGCCCACCTCCAGCATGTTGTCCCCAGTTAGCAGACAGAAGCAAAAGGGACTCCAAGGTGAAGCTAAGGACAGATTGTTAGGGAAATGAGTTATAAACAACATACCAAGCAGACTCCCCCTCAGAAACTAGGGCGCCACAAGGTCAACTGAATCAAGTATGAGCCAAAAGTAAAAAATCAGCAGGGGTTAAAGAGATGGTTCAGAGGTTAAGCCTCTATCTCCCAAGCAGAAGATAGAGTTTGATTCCTAAATCTCACATAAAAACACCAGGTAGAAATGCCGGCAGCTTGCACTTCTGGCCCTAGAAGGCAGAGGCTGGGAAACCACAGCAAAGTAAAGAGGAAGTGAAACAATCCAGGGTGGTGCTTAAAGTTACCCTTGGGCCTCACACACACACACATACACACACACACACACACACACACACACACAGACAGGCAAAAAGAAAAACCAGCAGTAACAAAAGGAAGTCAATCTCCCAGCCTCCAAAGTCCCACAGCAGAGACACACCAAGAACGGATTTAATCCCCAAAACTCTAAACAAGAGCTATCAGGCATAGAATATAAAATTAGTCTTTTGAATACTCATGAGATATCTTCAAAGAAGGGACAGGGTACCATCAATCTGACTGGAATGTTTACCTAAAAAAAAAAAAAAGAAAGAAAATGTCTAGAAATGAGAAATACCATTGAAATGAAAAAGGTCAGCAAAAACCTTAAAAGAATTTCACTAAGGAAAGAAGTTGGTCACCAGGGAAAAGCCCCTGCTTATTGTATGTATGAAATGTTCATAACTGGAAAATCCAACAGAGATGGAAAGATTGGGCAAGAGTTTGAAATAAGGAAAGAAACACATCTCTCACCTTGAAGGGAAAAATAATTGCAATGGTTCATTGTGGATACAAGCATGAGTGGTCATGGCTGGGGGCACAGATTCAGGTTGCCCCAGATTCCATGTGTTCTACTGTGATAACAGTTTTTGGATGCTTTATAATCACAGAACAAAGAAAACCATAAATCAAAGTACTTTTCAAATACATTGCTGAAAATATGAGGTAGGCAGCCACAGAAAGCAAGGAATCTGCTACAAGCCTTATGTGTTACCAGAGGACACTGTTAGCTTTTTCCCCTGTGGAAACCAGAGGTCTGGTTGTACCTCCTGAAGAATTTGCCTAATAGTCACCCAAATATTAGGTCACATGCAGAGGTGGGTGATAAATGACTGTTTAGGGGGCTAAAATTGACCCCAAATAATCTGACTTTGAACCTGCAACATTCCAGCCTCCCGGTATCATAGTAGTGCCAATCAGCCGCCAGTCTTGTGGATGCAAATTCTTCCTAGGAACCCCTTCCATGCTGGTCTGGGTCTCTTCTAGTGAGTGAAGTGATCAAACTTTCATTGTGGACTCAGGAAATGTTCTAAATGAGATCGTAGTTTAAATAGAAGGATGTGGATGATGTGCTATAAAGACCACTGACGATTAAACTTTCAGGAGTGAACTTCATGCTCAGTGAGGTCCTTGGTAACGGAGCTGAAGAAGCAGACAGACAGACAGAGCCATAATAGGTTGGAGAGACGCTCAGGCATTAAAACTTTTGCCTCATAAGCAAAAGTACCTGAATTCAGATGTCCAGATTCCACATGCTGGGTGGATATGGTGGTGGCCTGCAATTCCAGCCCTGGAAGATGGAGTCTGGGAAACCCCAGAGCAAAGCAATAAGGACGTAGAGCAACCCACGGTGATTCCCAATGTTACCCTGGGCCCTCCACGGTCGTACACGCTCAGATGCCTGCTTGTACATAACAACCACAAACAGCTACACATCCACGCCTACACACAAAAAATTAATTAACTAATTAATTAAAAATGGCCAAAATCCTAGCAAATTAGTTAGACAGCACATTAGACACGACTGGAAAGGGCATTTATGACCTGGAAGACAGAGTTGGAGAAATTAAGAAGAATTGGGGTATAGCCCACTCAGTGGGGGACATCTGCCTAGAAATGAAGAAGATTTCATCAGAAGTCTAGAAAAAAGGGGCCGTGAAAGGCAGTGAACAGAGAAGTCTGGGTAAAATCTCAGATGGCAGCCAGTGTTTGGAGACACCAAACTTGTCAGAACTTGCAAGTGTCCACAGGGGACTAAAGCTGTACTAAGTAAAATGATGAAATGGAAGCTTATATCAAAATAAATCACAGACAAGTAAAGACAAAGGAAAATCTTCAAAACGAAGGAAGATTTGTTTTATAGAAAATGGTAGCAGAATATCATCAATAGCAACTAAAGCCAAAAGAAAATAAAATTGTATCTCAACAACGCTCAGAGGAGTAGAGCTGCCGGCTTGGACTCTTATTCACTGTTTTCCAAAAATAAGTGCAAAACAAAAATTTCAGATAATTACAAATTAGGAAACAGCGCAGAACAAGAAGACAAATGGCTTAAATGGAGCAAAGTCTCTAAACAGACATTTGTGAAATGAAGGCGCTGAAATGGTCCCAAGGTTGACAAATACTGAACCTATCTGATCTCCAGGCAAGGAGAATTAAACTAAATGTAACTTTATGTCAGTTGAGATGGTTATTACAGAAATACCGAGATGCTGGCCAGAGGGTGGAGAAAGGGAATGTGTATGTCCATGCTGTTAGCGAGAATGCAAATTAGCCCAGCCATGTGGGAAACAGGCCAGGGTTCCCCCAACAAACACAGAATGAATTGTGCATCCAGACACCCCACCTCCTGGTGCACATCTCAAGGAGGCCAGCAGCGTGCTGGGGACTACACATGCTTGCTCAGCGCTAGCAGCACTAGCATAATCCATGAATGAGTGGATAGAGATACTACAGCCTTTCAGGGTGAGGGACATCCTGGCCTTTGTGACAGCATGGATAAAAGCCCGAAGGACTCTACAGTAAGTGAAGATAGCCAGACACAGAAGGGTTGGCAATCTCACTGGTAGCGTAGAATTTAGAGTTGAACTCATGCATATGGAATGTGGAGTGTTGACCAGGAGGAGCTGGGGAGCAGGGAGAGCAATGGATACAAAGTTTCCATCAGACCACACAGTAGCTTTGAGATCTGTTGGCAATGCACAATCTGTGACCATAGTTGACATAGTATATTTTTCCAAATTAGTCAGAGAATATATACTAAGTGTCTTTATCAGAATCATGGGAAGTGATGGGTGAGTCAATTGGCTTGATTTATTCCACAATGTATCTGATATCTAAAGGCTGTATGGTGTCTCATAAAGACAAGCAATTTTATGCATCAACTGAATATTTCTTTTTATTTATTTATTTCGGACAGAATCTTGCTGTAGGGCCCAGGCTGACCTCAAATCAAACCTGTTTTCCTCCCAGTTCAACCTCTGAAGTGCTGGACTCCAGTGTGCATCACACACCAGCTGTTATAGGATGTAAAAGGCACTCCCCAAAAGGCTCATGTACTGAAAAGTGAGTCCCTAGTTGGTGGTATTACTTTGGGGAGTTCCAGAAGCTTTTGAAAGTGGGCCCTGGCTGAGAAAGCTAGTCACTGGTGGAGGGTTCTTTAGACTATGATGACCCCTTCTTGTCTTTCTGCTTCCTGTCTGCCAAGAAGCTAAGAATATTCTCCACCATGTACCCCGCTGCCACGGTGTCCTATGCAAGCCCTCAGGGCCAAGCACCCCTGGAGGAGTGCTCTGCGACCCATAGACGCATTCAGCCCATACGCAGGAACGCTAATACTCAGACTTCAAATTTTTGGTTGGTTGTTTTGTGGCTTTTGTTTTCGCTTGCTTGTCTTGTTTCCCCCGTTTTGATGTGTACGGGAAGTTCGCAGCTCTGCACAGTCACTGATAAAATCTTGACAAAACAGCTAAAGAGAACAAGGAGTTTTATTTCCTCTTATGATGGTCCAGTTACAGGTCCTTGTCCAGCTTGATGGGGGAGCCCACACCAGCACCAGAGCCAAGGGAACTGGCTGCACCATATTCACATAACAGCTGAAAGAGGGACGATCCTTACTTGCCAGACCAGCATGTCTGGTGAAGTGTACACAAGGATGCCAATTTCCTCAACCAGCTCTCTGTATTTTATTCCAGGGTCTAATCCCATCCACCATGGGCTCGGTCTACCCCATCAGCTACACAATCTCCTGTAGGTTCACTGTAGCCTTAATTGAACTACTGATTCTCTACAAATGTGCCCAAGAGCGCAAACCTTCAACCATTAAGTTGACACCTGTATCTAACCATGACGGGGGGGGGTATGTGTGCATGTGTTTATGTGTGTTTACGTGTGTGTGTGGAATACAGGTGCATTATGAGCACTCATTAAAGTAGAGGTCTGATGATACGGGAAATCATTCTTGATCGTTCTCCCACCTTGTTCTTTTGAGACTAGGTCTCTAATCAAATCCACAGCTTGCCAGCAGGGTCAGTCTAGCTAGTCTTTTATTCTGGGGAGTCCCAGGCTCCACCCTCTAGGACTGAAATATCAGATGGGCTACCACATCCACCCAGCATTTTACATGGGTTCTGGGGATTCAAACTCCTGATCCCATTGCTTCCAAGGCAAGTGCTTTAACCTCTGAGCCATCTTACCAGCCTTTGTTTCGAGTTTGGTTTTGGTTTTGAGATACAGTCTTGGGTGGCCCAGGCTGGTCTTGAACTTGCTATGTAGCCCAGGCTGGCCTTGACCTCCTCCTGATCTTTCCTCTTGCCTCTGCCTCCCAAGTGCTGGGATTGCAGGCATGGTCCACCACATCTGGAATGTTATTTTTAAGCTTCAAAAATATTTCCAGATAGATACAATTCAGAGAAGTTGAGGTTTTACCCTTAGCCTTCCTTTACTTAAAGAAACAGGTAAGAGGACGCTTCAGGAGGGAAGGTGGCCACAAAGGGAGGTCCAGAATGCAAGAAGGTGAGCGGAGAAACTGGCTGGATGTGGGTGAACCCTGCCTCGCACTGGGAGCCACGTGGAGCCAGGAGGGCGTGCTGTGGCTGAGATCCAGCCCTGACGGAGCAGCTAAGCAAGGAATGAGCTTTAGTCTCCTTGAGGTGCTTGGATGCAGAGGAAGGTTTCCAGGGCAACACCACAGCACTGAGCAAAGACCCCACACACAGGGCGTAGCAAGTGCAGCAGCTGGACATGGAAATAACCTAGAGCACAGGGCTGGGAGGACGGCTTGGGGCACACAATGATTTTCCAGGACACTCGGCTGGGCCACAGCACTGAGATGGCAGCTCTGCGTGTTTCCGTGAAGATGTTATAGGGCAAGCCTGGCATTTAGCCCCCACTCTCCCCTTGCTTTTTCCCTAGTCCAGGCTAGTCTCAGAGTGGACTTGTTCCTGTGTCAGCTCCTGAGAGTTGGGGCTCTAATGTGTGCCATGTCCCCCAGTCAATTAAGTGAGCCAGTTTTAATTTAAGCAAATTGTCCTTTGTGAGATGGGTGACTTTCATCGCTCTCTATATATTTTTTAATTATTATTTATTCAATTGTGCATGTGCGTGAGTGTGTGTGTGTGTGTGTGTGTGTGTGTGTGTGTGTGTGTGTGTGTAGTATCACGGGCGAATTCGGGAACCACCAAGGACTGTCTCCATCTCCTCCTTGTTTACTCTGGATTCACAAGCTCCGCCCTACCAGGACCAGAAACGCAGGCTGGCCCAGCTTCCTCCCCAAGTCTATATGTGGGGTCTAGGATCCGAACTCAGGACTTCCGCCAGCAAGGCAGAGGCTTACCCCTTGAGCCACCTCTCCAGCCCCAGGTGACTCTCATCTAATTAGCTGACAGCTTGACAAGAATCTAAGAACAGCTTGAAAAGGTGGGAATCTTGTCAGTCAGTGACTTTGGACATGATTGGGGTGTGGGGTTGGGTCATGCCAGATGGCCACCTGTGAGCCTCCTCAAATCCCTTCTGGCGAAGGAGAAATTTCTGGGATGGAGCTGAGGTGTGCGAGTGCCCATTGGTAGTCTTGTCATAACCACCTTCACCAGCTGGCCCTCACCCAGGATTCCCTGGGCCAGTAAGGTGCTGACCTGTGACAGCATAGAGGTGGTGCCAGGCCCAAGGAGAGACTGTACCCAGGAAGAGTGACCCAACAGGCAGACAGGAGGTGGCTGCTGTAAATAGAGAAGATCCTGGGGTGTGGAAAGAAGGTAAGGGACACCTGGATGAACTGAGGGAGGCAGCTGAGGTGTGGGGGGGAGCAGATAGCAGAAGTGGCTTAGGCTGTGTGCTGTGGAAAAGGGGCCGGAGAAAAGGTCAGAGTGGGCAGCGTCCATATTTGACTCAGACTTTCTGTGCCCTACCATCTGCTTCATGAAGCAGGGTTCAGACAGCCCATTCCCTGACATCCTGAAGGAAAGCTGGCCTCTGGCCTCTTTGGCCGCTGACTCTAGAGTCACCTCACTCTAGGTGAGGCGCGGTGCACGGCTGCTCTGGACCACCACCCGCCCATCCCCAAGGTGTCAAGCATCTGTTCAGAGGTCCGAAAGACCCTATCACTGGACTGAAGCAAGGCTGAGAAGACAGTCTCGGCCGGCCACAGCTCTCCACGTCAGAGAATGGCAGGCAGGCTCCAGGATGAACTTCCCAAGCCCAACACACACACATACACACACATACACACACACACACACACACACACACACACACACACACTCAGCAGTGCTTGGAGGTGCCTCTCCTTTACCTCAGGGTTGATACACTTGTTTCCTATAGCGCAGCAGAGCCACCTCCAGTCCTGGGATACCCAGTCCCAAAGTAACAACAGGGTTTCCAAATCCCGTGCATGAGGGCTTGGAAGCGACCTCAACCCAGCCAAGTCTTCCAATGGGCCCAAAGCCTGGCATGCAAATATGAGCCAGAGCCCCCAGGAATCCACCTGGGTGCCTGCCACAGATGCCAGGAGGAAACAGATTCCATTTAAGTCCCTGTATTTGGAGGCGATCTGCCACCCTGAAAGACAATGCAGGTAGGCAGACCCTGGCTATGTTTGACCTGGCTGTATGTCACCTGGGCTTGTGTGTGACCTGGACTTGGGGTGGCAGAGGAAGAGGTGGGGCTCCCCGGAGAACATCTCATGAGGAGGGGAGGGCTGGCCCTTGGGAGCAAGAAGAGCCTGAAACCTGCTCTCCTTCCTCTGCCTCCCCGCCCCAGGCTAGGCATGGTTGCCAGGGAGACGAGATTTCCAACCTGGTTTCCAGGCTGCTCTGCTTCCTCCTGATGCTCACAGGTCGGTGTGACCTGTGGAGATTTCTGCAAGCAAGAACAACAATGGAACTGAAAAGCAGAAGAAAGTGTGACCGGCCCCACCCGCGCCTCCAGCATGCGCAGCCCCTGCAGGAGCCGAGTCTTGACTGCCCTCTCCAGCCCATCCTACCCACATTGCTCTTTCCAGGAACAAGAATCAGCAACGGAGGCAGAGCTCAGCCTGCCCAGGGCTGCACCCCAACTTGGACAAGCACCCCGTGGTCCAGCAGGACTGTGTGGCTATGGCCCGGGTCCTATTGTTTGTTTATTGTTTTGTGTGTGTTCAGGTGTGCGTGGGCACATGCACGTGCACACGAATGTGAAGGCCAGAGTCAACTCTGAGTGTTGTTCCTCAAGAGCTATCCATTTTCCTTTTTCAGACAGGACTTCCCACTGCCCTGGATCCCACCAAGCAGGCTAGACTGGCTGGCCAGGGAGCTCTGGATATTGACCAGTGTCCACCTCCTTAGCTCTGGGACCAAGGCATGAAGCACCATGTCCAGTCTTTACGTGGATGCTGGGGATAGAATTTAGGTCTCCATGCTGTCAAGACAAGCACCATACTCACTAAGCATCTCTGAGGACAAGCACCGTATTCCTGAGCATTCCTCAGGGTAATCACTATACTCGCTGAACATCCCCCAGGACAAGCACTGTACTCACTGAGCATCCCCCGGGACAAGCACTGTACTCACTGAGCATCCCCCAGGACAAGCACTGTAATCACTGAGCATCTCCTCAGCCCAGGTTTCCTTTTTATATAAAGGACTGAGGAGCTGTGAACGGCCGGGAGCTGCTCCCAGAACCAGGGAAAGCGCCTGAAGCTGGCACTCTGGGTCCTTACCTGTTAGCATCTGGGAGTCCAGGAATGGAAGGGTCAAGGCGGGGAACTGAGGCATACTGCTGAACTCTCCGCTGGGTGCTCTGTGCTCAGTACTACTGAACTTCCCACCCAGTACTCAGTACTGCTGAACTCCCTGCCTGGTGCTCAGTACTGCTGTGGTCCCTGGGCAGTGCTGTGTGCTCAGTACTGCTGAGCTCCTCACCTGGTGCTCTGTGCTCAGTTCTGCTGCACTCCCCACCCAGTACTCAGAACTGCTGCACTCCCTGCCTGGTGCTCAGTACTGCTGAGCTCCCTGCCTGGTGCTCTGCTCAATACTATTGAGCTCCCTGCTCGGTACTCTGGTCAGTGCTGCTGGACTCCCTCCAAGCTGTTGGCCACTGGGCATCAGGGAGCCCCATTAGGTTCGCCTGGAACCTCTTGTGCCTGTGATACACAGAGAGGGCTACAGCACCCTGACAGGAGGCAGAGGAGGAAAGATGCCAAGAAAGTGTCATGTGACCAAGGAAAGCCTGCAGCCAGCAGATGGAAGGGAAGGGAAGGTTCTCTCCGAGCCCTCAGAGGGAGTGTGACCCTGCCAATTCCTTTAGCTGTCTACCTTTTCTGGGTGCACCTCAGTGTTTGGGAGGTACAAGTGTACCTCCTGTAATTCTGGCACTTGGGAGGCTGGGTTGCCAGCAGTCAAGTAGATCACATAGTGAGTTCTAGGACAGCCAGGGTTGTAGGTGAAAGCCTGTTTTTAAAAGTAAAAAGAGGGCTGGAGAGATGGCTCAGGGGTTAAGACTCTATCTCACAAGCAGGAGGTCCTGAGTTCGGATCCCAGGTCCCATGTAAAAAACACCAGGCAGAAATGGCAGCGGCCTACACTTCCCACCCTGGTGGGCAGAGCCTGGGAAATCCCAGAGTAAAGCAAAAAAGAGATAGAACCAATCCAATATGATTCCTGAAGTCACCCTTGGTGCTCCACAGGGATACACAGTACCCTCTGACAGACACACACACACACATGCACAAAAACAATAATTTTTTTAAGGCAAAATGCAATCAAAGAACTAGGCTTCATGTGCTCAGTGGTGAAGCTCTTGCTTACTATGCATAGGGCTTTAAACAAAATAAAACAAACAAGGGCTGGGGAGATGACTCAGGGGTTAAAGCCTTTGCCTTGTAAGCAAAAGGACCTGAGTTCAGATCCCCAGATCCCATGTGAAAAAAACAATGCTGTGTAAATATGGCGGCAGCCTATAATTCCAGCCCTGGAAGGCAGAGCCAGAGAAAACCCAGAACAAAGTATAAGGAAGTAGAGCAATTCAGGATGATTCTTGATGTCACCCTTGGGCCTCCAAAAGGTACACACGCTCAAACACACTCTAGTTTGCACACACAGGCTCACACATGTGCACATACACACACATGCATACACACATATACACAAACATACACTAAAACAAATAAAACCCCACTTTCTAGCCCCCAAATCCATAAGAGAATACATTTCTGAGATGCTGAGCATCCAGCATCTTGATGGTAACCTCCGTGAACCGATGTGCCATCTCTGTCCCCTGAAGCCTGTTTGTTCTGGAAACATCAGGAGCACAGATGACATTGGAAAGCTCGGACAGCAGCCACCTGCGCGCCCAGCACCATCTTGCCGTGTGCTGTGTCAGGACCCAGCCGTCCCTCCACCCCTCCGCAGCAGCTTCTTGACTAGCTTCAGAGGAAGCTGTGGACCCGCACCGTGCCCTGGAGACTGTGAGTGAGTCACCAGCTGTCAGCACTTCGCACTTACACCTCCTTCATCAGTGAGCCCGGGCCAAGCACTGCACAGCATTGACAAACGCTACTGTGTGCTCGAAACACAATCGCAGCACACCAGATTCCCTCCTGCACACTCCCAGTCACCCCCATCTCTTCTTCTCTCCAAAGACCACTGAGATTCCCTTTCTTCCATCTCCCATGGTCAAGGCAGAAGTTCTGCTTGCTGGTCTTCTGACGAGATCCTTTGTCACGCACCTCATGGTAACAGAGGCTGGGATAGGGGCTGATGGCTCATTCCCCTCTGTTCCTCACCCACCTCCAGGCCCCAAGACTATAAAAACTCCACATTTCCCCAGAGGTTGCTTTTTCCCCTTCTTTGACAATTAGCCTGTAGTTAATAATCAATAAACTTCTTCCATCCCTTGTCTATGGCATGACATGCTTGGGGCTATACCTTACAAACACCTTTAGGACATTTTAGAAGCCACGCGTCACTGCCGCCTGTGCCAGCCTGCCCCGGAGGAGAGCAGAGGATCCTCTATGTCACTTCTTGTCGCGGGTGTCCCACCAGATGACCATCCCAGAGCTCACTTGTCATGGGCTGTGGCTCTGTGAACCAGGCCTTAGTGTGGCCACAAGCTCCCACACTCTTGGGTCAGTGCTGGTGTGGACTGCCAGGTCTGGGGCCAGGTAACGTTCTCCTAAGCCACTGCTAGGCTTCGTGGGAGGCACTGACCACTTAGCACTCCTCCCACCACGGTTAGAGCAGAACACCTGGAGCCCACACCGCAGACCAGGGAGGTGGCCATGCTACTGCGTCACATGTCCCCACACCGACTCATACACAGAAAAGACGATGACTTGACCCCCAAGGCCAGCGTCTGGCAAGGGCCCCGTGGCTGCCTGATGAAGAAGAAGGAAAACCCTGTACCTGGCGAGGCAGGAAGAAGTGAGTCCAGCAGCGGAACCTGCCTTCCCTTCTCACAGCCCATTGCCATGGTAACTGCTCCATGAGGCTCCACCCAGACAGCAGTTCACACTCCTGAGTGGAGTCCTGAATCCCTCAATGGGCCTCACCTACTAAAGTCCCACCATCCCAAAGCCACCACGCTGGGACGAAGCTCTCGCACCCGAGCCGCAGCAAGGCTCTTCCTGCCTGTAGGTGTCTGTGACTGGCCAAGTCAGGAGGCAGTTTATTTTCCTACAGAAAACAAAAAACAAAAATCACACACTCACATCCTTATTAAAAGCTTTTCCACCCAGCTGCTCTCCAGCCTTCAGCTTTTTTTTTTTTTTTTTTTTACATGCCAGGCCTCCGTGGCAAGGCGCCTGGAGAGAGATCACGTGTCCTGGTTGGCGCCTCCGGCTGCTCTGCCTCCTCCTCTTCTGCCCTGGGAAGCGCATCTTACTGTTGGTGTTTTATAGACTTGGGCAGCAGTTGATTTTGTCTGCATCTCACAGCCTGAAGAAGGCATTCAGAAGGTGCGCAGAGCCTGTGGGCTCGTCCCCCCCTCTCCAGGGCCATGTGATCCCAGGAGTCCTGCAGCAGCACCCAGGTGGCCTGCAGCACTGGCCCTTGGGAGAGTCGTCACCCTTGCTGGTCCTCTGAGACGCAGTGAGAACTTAGACTGCGGGGCAGCACTGGAAGTGGGCTGAGGGGCAGCCTGGAAGTGGGGTGAGGGCGGCTCTGCACTGGGTTGTGGCATCTCCATGGTGCACTTTTCCTTCTTTCTTTCTTTTTTAAATAACTTTTCTAGGTTTTTTAATATTTAGTGTGTGTGTGTGTGTGTGTGTGTGTGTGTGTGTGTGTGTGTGTATCAGAGGGCACTGTGTGTCCTGTGGAGCACCAAGGGTGACTTTGAGAATCATCTGGATTGCTTCTCCCTCCTTCTTGCTTCGCTCTGGGATTTCCAGGCTCCCCCAACCAGGGCCTGTTCAGGTGGCTGTCATTTCTGCCTGGAGTTTTTACTTGGGACCTGAGATCCTAACTCAAGACCTCCTGCTTGCAAGACAGAGTCTTAACCTCTGAGCCATCTCTCCAGCCCTATTTTTCTAGTTTTTTTTTAATTCAATTGTGCGTGTATCCATGTGTGTGCGCGTGCGTGTGTGCGCGTGCGTGTGTGTGTGTGTGTGTGTGTGTGTGTGTGTGTATGTGTGTGTGTGTAGAACCATGGACGAATTCGGGAACCACCGTGGACCACCTCCACCTCCTCCTTGTTTACTCTGCCCCCGGATTCACAGGCTCCGCCCTACCAGGACCAGATACGCAGGCTGCCCCTGCTTTCCGCCCGGCGGCTATACGTGGGGTCTAGGATCCGAATTTAGGACCTTCTGCCTGCAAGGCAGAGGCTTAACCCCTGAGCCACCTCTCCAGCCCCCTGTTTTTCTAGTTTTATAAGCATATTGAGTACTTATTCCTGCTTCCCTCCATCCCTCCTTCCTCTCAACCCCCTCCCCTCCTGTCATCAATCCATCCCACTCCCTCCCACCTTCCTACCTATCTGCTTCTATACACCCAGAGTTCCCTCTGACTTAGCTATTCTTGTGGGACTTCAGGCCTCTGTGGAATACCAAGTTGCCTCTCTTCCAGCCACCCCACTGATAGGGGCATTTTTCTCCAACTCATCCAGCTTTAGTCCCTGAGGTTTCCACTGTATGCTCTTATTTCTCTTGAGTTTCTCCATAGTCTATGGGGGAATGTTGGTATGTCATCATTATGCAGGTCTGGTGGGGACCAGTCTCACTGAAGTGAATTAACAGGCATTTTTCTAACTGTGTTGATCTTCTTATGAAGTTAAGCGATAAATGAATAGATCTTTCTAGAAAGTGTGTTTATGGTGGTTTTGGGAGGGTTCTATTTTTTTCCCTTCTCAATTATTTCTAGGAGTTCCTTGTGTGTTCGGGGAAATTACACATACACACCATTTTGTTATTTTGTTCTCTCTTTCTTTCTCTCTCTCTCTCTCTCTCTCTCCATTACATTTGCCTCCAAGCTTCCTCCCACTGGACAATATGGTGTGTACTTTCTCTGGGGTAGATTGTGGGGGTGTCTATAAGGAACACACACACACACACACACACACACACACCTTCCAAGTAGAGACCCTGTCCTTGGCATGCAAGCCTTCCTTCCATCTTTCCACACGGTGTGCTGATGGGCTGCAGTTAAAGCTGCATGCTTTACTCTTGCCTGTCACGGCTTCTAAACAGTCCCTCAGAACAATTCTTTTATTATTATTATTATTTATTCAATTGTGTGTGTGTGTGTATGTATGTGTGTGTGTAGAACCACCGGCGAATTCGGGAACCACCATAGACCGCCTCCATCTCCTCCTGCTTACTCTGCCCCAGGATTCACAGGCTCCGCCCTACCAGGACCAGAAACGCAGGCTACCCCTGCTTTCACCTGGCATCTATACGTGGGGTCTAGGATCCGAACTCAGGACCTTCCGCCTGCAAGGCGGAGGCTTAACCCCTGAGTCACTTCTCCAGTCCCACAGAACAATTCTTATCCACCCTCTACTAGTGCATGGAAGTCCAGACCCTCCACATTTCTGTGGCTGCCACTATCACCAAACCCTGTTTCCAGTCCGTCCCCAGCAATCTCTGCTTCCCTAATGCTGAGGACACAAGACCAGCTCCACTTTCACCTTGTGCTCAGCCAGAGTAGACATTCTGCTGGACCATGAGTGTGATGCCCCCTAGTGGGTATGGATGCCCTCCAGTGAGTCTGGATGCTCCCAGTGAGTGTGGATGCCCTTCAGTTGGCGTGGCCGCCCCTTGGTGGATGCGGCCACCCAGAGAAGGTAAATACTCCCAGTGGACGTGGACTCAGGTGACACCAGCCGTCAGGTCCCCCACCTCCTCATCTCCCAGCCTCCTGGTGGTCCCCCCACCTCTGCCTCCACACCTTGAAATTTGAGGTTCCATAGTCCTCTACTTCATCCAAAAACCACCATGAGCTCTTCTTACTTGCAATGTTTGCAAGGGGTCGGCACCAGGTTCTGAACGTAGGTAGGATGGGGAACGAGACCTTAGAGGAGAAAAGCTCCCAGCTGGCCGGACGGCCATGCCCACAGTGCTTTGCTGGACAGAGATCACAGGGCAGGCAGCTGTGCCTGAGGCGTTGGCATGTCAGCCCTGACCAGGGCCAGCTGGGTCTATCGTTGCCTTTCTCTCTGATGCCAGTCTGTGGCCAGTCTGACCCAAGGCAGAGGACAGTGGGTCTCTCTAACCAGTTGTTCTGAGCGGATGCGCTAGTACTGATACCCTGGCCAGGACAGCAATGTGGGTCTCCACTGTGTTCGCGTGTGGCGGACTATGGACGCAGGGCAGAGGGGCTGCAGGCAAGGCCCAGGGACTTGCCATCATTTTGTCTGCATGTTGCCAATACATTCACAACCAAAAGCTTACTGGAAGAAGGGATTTTATTCTGGCTTAACGATTATCCAGTTACAGTTCTTAGTCCAGTGTAGCAGGAGAGCTCAAACCAACACCAGAGAACTGGCCACACCATATCCATCCACTCATTGAAGCAGCTAAAGAAGTATGGCAGTGGTTCATGCTCATGGAATTCACGGGTCTTACCTGCTTCCCCCATCTTATCCACCTGCCCAGGGGACGGATGCACCTACCATTGGCTGGGTCTCCCATCAGTCAGACAATCTTCTGCAGGTTTGCATAGGACTTGCCTTAACCATCAGTTCTTCACAGATGTACCCAAAGCCCAGCCCGTAATTACCACGTTAACATCTGAATCTAACAGCCCCTGTCAGACTGCTGTGTGGACAGGCTGTTGCAGGCTGTGTGGACAAGCTATTGTAGGTTGTTGCAGGCTGTGTGGACAAGCTATTGTAGGTTGTTGCAGGCTGTGTGGACAAGCTATTGTAGGTTGTTGCAGGCTGTGTGAACAGGTCATTGCAGGCTGTGTGGACAGGCCACTGAAGGCTGTTGCAGGCTGTGTGCAAGCCATTGCAGGCTGTATGGACCTGCTGTTGCAAGCTGTTGTAGGTTGTGTGGACAGGTTGTTGTGGGCTGTGTAGACAGGCTGTTGCAGGCTGCGCGGACAGGTTGTTACAGGCTGTTGCAGGCTGGAATCAGCGCAGTTGCTGCAGCTGCAGCTTTGTGTCTATCTGGGGGCTTGGAGTCGATGTGAGTCCAGCAAATGAAGGTATCCCATGAGAACCCAAACTCTTGATTCTGGCCCTGTGATCACCATGCATGGGCATTATGACCCTGGAGAAAAAGCTCAGAACTGCTGTCTTCAGAACATAGCTGTGCACATACTCTTTGGAACCTGCCTTGCTGGGTAGGGTGTGGGCGTGGGACAGTCATTATTAGTCTTGTTATGGCATCTCAAGAGTAGCTCACAGGAACATATTTGGGGGGGCTTTCAGGCGGGGGCGGCATTTGATTCACATGGTCAATAACGTCTCAGCCTCCTCCCATCCTTGAAGGGCTCAGTTCAAGCCTAGCACAAGGTGCCCTGTGCTACTGGAGTTACGGGACCAGAGTCTGGGCCTGACAAGCTGGGTTTGCCCACCTGCCCTCAATACACCACTTAAACAAGCAACAGTAAAAAGCAGAGAAAGATTTATTCAGTGTGGCCACACCGGGCAGAAGAGCAAAGAGACTCAGTGACCCCCATAAGTCCACCCCAGGGTCCTGACAGGATCAGGTTTCATCAGGCAAGAGATGAGTGTGGTCAAGCAGTCCAACTAGGGTGTGGTCCTGTTACAGGGTCCAGTAGTCCACCCAATGAGGCACACACGAGTTGGACTGAAAAGGATGTTTATTGAAAGTGGATTGAGGGCTGAAGAGGTGGCTCAGGGGTTAAACCTCTGCCTTGCAGGGAGAAGGTCCTGAGTTTGGATCCTAGACCCCACGTATAGACACGGAGGGGGGGGAGTGGGGCCTGCGTTTCTGGTCCTGGTAGGGCGGAGCCTGTGAATCCCAGGGCAGAGTAAACAAGGAGGAGGTGGAGGCAGTCCATGGTGGTTCCCGAATTCGCCGTGGTTCTACACACACACACACACACACACACACACGTGCACAATTGAATAAATAAAAAAAAAATGAAAGTGGGTTGAACAGAACTGAAGCCTCAGGACTCTACCCAAGTTTTGGACCTTAGATGGAGCCTTAGGACTCCAGGACTCCATCAGAGTTCGGGACCTCATGATGGAGCCCTGAGTAAGGGCAAGCAAGCAGTTCTTATAGCAGTTTCTAAGTTGGTACGTGCTGTCCAGCTGGTGACTCAAGCTGGCAGTTTTAGATGGTGGTTGCAGTTGGAATTCGGATAGGGGCAAGGGGTGGGGTAGAAACCTTGAGTGGTGGTCCTGCTGACCCAAGGCTATAACTATGAACCAAGTGGTTAACAGATTGTGAGAGTAAGTTTTGACTCTCTTTATGTGTAAGCAGTTTACAGAAGCCAAGGGAGTGATTAGTCTAAGGTCAAAATTTTTCCACAGCATATTTTCTGTAGCACGCTGCACACAGTTTCATCACAGCACACAAAGACGGGTCTTTCTTTTCTTAAACCACCACAGTCCCACCCATAACCTCTGGCCCTTCTCACTCCAAGGTTTTCTGTACCCCATCTTGGATGGGTCTTGGTGGTCTCCCATAGCCTTTTTACGACTACATCAATTGAAGTGTCCCGCAAGCGCCTTAGTGATCTAAGGTGGAATGGAAACACCGTGAAAAACCAGGAGCCCCCAACTCATGGGTCACAGGGCCCAAGGTCTGCGCCAGGCAAACGGCTTGAGAGGAGCTCCGATTCTCTGGCATTGGGATCTTCCGGAGGTCAGAGAGCCACAGCTGTGGAAGAACCACATGGCTCGAGGAACCCACTGCAGAACTCACAGGTCCACAGCAGCCCCGGGAGGACAGACACAGCAGAGCCTGGGTGGCTGGTCAGGGCCGCGCCCAGGCCGTGGGCAGCTCCCGGGGCGAATCATTCAACCCCTGTCCCTCCTGTAACTCCTGTGACTTGGTGAATCAGCTCCCCTCCACTCTCTGTAGACACCTGACATGGAACTAGACTTCCCTGGTTCAGAATGACTTCATCTCAAGATGGCTGACCAGTGACAAGTCAAGGACCATTTTCCTGGCTGCCTGGCATCCACAGGTTCCCAGGGCCGCACACCGGATTGTTCTCTTTCTAGGAAACAGAATTCCCCTGGCCAGGGGCCCAGAGAGCAAGCTCAACACTGCCACCTGGACGGCTGATCTGTGGACCCGCAGGGCAGGTGTCCCCCAGACCTGCCCCTAGGAAGGGGGTGTGTGGCCTAGGCTACCTGCTCTCTGCCTGGAGAAAAGAGAGGGCACAGTCTAAACTCACCTGCTTCAGGGGGAGGGGGTCCTCGCACAGCACTCGTGACACCAGGAGCCCCAGGCTCCTCCACTATCCCGGAGGGCTCAGGACAGTCTCGGGGTGTAGCTGCGGGTGCTGTACAGAGTCGTTCAGACTGGGGCTCCAGCATGTGGTCCTCTCGCTGCTAAGACCTGAAGGGGCAGGGTGCATGTCCTGTGCCCCACTAGACAGAGGCGTGTTCGGCGGATCCAGAGGGGTGCTGGGCAGAGAAGTGTGCTGCGGATCCAGAGGGCTGCTGAATTCAAGGCTCTCCGCTGTTTCTGCCTTTCCTTTTTGTCTTCAGAAAGGCGACTCCATTTCATTTTTCGTTGGTGTGACAAAGCACCTGGCACAAAGCAAGCTTGTGGTGAGAGGAGTTTACGTGGCACTCAGGCCAGAGTCCACCACTGTGGGGAAGTCACAGTGGCAGGAGCCTGAAGCAGCTGGTCACATGACACCCACAAGCACAGGAACAGAACAATGAATCATTGCATGTGTGTTGCTGGCTACTCTCTCCATCATACACAGCCCCTGACCACTGCGAAGGGAATGCTCTTGCCCATGGTGGGCTGTGGCCTTCTAACACCAAGTGTGCAAATACGACAAGCACTAGGGGCCAACGACATGGCTCAGTGGGTAAAGGTGCTTGCCTCCTGGCATGGGGACCTGAGTTCCATCCCCTGAGTCCACAAGAATGGTGGAGAGGAATAACTCCCGGAAACTTATGTTGACCTTCACATAAATGCTGTAGTGTGTACATGCATCTGTGCACCCCACATACACAAATTCTGGAGTGCATGCACACATGTGCACACCAACACAAAATAAATAAATCAATAAAATTTTTAAAAATCCCATACAGACTTGCGCTGAGGTAAACCCTAATCAAGAAATTCCTGTTGGTGCCTGGAGGCCTCCTATGCCACAGGTCATTAATGCAAACTGAAGGCAATGAAAGTTAAATGTTTAGGATCAAGGGGTCTCTCCACTCCCACTGCCCTACTACACACCAGCTCTCACACAGGCAGCCCCTTAGCGACTTCCGAGGCCATACAAGCCCTACCTAGAGAGACTCTCTCTCCCCATGTCTGCTCTCTCCATCCTCTGAGACCCTCTCCTCCTCCACACTGCAATGGTTTCTCTCTCCTGTTCTCCTCAGCCACACTACCCATGGTGTCTCTTGCCTGCTTTTAGTCCTTTCTGATTCTAAGCTCTCTCTTCTTGTCCATTGCTTTCCCAGCAGGCCCTTAATTCCAATAAAACTCGTATTTCTTAAATCTCTCCCTCATATTGCTTTCTCCATATTCATTGACTACTCCCCCCATGGATCCCACACATTGTCTGGGTCACTCCTGAAATTTCCCCGATTCCCCATATTCCCTCTTTTAACCTGACACTGATCATAACGCGGGGTCTCCCTCCACAGCCCAGGCTGGCCTTGAACTCTCAGTTGTCTTCCTCGGCCTCCCAAGTGCTAGGATTACAAGTATGTACCCTTACATGTGGTCAGAGACTGTGATTTCTAAAGCTGGGGTTTCAGGAGGCTCAGGTAGAGGCCCCATGAGGAGATGGAGGCTGCAGTACTGTGGCAGATCAATAGTGTTTCCTGGCACAGGGGGCCGTGCCAACCCTGGTGCACAGAACTTGATGCCCAGGGAAGGAGCAGCTTTGGCCCACACACTCGCCCTCCCAAAGAGACAGCATTTGGGGACCCCATAAGGGTGATCCAAGGGCCACAGGCCCATCCCTGGGGGATCCCACAGGGGTGATCTGAAGGCCACAAGTCTATCCCTCAGAGACACAAGTACTGGAAGCCACCAGCATGGTGATACACATCTCTAATCCCAGCACTCCAAAGGCTGAGGCCAGAGATCATGAGTTCAAGTCCAACTTGGGCTACGGAGTGAGAGACTATGTCTCTCAAAAACAGGGGCAGAGGCTGCAGCTCCCTGGTAGGGGGTTTGCCTAGCATGTGCTGTACAAGGCTCTGTTTGCATTACCGGGACTACAATGGAAAATAAATTGCCTAATGCCCAGGGAGAGCCACTGTGCTAAGCAGAGGCTCAGCAGGGTACCTGGACTGAGGAGAGTCAGCTAAGCACCATCGCGCCACACGACAAGATGGTCTTCGTCACACTGTAATATTGGAGACATTGGAGAGCCGCCTCCCTCTCCCTCCAGACACTCTGAGCTCTGTTCTGATGGTGGCCCTGGTCCAGCATTCCCATACTTCCCGGACACCTTGGGGGTTGGGGGCGCGTTCCTGAGCCCTAGGAGTAAACTGGCAGGAACCCTCACCAACCTTGACCTGGTGGACAAGGCCCTCCTGGGACTCCAGCCCACACTAACTTTATAAGGAATGAGGCCTGGCCTGGCAGGAGACACCCAGCTATCCTCAGCCCCCTGCTCTTACTCACAAGTCCCCACCCAGAACCCAGCATCCAGGGGATCCTGTGCCAAGGAGAGAAGACATGGAGTGTCCACCAGTGTCAGGGCTGCTGGCTCCTGACCACCACCAACAGTTAATCTGGGTGTCAACTTGACCACACCTGGCATTAACTAACGTCAGCAGAGACCACCTGAAGAGATTATCTGGATCAGTATGTTTACAATACAACGTCCAGCCCTAGATCTGATTAGAACCTTCCTAGATCTGATTGGAACCTCCCAGTGGTGGACCAGATAAAAGGAACCGCAGAACAGAAGATTGGGAAGAAGAGAGACTCCAGGGTGTCTGCAGTGACTTAGCTGCCTCCAGCTTCTGCCACCAGCCACGTCGCCTCCGCCATGCAAGACCGTTTCTCCTCTCTGGAACCGTAAGCTGAATCCATCTCTTTCTCCCTCAAGTTGCTTGGCTTTGAGTGCTTTCTCACAGCAATAGTTAAGAAGTAACTGTTACACCACCTTTAAGCCTAAGGTTCTGAAGGCTCAGGGCTCCTTTTGTGGGGGACAGCATGCCAAGGCCCTAGGACAGGAGCCAGGACAGACCTTCCTGGCAGGGGTACCAGGCTCCGTGCACTTGCTTTGAAGAGTCAAATCTGTCACTCACCTCCGGAGGGTGGCTAAGTGATCCATGTGTAGGTGTCCAGGCTAAGCACTAGGTAAAGCTGAGATCCAGTTGGCATGACCACTTGTGTTTGCTGAGAAAGGCCAGCCAGGTTCCAATGCCCAGCCCTGCTTCCTAGGAGAGCCTGTTTGCCCTACACCTGACTCCTCCTCCCCCCTTCCCTCCCCCCCACTATAACCTTGTCTGATGTGCCCTCAGATTCTATGAGGAAGATCTTCTGTGGGCAAGAGATGGGACCCAGAAGGCACAGCCCTTGGGCAAGATGCTTGGATAAGGGCATTTCACCAGGCCTGTTCCCACCAGTATGGCCTGAATCCGTTCCCACACTCGAGTTCTTGCGTTGTAGCTCCCAGGAGCCCACCTGAAGCCTAAGCAGAAGCAGGATCTCCCAACATGCACTGGGCTTTAGCGCACTGTATCATGGGCACCCCAGCCTGATCTGTCCACACAACAGGACAAGCGCCAAGCCCATTTTCCATTCTGAGGGCCACCCACCCAGCTTCCCATCATTCTTCACTCCATTAACTCGGCTGCGGTTAACTGGCTTTCTTTCCTCTGGTGGGCAACACCTCTTGCAATGCGTCAATGTTCCTATGAAACAACCCATTAGAACAGCAGGGTGTGCAGTAGAGTGGAACCAGGCCGACTTGCTGGGTGCCGAGATTCCTTTCAGATGGGAATGGGTCCTGCCCAGGCTTAGTCACCACTGCACAGAGAATCTAGCATGATCAAGTGGGATCCTGAGGACACAGGGAGGGACAGGGCTGCCCCGGGGATGGGGCTGGGCTCCTGACACACCCTCTCTCCTGACCACCCTCAGGCCCTGCAGCAAGCTCTTAGGCTCAGCTCCTCTCTTCCTCCTAAAATGCACTTTAGGCTTTTGAGTCTTGCGTCCAGCAACCCAGGTTTGAACTTCCAGAGCTGAGGCAGCTGGCAGAGGAGAGGCAGGAACCAAGGGGGCTCTGCTCCAGGTGGGGGCGTCAGGGACCAAGGCGCACACTCCCATCGCCCTGTCCTGTGCCCTGCATACAGTCTCTGTAGACCTCTGACACCCTTGGACATCTGGGGCTCAGACTCGAGAGTCAGCTCCACCCTGCCCAGACAGGCCCTGGCTTCTGTCCCTCACTGAGCCATGCACCGGACTCTTCAACCTCAGAGTCAACCAGCCTCTTCTTAGCCTCCTGCTCTGGACCTGAGCAAGTTCCACCCTCTTGTCCCCACCTCTGAAGAAGGTTTCAGAGGAGGAAGAAGACTAAGCTCCAGGGAGTTCCCCAGCAGGGCCTGCCTTCTCCGTAGCACTCAGAGCCTCCGACGCCAGGGCAGGCAGTGCCAGGCCCCAGGAGGCTCCTCCACGCCCCGGGGGGCTCCTCCATACCCTGGTGGGGTGGTTGCAAAGTGTCTTACCTAAGATCGTGTCGCCACACCTACCAAGCAGCCCGGCTGCCCCCGAAGCTTTAGCTTCTCCAGTGGTTTCCGCCTGTCCCTCAGCCACACCAGGTGCCCCCAACACAAAATTCTGTCCCCACTCACAGCCCTACGCCAGGCTGAGTCCTTGTCCCCAGCCTTGAGCAGTGTCCCAGGCTGAGACCCTTGTTCCCCCTCCAAAGTCAATTCTTGCCTTCCCAGGTCTGTAGATCAGGCTGACCCTTACCAACTTCTGCTGGCCATGCACAGGGATAGGCCCGGACAGAAGATGCTGTGATACATCGAGTTCAGACGCTGTGTGGCCCAGGAGCACGCAGCCTCCTATGAGGTCATAGCAGATGGAAGGTCTTTCTCGTGTGCAGGAAGCAGCCTCGATCATCCATTTCCTGATTTTCTGATTTGGGTCTTGAACTTCTCCTTTGTCCTTCCTCCTGGCTGCAGAGTGCACGGCATAATTATTTTTAGAGTCTTGTCAGGAGAGGGAGATTAATGTTTGACGAGATGCCATAAATGACACGTGGCATCCATGGCCTGAGCATTTCCCACCAGGGAACACAAGTCACCCACACAGACTAGGGGGGCATTGAGGCTAAGCCTGGCCTTCTTGGCATCCAGAGGACTGGCCTTCTCAGAGAGTAAGGGCTGAGAGCTCAGCCAGGAGGGCAGCAACAGGGCCTCTGGCCCTGGAGAGCCACGGGAGGACGGAAGACCAAGGACACAGGTGAGCCCAGCAGCCTCTGCTGACACCAGGAAAGGGATCTCTCCAGACTGATGCTGTAGGACTCAGGGTGGACTGAGTGTGGACTGGGGTGGACTGGGGATGGACTGGGGATGGACTGAGTGTGGACTGGGGGTGGACTGAGTATAGACTGGAGGTGGACTAAGGGTGGACTGAGGGTGGACTGAGTATGGACTGAGTGTGGACTGAGTGTGGACTGGGGGGTGGACTGGGAGTGGACTGAGGGTGGACTGAGTGTGGACTGGGGGTGGACTGAGGGTGGACTGAGTGTGGACTGGGGGTGGACTGGGGGTGGACTGGGGGTGGACTGGGGGTGGACTGGGTGGACTGGGGTTGGACTGGGGTGGACTGGGGTTGGACTGGGGATGGACTGAGGGTGGACTGGGGGTGGACTGAGTGGACTGAGTGTGGACTGGGGGGTGGATGGGGTGGACTGAGGATGGACCGAGTATGGACTGGAAATGGACTGGGGGTGGACTGAGTGTGGACTGAGGTTGATTGGGGGGGGTGGACCGAGGGTGGACTGGGAGTAGACTGAGGGTGGACTGGGGGTAGACTGAGTGTGGACTGGGGGTGGACTGAGTGTGGTCTGGGGTTGACTGGGGGGGTGGACCAAGGGTGGGCTGGGAGTGTACTGAGGGTGGAGTGAGGGTGGACTGAGGATCACCAAGACTAGAGGAGGATACCAAGGGTCCTAGAGCCTGGGACAGCTGGGAGGATGCAGAAGGATGAGGTGTGACCTCATGTGCAGTGAGTGTGGATGCCCCTGTGTGCTTGTGCAAGGGAAGGTCCATCCCCACAGCTACCTCTGGGTTCTGGAGAAAAGACTGGTACCTGCCCGGCTCAGAAATACCCTCATGTCACCTCTGGAAATTCCTCTCCCCACGTCCCCAAGGAAGGAAGTTCTGGGCTGGGCCTGAAGAGCCTTCCTCAGCCAGAACAGGGAGAGTCAGCTGCAGGCAGGAAGGGCATGAAGGGAAGGGGGGACCCCAGAGCAGAGAGATGAACCCAAGGGCTGGCACATCTGCAGCCCACATCTGCCTTCCAGGCCTTAGGTCCTCAGCCCCAAGAGCCCCCCTCACCTGTCAGCCCCTCAGCTGCCCAGCTGCATCTCCCCGTTAGTGGTGGCCTCATTGGTGCAAGCAGGAGCACTCAGGAGCCCCTGGTTCGCAGACAGCATCACCCTCTGAGCCCAAGACCACTATTACCAGAAAGAGCACGTGGCTCACGAGCCTCATGTGGGGGAGGGGCCCAGAGCCCAGTGGTGTTCCCTGGGACCACCATGCTGACAGCGACGACCAGATCAGTGCCCGAGGCATGGGCATCTATGGACAGCAAGCTAGGCAACTGGGCATTCGGGATGAGGGCATGGCTAGGGAGGAAGGCTCTCTTGGAAGGAGCGCACCCCAGGGGCACAGCCTAGGGACTCAGGCTGAAAGGTGATCATGGGCACCACTCTGGAGAAAGTGTGGATACCCCTGGCTCTGCTCAAAGGCTACACAGTGCCAGGGATTTGGGGATCCCCACTCACTGAGTCAGATGAAGGACTCTACATACGGAGCCAGATGAGGTACCCCCTCACACACACTGAGCTAGGTGAGATACACACACACACTGAATCAGGTGACTCCTACCTGCTCTGGAGCAGTTCCCAAGGGAGTAGGGTCTACTGTCCAGTGTCCAGTAGGCGATCCCATCCCCGCTCATCAGCCACCAGGAGCAGATCCAACAGGCTGGGTGTGGGGCTGGGACAGTGTGTGCTGGGCATGGAAGGCGTGTGCGCGGAGCAGGGGACAGTGTGTCTCCCGCTGCTGGCCGTCAGTAGAGCTGGGCTGGCCACAAAACTACCCCCTAGAGTTTCAAAATATTGTCTATATCTGGGATTCTCACGTGGCTCTGGGTGGGAAGCTAGGTTTGCAGGGGGGCTGCTTGATGGAACCGGGGACCTTTGTGGTGCTGCTGGGGGCTCTGGGTCCCCATAGGTCCAAGGGATCCCTGGAGGAAGCAGCTAGAACCTGGAAGTAGTCACATGATCCACAGAGGGTGAGGCCAGCAGGAAGCTGCCCCAGAGAGGGGTCACTGACTTAGGAAGACTGGACTTGCAGGAGAGGACCTGGAAGCACAGGACCTAGGTCAGGCAGGTGACCAGTCACTGGTAAGGACAACAGCGTTAGAAGGAGCTGGTGCAGAGCATTCTGCCGGGAGTACTCTGGAGGGAGCACTCTCAAGGAGCACTCTGCAAGGGGCTAGAACACAGAACACTCAGTGACTAGGGCATCAAAGACACGTTTTCTCTGTAGCCCAGAGGGTTCCACCTCTGCCAGGCACCATCCTGAGCATTTGTGAGTTCTGGATCTTTAATGGTCTCCTCGCCCTAGGCGAGTGCTGGGGACAGACAAACCAGGGCAGGGGGTTCGGGCTCAACTCTGCTTCAGAAGAATGGCCACTTTCCACATTGATCATTGGGGGAAACTGAGACTTATGCCAGTCAAGATGAGGACGGAGTCACAAGGCAGGAAAACTGCCCAGGACTTTTCCCTGACCCAGACTTCAGTCTAGCTCCTGATACCCTTCTGCCCTGTCTCAGGACAAAGGTATCTCTGTGCTATCACAGCCTGCCATCTGCAAACCCCCCGGGGCTTTAGCCACCAAACTGATTCCTAAGAAGCCTCGCACAGTGTGTGCTGAAGTCCAGAAGCAGGATTGGCGGCTTTCCCAGGAAACAGCTAGGCTACAGATAGTCCCAGAAGGTTCTCTGCTTCCCGACCAACCCCCTCCTAGGTCCACAACCTCGCCGCTCCTTGGAGGGGCTGCAATGTCAGGAAACGCCCAGCGAGATGTGAGATGGGGGGGTTTGTCTGGGGAGATGAGTCATGAGCAGAGACCGTGGGGGAGGGTGCTGAGGAAATGGTGAGGAAGAGGGAGCCTGGGGCCAGTAACACCATGGAGGGGAGGGGAGGACAGCCCCCAGAGCTAGAGCAGCAACAGGGCAGGATGTGCCTTATCTTAACACGGCAGCAAGATGCCTCGAGGAATCCTGGGTCCTCAGATGACCTCTGAGCCCCTCTGAGAAATGTGACAGGCATCAATGCAACCCAGGGGGCTCACAACCTGCCCGCAGGACCAAGGCCTAGAGGCTCAGGTGCCAGGGCAGAACCAGGTGCCCCACCAAGGCCAGCACCCACCTTCTGCAGGCACCACCAGGCAACAGGAACGGCTCAGGTGGACAGGACAGCCCAGGCCAACACAATGACTTCCCCTTCCCTCCAGCCCCAGAGGTCATCGAGGGAAGTGGTGTCCCTGGCCTGGTGCCTGCAGCTGGGGACCAGCGAGAGAGTCATTGTTTGAGGCTGGAGCTGGCGGGGCCACGGGAAGCCCCTAGCAATGCCCTTCGTCCCACTTGCTGCAGACCCAGAGCCCCGAGTGAGGACGCACCAGTGGACAGAGCAGCATCCAGCAAGATGAAGGCTCTCAGGGCTGTCCTCCTGGCCCTGCTACTGTGCGGACAGCCAGGTGCGGTTCACAGAGCGGTTCTCCAGAGGAAGTGGTAGAGCCTTGGCCCGTGGGTACCTCCAGGGACCCCATCCTGGAAACAAGCTATAGGTTTGGAGGGAAGAAGGCTGGGCCCCAGGCTGGCAAGAGATGGAAAGGCTCCCCTTGGTCCCCAACGTCACGGCCTCTGCGGGACCTAGAGATGCCGCCCCATCCCCAGGTTTGGTGCTTTAGCACTGCGGGGGGGGGAGGTGTCCTTATCCACTGCCTTCCTTGATTTCCTCTGCAAATGTGCAACTGTGAGAGGAGGGCATGCCGGGGTGCCGGCTTGGTGCTTGGCCCTGAGCTCATCCTCTGTAGCTGGGGAGCCAAAGTTCACGGGTGTTCCCATACCAACAGGGAGCCTGTGGGCCCAAGAAGAAGACAGTGACGGAGACCTTGAATCGGAGAGCTATGGCTATGACGACGATGATGAAGAGGAAGAGGAAGAGGAGTCAACCAACATGATCTCTAGCAGCAGGGACAGAGGTATCACCCTGACCTGGGGCCCCAGCTTCCTGCTCAGCACAGATTCTTTCAATACTTACCTCCCGGACGGAGGGTGCAGCTGGGTGCTATTAGCATCGCCTGGCCTGTGTCTATGTCCAGGGCCTGTCTCCGTGCCCAAGGCTGAACAGGCCTGCTCGCGAGCTTTCCTCTCAGCCCACAACCCCCTCCTTCTTGAACAGAAACCCAGGTCTGGCCCCTTTGACCCCAACCTCCCACGACCTGCTTCCTTAGCTCTCAGACTCACTTTCTAGGGCTGTCAGGAAGTGCTATCATGAAGGACTAGAGGGGTTACCTGCCTGACCCCCATGCTGATGAGAGTGGAGTGGGGGCTTGGGAATGAATCCAGAGGCCCACCATTGGCCTGAGCCACCTGCTGCCCACCCACAGCACCCCTCCAGTGCTACGCCTGCTCATTATTACACAGCGGGGAGAGCTTGCGACGAGACTCAGAGCTGCTTCCGCAACCAGTCCTTCTGCACCATGTTCATCTCCCATGGCAACACTGGTGAGTGATGTGGGCAACACACAGTGAGGGGGGCCGGCACCAGGGCCATTCATGCCCGGCCCCCACAACCTCTTCTCTTCCCCCAGATGCAGGCCTCCTGACCACCTACTTCCATGTGGTGTACAGATTCCTGCAAACCCATCGTCAAGACGATAGGTGGCACCCAGGTGACCAAGACCTGCTGCCAGTCTACCCTGTGCAATGCCCCGCCCTGGCAGAGTCCCGAAGTCCAGAAGCCACTGGGTGGTGGGGCAGGCAGTCCCCAGGGCGGTAGAACTGGCCAGTCTCAGGGTGGTAGAGCTGGCCAGTCTCAGGGTGGCAGAGCTGGCCAGTCTCCGGGTGGCAGAGGCTGGCCAGTCTCAGGGTGGCAGAGCTAGCTGGTCTCAGAAAGGGAGGACTACCCATTCCCAGGGCAGGGGGGCAGGATGCTGCCCCGGAAATGTGAGCATAGTCCTCTTGCTCAGTCTCCTTGCCAGTCTCTGGGTATTGGGGTTCTGAAGACCTTGCCTTCCACTACTGGGGTGCCCTGGCCTCCCCTCTGCCATCACCAGCTTCAAAGAATAAATTTGGAGGTCTTGTGTAAGCCAACAGCTGTAGCCCCCTTGCCAGTCTCCGTCATCAGTCTCCCACCGCACCTCAGGCCTCCTTTACCCTCCTTACTCTGCAGCAACGTAACCAGAATGCGGGCTTGGCACGGGTCTCAAGCACCTATGCCCCTGGAATGTTCGGCCTCCAGCCCCAGCAGGTTAGCACCACGTCTGTAGTACACTCCTTGCTCAGATGTGGGGCAGATTGGCCTCTGCCAGACTGTGCTGGTTCTGGAAGGACGACATACGACTTTTCAGGACTGGGTTGGGGGTTGAGGGTGAGGGGAGGCAGCAGCTTAAGAGGGGAGGAACCACAAAACCAGGGAAGGCCCCATGAGAGGGGACCTGGCTCAGGACTCTAGCCTCTCCTCCCGGTTTGGGCTTCAGTGAGGCTGAGCACCATAGGCAGCTGCAATGCTGAGAGGGGCACGAAGGGCAGGTGGACACCTCCCCTGGCTGGGTGAGGCACCTGACTGCTGGGTATTTGGTCTCCCTGACTGCACCCAGCTCTGAGTTGACTGGAGGCTGGTGCCAGAACAGAGCTCTGGGGTGGGATAAAGAAGGTAGATACCTACCAAGTCAATATTGTTGACTTGGC
Source organism: Typhlomys cinereus (assembly GCA_023101885.1). Lineage (NCBI taxonomy): Eukaryota > Metazoa > Chordata > Mammalia > Rodentia > Platacanthomyidae > Typhlomys > Typhlomys cinereus. The sequence continues at coordinate 234,627 of JALPQD010000795.1, forward strand.
CTCAGTTTCTCCATTTGCATGACAAGGAGGTAGGCTTAAAGATTCCTCAGTCACCACTAACTTGGTATTGTGTACTGGGAAGTCTAGGGTCCTTTCCTAACAGTCAAGTTCATGTGCAGCAAGAGGCCTCTATGTTCCAACATCTTTCTTCTCACATTAACAAAACCTCAGTGTCTAGCTGGGGTGGGGACAGAATGAGCTTTCGGGTGAAGCTGGCTTAATTTCTCCCTCCCCTTCCTCCTCCTTACTGACTGAAATGACGATGGAGCCCATAGCCCTTCAAATCATAAGACAGAGCCCTGAGAATGGTGGGGTGACAAGGAGCCAGGGTCTGGGCCAGTAAGGAGCAGGAGGCGGCACATGGCTTGGTGTTGCACAGGGCGAATAATCTCCCATTGGGAGGCCAGCTGTTTTGGGGGTCTAACACTTGCATTTCACCGTGCACACACAAGACCCACGGGAGACAAAAGAACCAGCTGCCACAGTGCCAGCTGCCCTAAGCACCACTCAGCTCGGCCCAAGGGTCTGGCTCAGGACCTCGCAGTGGCGCCAGCTGCAGATCTAAGATCCGGCCAGGGCTGCGGCTGTGGCAGCAGAGGCAACTGGACACTAGTGGACCCAGTGGGTTCCCACAGCCTGGGCCAGACAGGTCAAAGGTGCCAGTTCCAAGCCTTCCTGGGCCCTGTCTCCAAGCCCAGGACAGGACGTCACTCCAGGACTGAACAACAGGATGCCGGGGAGGGGCAACACATGCTCATCTCACCCAGGAGGGAGGGTCCTGTGGAGGCGGCCCACCCATCTGTTTCCTGTGGCTCTCAAGCAGACGGACACAGGCCCGGTTCCCTCAAGGCCACATTTGTTTTATGGCGCTAGAGGAGGGTGTTGACATGGTTTGGATGTTCTTTTTGCATGTGTATGAGTGTTGTACGTGGTGTATTTGCACGCACCCATGTGTACAAGTTCATGTGGGGAGGGCATGCCAACACATGTATGTGGAAGGCCAGAGGATTGATGTCAGGAGTTTTCCTCACGCTCCACTTACATACTGAGGCAACGTCTCTTGAACTCAAACCTTGTCGATTTAGCTGGTCTGCTGGCGAGTCTGCTCTGAGAATCCTGAGTGCTAGGATTACAGGTAGGGCACTATGTCTACCTGGCATTTACATGGGACCCACCTGCTTATGCACACACATACCTGCACAACACAGGCACATATGTTCTCCACACACATATATACACAGAGGTCTGTTCTGGCTCCCAGCCTTGGACTCTCCTGTGGAAAGGTGGCCCCTCGCCATGGGCACTTTGGTACTTTCTGTGCAGACTGCATGGCAGAGAGAACTCTCCACTTCATGGTGGCTAGGACAAAAAGGAGAGGGGCAAGTCCCAATATCTCCTTCGAAGGCATATCCCAGTGACCTGCTTCCTCCCACTTAGGCCTGTCCAAGATCTGACCAGTCACCTACAGCACCAGCTGGGCACTGAGCCTCGAGCACAGGGTACTTTGGGAGTAGAAAGATCCAACCAAAGACATTGTCTGAGGGATCTGGTTACAGCCACAGAAGCTAACACAGACTGCAGGGCTGCGTCCTTTCTGAGAAGGTTGGTCCTCACATTCTCCAGCTTCCAGCGGCTACCTGTGCTTCTTGGCCCCTGGCCCTTCCCTCCACCCACAACACGTCTCCCAGGCTGGCTTGGGGGTTAAAGCCTTTGCCTCACAAGCAAAAGGACCTCAGTTCTGACCCCCAGATCCCACGTAAAAAATACTGGATGGATATTGTGGCAGCCCATAATTCCAGGCCTGGAGGGCAGAGCCTGGGAACCCCCAGAGCAAAGCAATAAGGAGATAGAAAGATAATTCCTGATGTCATGCTTGGGCCTCCAAAGACACACACACACACACACACACACACACACACACACACACACACACACACTTCCCACCTCCTGTGCCCAAGTCTCCTCCTACAATGACACTGTGACTACATTTGGGGTTCACCCAGGTTGTCCCAGTCTCCTGTCTCAGACTTCCTGCTTCCTTTTGTCTGCACGGTCCCTTGGCAATATGCTGCAGCCATCTCGCTCCTAGGACGAGACGAAGACGTAGACAAGATGGGCAACTACTGAGCTCACCCCTGACCTTCCATGGTGTCCACTGGTTGCCTGGCTGTGTGCAAGAAGCCATGGGCCAGGGACAAGGCCAGAGCCCAGGCTCAAAGGCCTAGTGTCCAGCAGGAAGGGACACTGGCCTAGACGTAGTCTTGGCCACTGCAGCCTGGGCAGGATTCTAGCCATGGCTGCTCTCACCAGGGCTCCCCAGGCTGCTCTTCATTCTTGACTGGATCTAGACCCCCAAAGAATGGGGTTTGTGTGTGGAGGAGAGACAAGGTCTGGTTCTCAGACCGGCTTCAGACTTGTAACCCTCCCGCCTCCCAAGGACTGGGATGCAAGGCTTGCGCTACCAAGTGGGGCAAGAACAGGACCTTAAACGTTATGCATAAGACCAGCCAGAGGCGAGGAGGAGGCAAAGATCTACCCCAGGTGAACTTACCCTCCACACAGCCCCCATTGGCTTGGCTGGCCTGCACCACAGAAGACCCCCCTTCCCCACCCTCCCACCCCCAGCCTGGGTCAGGCAGCAGGCCAGCTGAGTGTGGTGTCTGAGTCCAATCTAAAAGAAGAAGGGCAGGCTGGGGAGAAGGCTCTATAGGTCAGGCACTTGCCACACCAGCATGAGCACATGAGTTCAAATCCCAGAACCCACATAAACCATGCACAGTAACTGACATGTATAGCCCCAGAGTCCTGCACTAGACACTTCAGGGCTGGCTGGCTGGGATACACTACAAAAATGAGGCAGTCTCAGACAAGAAAGCAGGGACTATACCTGAGGCTGTCCTCGAGAACACTGTGGGGTGTGTGCTGTGGGGTGTGTACTGTGGTGTGTGTGCACAGTGAGGTGTGCACTGTGATATGTGTGTACTACAGTGTGTGTATACTGTGGTGTATGTACTTTGGTGTGTGTGTACTGTGGAATGTACACTATGGTGTGTATACTGTGGTATGTATGCACTGTGGTATGTGTATTGTGGAATGCGTGTGTGGTATGTGCGCTCTGTAGTATGTATATGCTGTGGTACGTGTGCACTGTGGTATGTATACTGTGGTGTGTGTGCACTGTGTTATGTGCATTGTGATGTGTGCACTGTGGTGTATATATTGTGGGTTTTGTGCACACTGTAGTGTATTATAGAATGCACATGGACTGTGGTGTGGGTGTGCACTGTGGTGTGTGTATTGTGGGTTTTGTGCACTGAGGTGTGGGTGCACTGCATACATGACACATATGCATGATACATATATGTACATCATATGAGTTAATTATTTAAAACATAAGGACATGGGGCACTCAACCCAAAGCTGGTGGGCTACTGTGAGCTGCCTCCAGACAGCTCTATCTCATGTGGTGATTTAGCTGAGACTGGAAGGATGTGGCTTGGCTGTGCAGGTGATCAGTCTTCTAGTTGTGAAAAGAAGGAAAACATCTGTCCCTGTCCAGCAGTTTCCAGGAGGGGCAAGTCCAAGGTTGCGCACTCTTGGCTCCTTCCTTGCTGGGGCCATGGTGACCCGGAGCAAGATGGGAGACATCCTTGGCTGAGATGTAGAGGGGAAAGAGGGGCCTTGCTCAGTACTGCAGACCCTCCCTGGCGAGGCAGGTTCAGGGGTCTGTTCTCCACGCAGACCTTGAGGATGCCCCTCCTAGGCTGAATGTGTTCTCACCTTGTGATCTCCACATAAAACAACTATTCACCCCAAATGGGGAAATGCTGACCAAAAGATTCCACCAAGTCGAACTTGGAGAGATTTATGAATGAGTATGCTGCGGCCACATACAGGAGCATTGGGGACTCATGGGCAGATGCGCCAGCGCGGAGCCCCATCCCCCATCCTTTGCCTCTTTCATAGGTCTGTGCTTCTAAGATTATATGCTGCTGCATCAGGAAGTGGTGGTGGCTAGAATCTGGGGATGGGCTTCCAATCCTGCCCTGCAAGAGGGCTGTCTCTGTGAGGTCCTGCTTATTTCACCATGACCTCCTAAGGTCACTGCAGCTGGTCCACTTCATGATGACAAGGGTTATATTCAGCTAGTAGGATCTACCTACCCCTTCCCCAGCATTCCAGTTTTCCTGAACCTTCTTCCTCTGTGCTCGAGTCTTAGAGGAAGAGACAGCATGACTACTTTCTTCTATGTGGGCTGCGTGCTGAGCTACAATGCCACAGCATGGCTACCAGTGTCGCAGCAGGATGATGGGGCGTCCAAACCAACCATACAAAGTCATGGCCACACCAGGCGCAGTGGCCCAAGTCTATAACGCCAAATGAAGTGGGAAGATCACAAGTTCAAGGCCAGTCTAGGACCATTTAGATAGACCTGCCTCAAAAGACAAATTGATCAAGCAGTTCAAAAATGGATTGGGGAGACAGCTCAGAGGGTGAAGAGCTTGCTGTGGAGGCAGGAGGACCTTCATTCTGATCTCCAGCACCCACATAAAAATCCAGGCACAGCAGCACATGCTTATAATCTCATCAGGGGAAGACAGAGATGGAGGATTCCTGGGGGAGCTTGACCTTCCGGGAATCTTTCCCCAGCAATTGTTTGTTGCCTTCCTAAACCTAACCTTGAGAGCCGGAGCTTTGTGAACCTGTGAGCTTGTTTATTTCCTGAGTTCTCAGAGCCTTTCTCCTTCTCCCAGGACGAAGTAGCCACTCAACACAGTCTGGTATGGAAGGAGGGAGATAGTCAGGGGAGAGACAGCCACTGCACACAGGCTAGCATGCAAGGGGAACAGCAGTGCACCCAGGCTGGCATGCAAGGGGAGACAGCCACTGCACTGCACACAGGCTGGCATGCAAGGGGAGAGATAGCCACTGCACACAGGCTGGCATGCAAGGGGGAGACAGCCACTGCACTGCACACAGGCTGGCATGCAAGGGGGAGACAGCCACTGTACACAGGCTTGCATGCAAGGGCGGAAGCAGTTACTCAGCACAGGTTGGTAGGTAAGGTCCCAGCACTGCATCCATGCCCCATCAGGGCCTCTGGCCGCTTTGTGTGGCTCTTCCCTTGTAGACAACTTTGTCATCCCATGAGGTGGCCAGGTCACTCCCAGCCCAGGACTGCCCTTTCCACAGCAGAGCACAATGGGAGCCCCTGTGGCTGCCACATGGTGTCTCTCGCTCAGGTGCTCCTGCCATGAGTCTCTGGAGGCTCAGGCACAACATTTGGCTTCCTGACAATTCTCTCCTAGAAACCCCACCTCAACGCTGGCTTTGCCACGTCTTCCAAGCAGCTCCTGCCCACTTGGCTTCTCGTCCCCTCCTGTGTCGCTAGCAGATTATGAGCTCGTCGTTAGATCCTCCAGAGTGTAAAGATCATGCCGCACCCTGGGTTCAGAAAATCCACTGAAGTCCCGCTCCAGTCCTGGGCATCCCTGCTGAGCCAGCCTCCTTAACTCACCTGTGAACACAGGTCCTCTGGCCAGTGACCCCAGCATGAACCCCGAGGCTCACACTCAGTGTCCTCCACGATGCCCGTCCTTTCCTCTGTGGTCTTCGTTCTCCAGTGGGGATCGTAGCCGGTGATAACCAAGTTTCCCCAATGACACGTGAAGGTCATTTTGTGGGGACAAATCCCCCCTGCACTGTCTCAGGTGATGCATGGTGCGGCACGCAGACGTAAGCACTGAAGTCTGGGAGGCAGCGCAGCCCCCATGCAGTTCTTGCAGCAGCTATCGCTGAGGCGTCCATCCAGCAGCTGCATCTCAGCCTTTCCCTTCCTCTAAACTGAAGGATAGACTTCGGGGGCATCTTCGTCACTTCTACCCCACTGCCAGATTCTCCCCAGGGTTTTTTAGTGTTTGGGTCCCAACAAGGGCTGGAACACAGATCTAATGTACACCCCCCACCTTTGCACCCTACTAGCGGTAAGATCCGGTAAGCTGCTGTGTGAATGAATACTTTTCCTGGGGAGACACCACACACCTGCCACTCAAACCAAAGTAACAATGATGCCAAGCTCCAGCTTGATGAACCAACGAGTTTATCGGAGTTATTTATAGGAGTAGGAGGATCAGGAGAGACTAGAAGGCAGCTCCATCACCTGGAAGCCCACCCCAGCATGGCTGAAGGCACCCATGAGCCCACCCCAGCGTGGATGAAGGTCCCCATGAGCCCACCCCAGCATGGATGAAGGCGCCCATGAGCCCACCCCAGCATGGATGAAGGCGCCCATGAGCCCACCCCAGTGTGGCTGAAACCTAGCCCATGACTGTATACATGGAACCCTGTCAACTAATCTTCCTCAGACTATATACCCCAAGGCCCTCCCAGCCCCTCACATGCCAGCACATGTGCTCGAGCCCTCCCAGCCCCTTGGTCTCTGAGGAGCGTCAGGGCCAACAGAGGCAATCCTAATGGTCTCAGATAAAGATGGCACTGCGTGTTGAAAGGAAAAGGCTATACAACGCCATCCTGTTCTCTCTCTGGACTCAACTTACCTGTCAAATCAGGGCTCAACCTGGGAACCACCACGGCGCCGCATTACAGCTCCTTCTTGCATGGCACATGTCCCCTGGGCAGCAGCTGTCTCAGGGGCGTGTCTTCTTTCTGCAGAGAGGGGAATGCAAAGGCCACACTAGCCACACACCCTGAATACACTGATCTTAGCTCATCTCAGAAACAAAATCTTGCCCCAGACTCTCCTTTCTGCCTGGCTATACATCCCCCTCCTACCTGGAGATCAAGGCCTTGCAATATCCACTTTTTGAAAGAACTGGGACAAGATGGCATAGTACACAAGAAATACTGCAGGGGCTCAACACATGGCTCAGGGATTAAGACTCTGCCCCTCAAGCAGAAAGTTCTGAGTTCAGATCCCAGATCCCACATAAAAATGCCAGGCAGAAATGGCGGTAGCATGCACTTCTGGTCCTGGAAAGTGGAGTCTGGGAAACTCAGAGCCAATCAAATAGGGAGTAGAAGTACCCAAGACAATCCTCAAAGTCACTCTTGGACCTCCACAGGTGGGCGCGCGCGCACGCGCACACACACACACGCACACAGACATATTGAAAAAGAAAAAAAATACAGTGGCAGTGGATGCACCTCGGCCTAGCTGCAGCTTGAGACATGCTCACACTGCTCTGAGCAGCTTTCCTGAATGGCAATGTTCTGGCCAGGTGACTGACAGGCCTACGTGGATTAAATTGGGGGTGGGGGGTAGAGATGGCATCCTGATACAGCAACCTTACATCTCTGGGAAGATTAGAAGGCTACAGTCATGTCTCCCCAGGGCCAGAGGTGATACAGATTCTATGCTGTGAACCAAAAGTCATGAAACAGAGGAGACTTAGAATTAAAGGGCCAGCAAGATGGCTCAGTGGGTGAGATTGTCCTCTGATTCCCATACACTCAGGCCAGTTCTCTCTTGTGCTAATACTTTAAAAGAATTAGAAAAAAGATATATTATATTAATATACAGAAGTAGTTGGATCAGAGAGGTGCTTCAGGCGTTAAGCCTCTGCCTCCCAGTAGAAGGTCCTGAGTTTGGATTTCAGATCCCACATAAAAATGTCAGGAAAGAAATGATGGCGGCCTGTACTTCTGATCATGGAAGGCAGCGCCTGGAACACTCCAGAGCAAAGCAAAGAAGAGGTAGAGCAATTCAGGATGATTCCCAAAGTCAATCCTGGGTCTCCATAGGCACACACTGTGCCTTCTGATGCATACAAACACACACAGAGAGACAGACACAGGCAATAAATGAATAAACAAACTAATGTTAAAAAAAAAAAAAAAAAGACTGGAGAGATGGCTCAGGGGTTAAGACTCTGTCTCACAAGCAGGAGGTCCTAATTCGGATCCCACGTAAAAACACCAGGCAGAAAATGGTGGCAGCCTACACTTCCAGCCCTGGTGGGCAGAGCCTGGGAATTCTCAGAGTGAACCAAGAAGGAGGCATAGAAGCAATTCAGAATGATTCCCAAAGTCACCCTTGGGCTCCACAGGGACACACAGTGCCTTGTAACACACACACACACACACACACACACACACACACACACACACACACAATGACCAAATGAATAAAGTTTAAATTAAAAACAAAAAGAAAGTAGTCACACTTAGGACTGGGATGTCAGTCAGCAATGTGCTTGCCAAGCATGAGGACCAGCGCTTGCCCAGCGGTGGCTCATGCCCACGGAACTCACTGGTCTTACCTCACTTACCTCAGTCAGCCTTCCTCCACATGTATCCACCTGCCCAGGGCTGGGGCTTCCCCATCCATCACATAATCTACTTCAGGCTTGTTCAGGGCTTAACCTAACTACTAATTCTTTACACATGTGCCCAGAGCTCAACCCTTTAATGGTTTTCACCTCCATCGCACTACACCAATAGAAGATGGGCAAGAGACCATCACTGGGGCAATTTTGTAGATGGCAACAGACACCCAAAATAGCCCCTGGAAAAAATAAGTCAAACTAGGAGATGCCCCCGTGTGCCATGGTGGCAGGAAAGCTAGGTCATCCCACACTGCTGGCTGGACAACAGCACGGCTGGTGTGGAAAGCAGCCTTGATTTGGTTCTTACAAAACTAGGCATGCAATTAAGCATGACTTAGCCATACACTCCTAAGCACTGTCCAGGAAAACGAGCCTGTCCTGTCCAGGGGATCTTCACAGCAATCTTATTATAACACACATGACCTTCAGAGGGTAAAAGGTCAAACAAGGTACTGGTGCAAATCCTGGAAGTGGATCAGCAAGGACATAACCAGTTATACAGCCACACCTACAAATCTATTTAGTGATACGTCAAAAGGGAAGTAGGCTGCACAAGGACATAACCAGTTATACAGCCACACCTACAAATCTATTTAGTGATACTCACGTCAAAAGGGAAGTAGGCTGCACACTGGATGATTTCAGTTGTGTAGCATTTTGGCACTGATTTGAGAAATGGAGAGAGATCACCGATGCTTTACAGTTTCTATAGCTGCACTGGATTTGGACAGGTCTCGTTGAAATTTTTATTTTACTTATTTTATGTGTGTGTGCATCAGAGGAAATTTTTATTTTACTTATTTTATGTGTGTGTGCATCAGAGGGCACTGTGTGTTCTTGTGGAGGGCCAAGGGTGACTTCATTATCCTAGATTGCTTCTACCTCCTTGCTTCACTCTAGAATTTCCCAGGCTCCGCCCACCAAGGCCCGAAGTGCAGGCCGCTGCTGTTTCCACCTAGTGTTTTTACATGGGACCTGGGATCCAACTCAGGACCTTCTGCTTGCGAGGCAGTCTTAACCCCTGAGCTATCTCTCCACCCCCGTTACAAATTTTAGTTAAGCCGAGCACGGTGGTGCATTCTTGGAATCCCAGCACTCGGGAGACTTAGGAGATCGCCAGTCGGCTCCCGCTAAGCAGGGAGAAACTGACGAGACAGAGACAGGTGGGGATTGGGGGGGGGGGATTCGGATCACAGCCCTGAAGGCTGGAAGTCGAACGGCAAAGCAAGGCGCTAGAACAGAGGGGGCAGATTTCAATTATCGCGAGGCGAGTGTCAGGAAGGGGGCGGGGTGCGGGGAGCAGGACTGGGCTTGCTTCTGACTCCGGAGCGCGGCGGGCCGGCGCGACGCGGGGTGGGGGACCGCCGGGAGATGGCGGACTGGACGGTGACAGTTCTAGCGACTGGAATGGCCCATGGCGATGAACCGTGGAGCCGCCTACCGAGGAAAGCGGCGGAACACCGCCTGCAAACGGCAGGGAAGGGGACGCCGACCCGGCAGCAAGCGCTGGCAGAACGGCGTGCACAGCCGTGTCGCACAGTCTGGGCCTAACCGCCGCAGAAGCACCACCAAGAGCCCGAGCCGCAGGCCTAGAGCGGCACTGGAAGGGACCTAGGGGGCGGTGGGAGAGACCCGGCGCAACGTAGCACTATCGAGAATCCGGGCGGCGAGCCTAGAGCGGCATCGGAAGGTGCCTGGGAGAGGTGGGCGGGCTCCCGGGGCGCGGCACAGTACCACCGAGAGTCCAGGCGGAAAGCCTAGAGTGGCGCCGGAAGGGACCTGGAAGAGTGGGCGGGGCCCCGGGGCGCGACGCAGCACCACAGAGAGTCCGGGCCGCGGGTCTAGAGCGACACCGGAAGGAGCTGCGAGGTGGGCGGGGCACCGCCAAGAGGGTTGGTTGCGGCTGAGGGGAAGGGCGGGCTTCTTGCAGGCGCCTCCTGTCTCTGAGGAGAGAAGGGCGGGCTGGGGTTGCATCTCCATCCCCCGCTGCTCGCCTGCTTTCTGCAGGGCACCCTGTGCGTTCACGCGCGGCATCTCAGCTGGGCCGGTGGGCCTTGGCCCCAGGGTCGTCTTTCCTTCCCTGGCGAAGGCCTGAGCGCAGGCCTGTGAACGCTCCACTCGGTGTTTGCAGGCACCCAGAGCGGTGGCGGGGCGGGCGGATGCTGGACCCCCAGAGCTTGGTGCCGAGAGCGAGAGGCGCAGGAGCATCTCGATATTGCTGAGTGCAGAATTGAAACCCACAAGCATTAGACAGGCCTTGGGGTCTGGGAGGCGCACGAGCTCACAATTCCAGAAAGACTAAGGAAAGGGATAGTCACAAATTTGAGGCTATCAAGGGGCCAAAGTGGCTGTGTCATTAGCAAACCACTGGCGCACAGGCCGGTGAAAAGGCAAGAGAAAGGGCAGGGTGATGCGAGGGCCACAGTAGAGTAGCCATTGGTGGACGCGGACCCTGGGGAACATGCAGACACCCTGTCCTCCCACCTAGATGCACTCAGGACCCCTTGCTAAGTGAGTAGCAGTCTAGGGAAAGTGAAGTGGGTGGGGTGCACGCATCGAGTAGGGGGTGCCCTGCCCATCGAGGACGCAGCCTGAAAAAACATCTGATCCTCTCTCCCTCTTCCCTCTACAGCAGCAAGACAATGGCACCGTCTTGTTGGTGTTAAGATGCAGCTGCACGTGGGATGTGCTTGAGATGCTCCTGATGCAGTGAAGTCTCGAGGGAGGAGCCCTCTGCCGCCCTCAGCTATCAGGGTGCCTCCTGCTCCCCAGGAACAGCAATGGAAAAACCTAAAGGCAGGAAAAAGAAGGCTCGGGCTCCAAAAGAAGCAGGTATACAAAAAGTTGCTCCCAAAGGAGAGAAAGCATCCAAAGGGAAAAAGCCCACCCAGAAGTCTGCTCAGGCCAAGAAGCCACTCAAGGAGCCCAGCCTGAGCCCCGAGGATGAGGCCAAAGGGGAAAGGCCCACCCAGAAGTCTGCTCGGGCCAAGAAGCCACGCAAGGAGCCCAGCCTGAGCCCCCAGGATGAGGCCAAAGGGGAAAGGCCCACCCAGACGTCTGCTCGGGCCAAGAAGCCATGCAAGAAGCCCAGCCTGAGCCCCCAGGATGAGGCCAAAGGGGAAAGGCCCACCCAGAAGTCTGCTCGGGCCAAGAAGCCACGCAAGGAGCCCAGCCTGAGCCCCGAGAATGAGGCCAAAGGGGAAAGGCCCACCCAGAAGTCTGCTCGGGCCAAGAAGCCACGCAAGGAGCCCAGCCTGAGCCCCGAGGATGAGGCCAAAGGGGAAAGGCCCACCCAGAAGTCTGCTCGGGCCAAGAAGCCACGCAAGGAGCCCAGCCTGAGCCCCGAGGATGAGGCACACCTCTTTGATGCCTTTGATGCCTCATTTAAAGATGACTTTGAGGGGGTCCCTGTGTTTGTTCCTTTTCAGAAGAAGAAGCCCTACGAGTGCAGCGAATGTGGCCGCATCTTCAAACACAAGACAGATCATATCCGTCATCAGAGAGTTCACACTGGAGAGAAGCCCTTTAAGTGCGACCAGTGTGGGAAGACCTTCAGGCACAGCTCGGATGTCACCAAACACCAGAGAATTCACACCGGCGAGAAGCCTTTCATGTGCGAGGCGTGCGGGAAGGTTTTTAACTGTGGTTCCAATCTTCTGAAGCACCAGAAGACGCACACTGGAGAAAAGCCTTACGCATGCAAAGAGTGTGGGAAAGCCTTCGTCTACAGCTCCTGCCTCATCCGGCACCGGAAGCGCCACCCACGGAAGTACCACCGGGTAGGGCTGCCGCAGCTCCTTTGTAAACGTGGGACAGAGGCCAGTGCAGTGTGCACATCTGGCGCCCCATCTGTTGTCACAACAGCAGACACATGAGTCGCCGAGAGCCTTCCTGTCCCAGCAGGTCTGCACTCAGCGATAGCTCAGAAGCGTTTCAAGGCTCCCTGAAGTTCTGGCCATTTTCTGGGCTACGTGCTGCTCAGGGCTCAAGCATGTTAACTCTGTTGTGAAAGAGCTTTGGGACACAATATGATGGGAGAGACCCCCTGTTGGCGAGGGCCAGTACCTTTCTCTGCTGCTTCTGCCTGAGTGGGCACCTGCTGAAGCTCTTTGGTCACCACTTTGGAAGATGGTAGCCCGCCTGGCCAGCTCTAGGCCAGGTCCCCACTGAACAGCACGAGTCCTGTTCATCTGTACATAGCTGGACTCTGTGACCATCCTACACTTTTTCTCTTTGCCCTGTGCCTGGAGCTGGGCCTCACGGTGTGTCCATCTCAGCCACCACCCTGGACAGGCCAACGAGACTACCCAATACAGGTTCATCGGGCCCTTGCAACCGGCCACCGTGGCAGATTCTGGCCTCAGGATGCTGTCAGCAGCTTCCTTCCAGTGGACCTTCAGAAATAGCTATGTCCAGCCTCGGGACAGCCTGCCACCCAGGTCAGTTCCACTTCCCTGCCTGTCCCAAGGCAAGTCCATGTGGCTGTGCCTACCCTCAATTCTAAGAGCTGTGGACAGTTTGCACTTTGGAGATCAGGAGGTAATACAATTGTGTGTTCGGAAAGGTGGGTACTTAAATTTAGACATAAAAACTATTAATGGCCTTAGTCTTTGGGAACTCCACCCTGAAAGAAGGATCCCCAACCAGAGCCAGAGACAGGCTTGTCAGTCAGGAATGTTTGACCATGTGCAATGGTTAATCTAATGTTAGTGTCAGATTGATTGGATATGAATCACCAGGAGACACTCTTCTGGGTGTGTCTGTGAGGGTGTTGCCAGGGAGGTTTAACTGAAGAGACCCACCCTGAACATGGGTGCACCATCCTGGGACTAAGATCCTAGACTGAAAAGGAGAACAAGGGGCTGGCGAGATGGCTTAGTGATTAAAATCTTTATCCCCAAGCAAAAGGACCTGAATTCAGATTCCACATAAAAATGCTGTTCAGACAGATATGGCTGCAGCCTGCAATTCCAGCTCTAGAGGGTAAAGCAGTAAGGAGATAGAGCAATCCAGAAAGATTCCCGATGTCACCCTTGTGCCTCTACAGGCAAGTGCCCTCTACCTGAACACATATATATACCCACATGCAAAGGTACATACTCAAAAACAAAAAAAGGAGAGCTGAGCCTGTCTCCATTCCACTACGGACACAATGTGACTAGACACATGCTGCAACCACCAGGCCTGTCCCACCATGATGGACTGTACCTCCTCACACCCTGAGTCAAAATCAACCCTCAGGTTGCATTTGTCAGGTATTTTGTCACGCTTGTGAGAAAAGTAGCCAATTTGCAGTCCTGCCACTGAGCCCTGTTCTCAGGGGTGTGGGATACTCCTGCTCCTGAGCCCTGTTCTCAGGGATGTAGGCGTTAAAGCCACAGAGTGTTTACAGGCATCTCTTGAAGCTTCTGAACGTCTTAAGGTCATCCACAGATGGATATTGGTCAGAAGAGAATGGGCGAGGGAGCCAGAAGTGCGCAGGCAGGAACTGACCAGAGCGTAGACGGCACCGTGTTTGATGTTCCAGGAGGAGGAACTGTGGGCACAGAGACCACAGCAGCCTGTAGAATACCTTGATGCTTGGTTTTTCTGAATTACCATAATGCTTGATTATTTCTTCTGCCGTTTCTAGCAGTATCCACTAGTAGACACTACAGAGCTGTGGACTAGAAAAGCCAAAGCTGCTCGTCTGTTCCCTAACCTGGCCACATGGCCACTCCTGGTTTAAGCTGTTGGGCTGAGGAAATCTGGGATGTTTTCCTGTAGGACACACAGGATGGGCTCAGACATAGAATGCCATGTAGCCAAATACCTGCCCTCAGGCTGGCTGTGGACACACCTCCAGCAGTTTCCAGACAGCAGAGTCACCCCACCATCCAGCAGACTCACCCCACTATCCAGCAGTGTCCAGTGGCAGAATCGCCCCCTCTAGCAGCAGGCAGATTGGGTTCATAGTCACTGTTTTGTTTTTGTAGCCCTGAGTTCTTGGTCTTGTCTGTTCTCTGCAGACCAGACGTGCTTTGAGTCATGGCGGAGGAGTACAGGAGGAGTGCAGGGTCTTCGGGCGAATGGCTGAACCACGCTTTGCCTTTCCTCATGTTCAGCCTGTAGGATCACAGATTCAGTGGCTTGACGTGTGAAAGTCCAGGTGTGATGCTGGCTCTTCCGGTGGTCTCGACGCCCACCAGCTCCTACTCTGTCAGCATCTGGACACCAGTGGAGGCCTAGCCTGAAGCCAACACCTGGGATGCTTTTCCCAGGAAAAAACAAGTTGACTCATAAAATGATAAGGAAAACAGTGAGCGAAGGATACGTTATGTGCCTGGAAATTTTAAAAAACCAAGTCAGAACCAGTCTGCCACCTGTTCCACCCTCTGCAGACAGCTGGACTCGAGGGTGGGCTCTCTGCTTGCACAGAGCACATGACCAGGTCAAAGACAAAGCTCAGTTCTTGATGTTCAGTGGTGGGGCTGATGACTGCAGTGCTGGGCTCCCAGGCAAGAGGGGCCTGCAGTCTGTGCAGGGGGAGGCTGGGGCCAGCCTCTGAGAACAGCATAAGCCCAGGTAACACCCAAGGCAATAGGAACAGGCGCAGTGGAGAAGGTGCAGAAGCCAGAGGATTTCAAAAGGACTGCTGCTGAACGATGGCCTCCAGCACAGGGACCGGCCAGAGCAGCCCAGACACATCAGAAAACAAAAGGCTGCAAATACCTGCACCAAAGTGAAGCGCCTGGCCTCCAGAGAAAAGTAACTTGTGCTGCTGAACTGGCGTTTGCTCATCTTACTGGAGCTTCTTAACCCAACAAACAGTTATCTACTAGATCAGTGGCAGTGCTCTGTATAGCGGGTGCTGCTCAGTCATGGAAAGGGAGGGTGTGAGATATAGCGGTGCATTGAACCCGGAGTTACACAAAAGCCAGAAGGAGGCAAAGGCCTGACTTACCAGAAAGCAGAGCCTAGCAGCCCTGTAGCTTGGAGGGAGGAGGGAAAGAACAGAGGGACAGCAAGACAGGGCCTTGGGTGAGGCCACCCTCCAGCACTGTACTCGTGCCAGGACAGCAGGACAGACCTCAGGTGAGGTACCCATACCAAGGGCAGCGTTTGTTGTTACTAGAAAACATTACAGATCTTTACCTCCTGTTAGAAAATCAGTCTCTCACAGACCAAGGACTTAAATCAAAAAGATTTGAGAATTTAGAAATAAGCAAGGGAAATAGTTACGATTTCAAGATTGAGAAGTGTTTCTATTCGCCTGCATAGTTGCTGATAAATGACCATCAAACGGCTTAAGGGAACAAGGGATTTATTTTCTTACTGATAGTCCGGTTACAGTTCAGAGTCCAGCTTGACAGGAAAGCACGTACCAACACCAGAGCCAAGGGTACCGGCCACCCCATCTGTACGTAATGGCTGAGAGAGGGACGATCCTTATTTGCCAGACCAGCATGTCTGGCCAAGTGTACACAAGGATCCCAAACTCTCTCAACCAGCTATCTGTATTTTATTCCAGGGCCATCATGGGTTGGGCCTTCCCCATTAGTTAGACAATTTTCTGCAGGTTTGCTCTGACCCTAACTTAATCACTAATTCTCTATAAATGTGCCCAGAGCTCAAACCCTCAACTGCCAAGTTGACATCTGTGCCTATGATAAGAAGATTGGTAATAAAGCATCAGAAAGTAGGGGTGGGGACTAGGGATGGCTCAGCAGGGAAAGCATCTGCACAGCCTGAAGGTCTGAGTTCAGATTCCAGAACCCACCTGAAAGCCCAATGCAGAGGCCTAAGTGTCTCAGTCCCTGCGCACCATGGGAGGTGAGGGGAGATGGAAGATTCTCCAGAAGCCAAGCTTGCTGTGGAGAAGACAGGCTGTCAATCAAGTTAGAAGGTGTGTACTAATGCCCAGAAGTCCTGAGTTCACACCAATGCACATACACACACCACTCACGTGCACACAAATCCATGGAAAAAGATCATTTTAATTTTGATCACATTAAAATTTACACCGCTAATAGGTGATAATATTGTCATCTTGACAGAACCTAGAATCACCTAGAATACCAACCTCTGAACAGGTTTTAAGAAAGCTTCTAATTGGATTAACCAGCAGGACCCACCTCCAGTTACACAGGCCACTTCCTCGCTCCAGCAAGGACTGAGAGGACCTGCACCTCTTCTCTCTACCCAGACGGCTACTCCTCCAGGCTGCCAGCACAGGTCACCCAGCAAAAAGCTCAGAGAAGTCAATAGTCAGTACCCACCATCACCACAGACTCTCTGGGGGCATGAAGCAAGTCGCTGAACTACAGGAAGGCTCACGCGGCAAGTACAGAGACCAGGGCGTCACACGCTGACCACACTTGTTCCTACCTTCAGAGGTCCAGTCACCACTGGTCCTGGTTGATTGTCAGCCTGCTGGAGAGCACTCAGCATCAGTGAGACCAACAGAGGTGGGCATCATATGAACTGACTCTGAACACTGAGAAGTGTGTCCCAGGGCAACCTGAGACCCCTCAGCCAAACATTGGAGTTTTTGCAGGAATATATTTGACCGGAGCCAGAAGGTTCTTAGGAGCGCAGTATATGTACTGTAGCCCTGTAGAGAGAATTCTGACCCACACGGCAGCTGCTCGAAAGAGATGCCCCTTCCGGCCCTGACCTGGAGTTTCCTGGGGGGCCTTGAGCCCCCAGGTTCCCAGCCAAGTGGGAGAACAAGCACCGCCTTGGGCAGTAGCCAGCCTGACTTGGGCCGGGGCTCTTCTCAAGGAGGGCATGTCTGTCCAGTGGCCCAGACGTAGCCCTGTGGACTGCAGCAGCCACGCCTGTGAGCTCCACCTCTGTGACATCAAGACACGCTCACTTCCTGTGTGGATGAACTGCGGCCCAAGATCCCCAGCAGCAGGCAGGACGGAAAGCCACACACCCCAGCTAAAGGACAGGCTTCTTGGAAGACGGGGAAGGGGGAGTGCCGGAGCCTCGGGGTACATTGTACACAGAGCCAGCCCGGCATGCCATACCTGCCTGGAGACCTGGCGACAGCCTGCACCTTCCGGAACCTGTGCCTTGGAGCTCAGTGTTCGCTTTCTTCTGGTTCTTCCTCAGGGAGGAAAGGGGACTGTCTACTCCTTGACCACAGCTCTCGGACTCAACGCCTGTCTGCTCTGCAGCGGGGACTCAGGGCCTGCAGAGGGCTCCTGGCACCTGGCCAGGCCTCTGTCCACACCTTGCGTCCACAGCGGTGTGTGTTCAAGCCTTTTCTTTCCTGTGTGTCCAGCTCAGTGCAGGACATTCTGTATGTGTTGACAGCCCATACTCTGGGATGTGTGCCCCACTCTCCCGTGCGAACCGTAGCAGTGGCTGGTGAGAGCTCCTGCCAGTCGTACTTGTGGCTTGTGCTGCCCCGGGCTGACAGTACAAACTTCCCACCATCACGTCGGTCGTCCACGTTGACAGCCTCAGCTGATGCTTTCATGGATGCTGGGTGGAATCCTGTTCTGCTGTTCCCTTTGTATGTGACCCCTGGTGCCATGGAGACCACCCTGTTCTCTGTGTGTGTGTGACCCCTGGCCCACGGAGACCACACTGGCCTCTGTGTTACTCCAGCTGCTTCCACAGTTTTGTGAATGGGCACTGCTTTCTGCTGCTGCTAGACATTTCTCAGAGTAAATGTCTGCTTCTAACCTACTTAGTGTGCTCTGTTGGGCTCACTGCACACCGGGAGGTTTGGGGGGTACACTCAAGGTTACCCCAAGGAAGCTACCTCTCCCCCAGGGATAGTGGCCTACAGGACTAGGGTCCCAGCTGGCTTTCTTAAGCACATAGGTGACCCCATCAGACCAGTTGGTCTGGCCCCCCTCAGGATAAGCTGACGTCAAGCTGCACACTTGCGTGAGGAAGCCCCCATCACCACAGCCCAGTCAAACCATGAAGCTGATATGAAGGGCCACTTGAGTTCACAGGTTCAAGACTAGCTGGGGTAGAACGGTGAGACTGTTACTTTCTTGTTGCTGTGGTAAAATACTTTGACAAGAAAACAACTTGTCTGGCTCACAGTTCAGGATTCAGTGTGCCCGGGCAGCCAGTCACACGACATCTTCAGTGGAGCAGAACAACAAACACCCCACCCTGCTCTGCTCAATCTCTCCTTTCTTGTAGGCTGGTCTTCCCACCTCAGTTAACCTAGTCAGGGTGATCCCGCAAGCCTGTCTCCCCAGCGAAGCTGATAGTAAACATGGAAGACCCCAACACAAAGCAAATCCCCACAGTGGCTTAGTGGTAAGACCCTTATCTGAGTCCTGGGTCTCAGGTCCAGGATGAAAGCAGAAACAATGTATCATCCTGTTCTGTTCAGACCCTCAGAAGGCCCCACTGCACTTAGGTTGAAATCCAGGCTTCTGACCTGGCTTTAGAATGCTTGGCCTGACCTGCCCCCATCTGTTCCTTTTTCCCCCTGCTCCCTACATTCCATCTGCCCTGTTCTTTCGCATCCAAATCCTTGAACCCCAATCATGTCAGACCTTTGCACGCACTCTTCTGTTGCGAATATTCCTATTCAGCCTTCTTGGGTCACCCCCCCCTTGTCTTCCTCCTTCCCTCCCGTTCATCAGCTTGTGCGGCATGTCTCTTCTCCACTGGCCGCTGGCCAGCAGTGTGTTGTGGGAATAACTCCCAGCACTCCCTGCTTCAGTGATTATGAGCTGACCAGGCTTCTGCATAGGGAAGTTTGTTTTTACTTTTACTTGTGTTTGTGTGTTGGTGTGTAAAAGAGGGCACTGCATGACTTTTGATGTCATCCTGGATTGCTTCTACCTTTTTTGGGATTCTCCAGGACCTGACCACCAAGACTGGAAGTGCAGGACTCAGCCATTTCCGCCTGGCATTTTCATGGGAAATCTGGGATCCGAACTCAGAACCTTCTGCTTTCACAAGCAGAGTCTTAACCCCTGAGCCATCTCTCCAGGCAACCCCCCTTCCTGGCCTGGAATTTTTACCTGAGATTTGGGATCCCAACTCAAGTCCTTCTACTTTCAAGGCAAAGGTTTAAACCTTGAGTCACCTCTCAGTCACCCCTAGGAAGTTTACGTATGGCTACTGGTCTGACTGGATAAGAATGCAGTACCACCCTAAACCCCCAAACCACACCAGTAGTGGTAGGAGAAATAGGTCTGGCTTTTCAGCGCCTGGACCCTAATCACATGACAAAGGAATCAAGTCCATATCTTTTCCATTTTCAGCCTGAAGAGACTCATTGTAAGCACCAGGCTTGAAGGCTCCAGCACTGGGGTCTCCATGCTGTCTAGGGAACAACCCTGCCTGGCTGGAGGTTATTTATGCCCAGCAGCATCAGTAGACCAGTGTGACCACTGGGAACCCGTCTGTATTCCAAAGCCCTTTCCGGTCACTTGGACTCTCCCTAGGGGGCTGTCTCCCTTTCCAGACACACCGATCCCTTTTCCTTTCACTGCCTAGAACCAACCAGGCTGAGGCGCCCACGTGCCCCAGCGGCCGCAGCTCATCTCACGGTGGCTGGGCAGCTTCCTGTGTCCGATGCAGGGCTGGTTATGAGAACTTGGCGCGCGCCGGAGTTTTGGAACCACACTAAGTTGCACCCCAGGAGCGGTGACCCAGGGAGGTCCGACTGCAGCGGGCGGTCTCGACAGTGCACAGTCCCTGGGATTCTACCGGCTGCTTACGGAGGATGTTTTCGCGGGCTGGGACCGAGCGGGAGCACCCAGAGCGGCCCGGAGCGCGCGGTGGGCGGTGCACCTTCTGCGGGAGCGCGGCCAACTCCCGCTCGCAAGGTGAGTGGGCGCCGCTGCTGCGGGTCCCTCCGGCTGTCCCCGTCTGCGACCTCAATCAGCCTGGCGCACACTGTAGGCCGGGATCGTCCGGAAGGACCGGCCGGCGGCACTGCGCCTGCAGCCCTTATCGCTTGGGCCTGACGCTGCGGCACATTGCCCTCTCCGGTCACGGTCACGGTCACGGAGGGGAAAAACCCTGCTGTGGCTCTGGGCTCCGCTGTTTCCTAAAATCAAGTAAAGGAAAAGTACCCCCTACCCCTTTCTCCCCCTGAGATGTCCTGTTGTAACAGCCCAGGCTGGTTTTGGACAAGCTGTGGAACAAAGAGCGACCTTGAATTTCTGATCCCCTGACACGCACATGCTAGGCCAGCATTCCACCTGACCACACACTCCAGCCTGGTACTGTACCTTTGACCCTCAAGCAGGTCATGGTGCTGTTGGAGTCTGGGCCCTTTAGACGACGTCTGAGGTCTCACTCTGAAGATGATTCTCTCTGGTTGTCAGGAAATTCACCCCTTGAAGATGCCATCTAGAACCTTGGGCTCCTTCTGAGCCAGGCCCTCCTGCTGCAAGGAACTTTGGGTCAGTCCCTGCCTTGTAGCTAATCTGCCTAGGGCTGACAAAGGTTTCTCACTGAACAGGAAGGTCACCCCTCCACAAGCCCCACACCTCTCCCCAACAGCACAGGCCTTTACCTCCTGCCCCCTAGAAAAGCACCTAGAGCTGCCTGGGAGCCGGCATGGTGCCCCAGGCCACGGTCTCCACGCCCCTCATCTGCCTTGGTTATTTTCCCCAGGTCCCAGGTTTCAAGCAGGTCTTGGGAAGATGGCTGCTCTAGAGGAGGATGAGGAGTCCCCTCCTGTGCTGTCCCCCCCGTTGGTCTCTTGTCACCGGGATAGCTGGAGACCAGCACAGAGCCACACAACTTCACCTCTGTGGGCATCCACATGGTATCTGCCCTGGCCCACTGTGCTCCTCTGCCCCACCTCCACTTCCTGTTCCCTATGTGCCCTGCCTGGCCAGTACTCCTTGGCTCCTTGGTACCCCTGAGGGCTTGTCCAGATCATTCAGTCCTGGGTCCTGGGCAGAGTCTGAAGGAGTGATGCCAAGAAGTTGGCAGCAGCTCGAGGCAAGCAAAGTCCATGTTCTATCTGAGGAACAGCCCGGTGGAGAGAAGGAAGAGGGGCCCTGGATGACGAGCCCAGTGGAAGCAGCAGGGGGGGCTGTCTTCAGACACTGTACCATGTCCCAGGTAGAAAAGGAACCAGGGTTGTTGCCTGGCAGAGCTGGGTGCGCTTGCAGCGTGACCTGCAGGGATAGTGCTGCCAACTTTGCTCCATCCGCATGGAGGTGGCCTCACTGGTCACCTGGTGGATCGCGGCATGGGGGAGTCCTTCCTCTCATGGTGTGGCAATGGGAGACATGGTCCCGTGGAGGCTCTTGGCAAGGGCTAGCATTCTCCTGGCTGCCACAGGAAGCTGAGTCCTGTACCAGGCTCTGTGATGATATCAGAACCCAGCCATAGCTTGCAGGTGGCACTCACAGGTAAAACGGGGGGAGGAGGGGACACCATCTGGGGATCCCAAGGGACAGTCCCGGGCCAGGTGGGAGTCCGGAGCTTTGTCCTGTCTGCCGCCTGACTCTAGTGTCTTTCTGCCTGTCACTGGGGTGGGGTTTGAGAGCAGCTTGCTGTGGTCCTGGTGGGCCTGTAGACCATAGAAACTTGAATGGCAAGTGTGGGTTCTGAGCAGAATCAGGGAGAGATGTTACTGAGTCCTGGTGAAGCCCTCAAAGGCCCTGAGGGGTGGCTGCCACCCCCCTTGCCCAGAGGCGGTCAGTGGGCAGTCTGTGCACTTCCCAGCTACCGCAAGGGCAGGACTGCCACTGAGCCCCCGCTAGCTGCTGCCTTGGGGATGCTCCAAGGCCCACTGTTTGCTTTTTTGCTGTTTTTGTTCAGATGAGGTTTCACCCTGTCACCCAGGCTGGCCTTAAACTCGCCTTAGCCTCAAGTCATTGATTTTTTTTTAAAGGTTTCAGTCCTGCTTTCTTTTATTTTTTTCTATTTCATTTATTTATGTCTGCAGTGTGTGTGTGTGTGTGTGTGTGTGTGTGTGTGTGTGTGTGTGTCAGAGGGCACTGTGTGTCCCTGTGGAGGACCAAGGGTGACTGGGAATCATCCTGGATTGCTTCTACCTCCTTTTTGTTTCACTCTGGGATTTCCCAGGCTCTGCCCACCAGGACTGGAAGTGCAGACCTCCTCGTTTTTTATGGGATCTGAACTTAGCACCTTCTGCTTGTGAGGAAGAGTCTTAATCCCAGAGCCATTTTTCCAGCCCTCAGGTCACTGATCTTGGAAGTTGCCAGCGGACCCACTGTGACCCTGCCTCTCACCTGCCTGCCAAGTGTCCAGGACCCAAGGACTCAGTACTTCCAGCCCCATCTTTGTCTCCACCCTTGGCCTGCCGCCTGCAGGTAGGTGAGGACAGTCCTAGGCCCCACTCTGCAGGGAGCCGAGGTCCATGGAGGTGGACTGCGTTCAGCACGCTGTCTCTGGCCAGGAGACTGTCCTGAGGCCCTTTCTCCTTAGCATATCCACCTACCAGGTGGTCTGTGTGTTACAGCAAATGGTGGCAAAACCAGGCAGCACTGCGAGCTCATAGTCGACTTTCCCTGACCAATGGAGAAGCTGTGCTTGAGAAACCTGGCTTGGGCAGCGTGTAGATGCCCGCTGTGTGCCACGTAAGAACAAGACTTGAGGATGGTGGCAGCCCCACACCAGAGCTAGGGCTGCCCTGCAGGAAAGTGCTCTGGGCTCACATGCCACATCCCTCCGAGCCCGCCTCCTCCCTTGGAGACACTCGTGCCCCCACCTCAGCATGGAGTGGACCCCCAGTGGCCTTGATGGGGCTGCTGGTGCCAAACACAGGTTTTACCTCACAACAGTGGCTGTGGCCCAGGGAACATGGACTCAAGCCGCCCTGAATAACGTGCCAACACGGAGCATGTTCCACAGCTTTTTATTTACAAATTGAGTCAAGTCACTGTTCAGACATTGGTGGGATCATCAGGTAGTGTGGTTCACAAAGCTGGGAAACATTATCTCATGCTAGCTTTGGGTGGTGGACGCAATAGCCTGTTACATGTATTCCGAAAGCTTTACCTGGCAGTAGAAAGGACATGGAGTTGAGGAGAGGGTAATGAGCGGCCGTGAAGAAGATAAAGAGAGCCAACGATAACTTTGTTCTGCACCACAGAACATGGCGTTCCAGCCATGCGCAGCACAGGCAATGTGCCTTTCTGGGGACTTGTAAGAGTCAGGACCTGGGGTGGGGGGTGGGGGGCTGTGGTCCTGGTCTCTGCCTGCAGACATGTGGGTACACCCAGTTTATTCCCCCTTTCTTGGACCAAGTGGGCCTGGAAGCAAAGTCCTCCCACAGCCAAAGCAGCTGCAATTGTCCAGGCAGGCCGGTGCGAGGCGCTCTGGACTGCAGAGGTGGGTGTGTGGGCCTCACAGTTTCTGTGGCGGCCATTGCCCCTCTACTGCTCCGTTATTGCCCTGGGCTGACTTACTCTGGAATATGGGTTTTCTGCTTTATGGCCCATGGCCCTGCTTTTTGGCTTTGTACCTGATGGTTACTGTATTGGTCAGGGTTCTCTGGAGCCACAGAATCAACAGAATGAATATATAAAAAGGGAGCTTATTGACTTGGTTTACAAGACATGGGCAGGGTAGACCAACAATGGTTGCCAGTAGCTGCTCAGTCCAGTAGTCCAGTGGGTGACAGCTGAAGGCTGAAGGATTCCTGGGAAGTCTTTAGTCACACTGAAGACTTGGAGGGTTGGAGACCCGGAGGGTCAAAGAAGCGAACCCAGGCAGCAAGAGGAAGTTTTGTAGCACAGCTTCGGGGTCTCTCTTCAAAGTCTTCTGTTCTATGGTTCCCTTTATCTGGCCCAGTACTGGGAGGTTCCAATCAGATCTAGGGCTGGTCTTTGTATTGTGAATGTACTGATCTGGGTCATCTCTTCAGGTGGTCTGATGGCTGATCTTAGTTAATGCCAGGGGTGGTCAAGTTGACACCCAGGGTTAACTATCACAGTTCCTTACAGCTAAGCCAGTCAGCCTTTACTTTGTGTGCCAGCCCCAGGGTGGCCAGTGTGCCCAACATGAGCTTGCCCAGGTACGGGAGGCACATGCTGAGGGTCTGTCCCAGATGAGGCACTGCTCACAGAATCCAGGCTCATGAACTGGCCAGCCAGGTGCTCCTGTATGCTGCCTCCACCTTCCCACCCTGGACACCAGGATGACTTGGGTGCTGGCGTCAGTACTAAGCCTCATGCTCTCGGCAGGCATGTTGTCACCAGGCCGTCTCCCCAGCCCCAACCCACAGGATTCGTTGCAGGGTTTTGTGTGTGTGTGTGATGGGTTGCTTTTGAGACAGCCTCCTGTATTCCAAACTGGCTTTAACTCCTGATCCTTCACCCCACAGTGCACCAGGACCTGAGGCTGTCCATGGGTGGGGTGGTGTGTCTTGGGAACAAATGTGGAAGAGCTGGCTAAGTCTCATAATTGCGGCTGGTGGTGACCCTTCCACATGATGGGAGCTTTGAGGGCCACCCACGGTCTCCACGTTGCTGGTGGGGAATCCAAGCCTTCACCTGGTTATCCACCCAGGGAGGTGTGTGCAGCTTAGCTCCTGAGGGACAGAGCCCCGGGTCGACCAGCAGCAAGGAGACCCTGCAGGAATGGCCAGCAGGTTTCTGCCGTCCTTCAGACAGAGCTACATTAGGCTCTGGGCTGGAACCCAGTGGGTGATGGGAACCAGAACATGATTCTGCCAGGAGCCTCGCTCCAAGTCACAAGAGAAAATGTGTATGAAACATTTTATTATGCAAAACTCAGTACCACTCCACAGCAAAAAGCACACACACACACACACACACACACACACACACACACACACTTCCAGTGGAAACTGTCACTTAGAATTCAAAATCTTCATCTGCCTTGTCAAAGGCCCAGGCGAACTTCTCCCTCTGGGTCTTGGTATAGATCTTCTCCACCGGCACACCAAACCTCTTGCACCTGTGGGGAAACACGTCAGCCCACGTCCTGCTTAAAGACCAAGGTGCAGAAAGAAGATAGCACCCTGCCCACCAGGGGGCAACTCCCCATGCCGCCTGCTCCTGCTGCGCTAGGCCCCTCCCAGGCACCCACTCCCAGTGGGCTAGTATGAGATGCAGTGACCCAGGACTCAAGTCATCCCAGAGCTCTGAGGAAGGAGGGCCAAAGAGAAAACTCAGCATTGTGGCATCCAGCCAAGCAAGGCGCCCCGTGACTCATCTGGGGCCTCCTGGCCACGCACAGGCACCTCAGGCCACGTACCAGGCGAGGCTGATCCTGGGGTCTAGGTAGTTGAGCTTGGCAGTGCCCAGGGCCACCTGCTTGTTCTCTTCCCTGTCTGTGACCTGCATGCACAGGCGGGACAGCTGCTCTTCCAGCTTCTGGAGCCTCCGCTGCTTCTGCAGGAAACTGCGGGAGGAAGAGACTGATGCCTACGGTGGTCTGCAGGGGGCAGACAGCCCCCCCTCCTGCTGCCAGCTCCACCCCCACCTTGCGCCTGAGGCTTCCTGAGGCTTGGCCTTGGCCTTTGACCCAGACTAGATTTCCCATTTTGCAATGTGTCTACGGAGAATCACCAGCACCCAAAGATTTCTACTACACACCACGACATGGGTCCACACCTATTTCATCACACACACAAACGCACACACACTAAACAACTGCCACAAGCAGAAACACCAGGAAGCAGAGAACAAATGCTGGACCAGAGCGTGTGGAAAGGGAGGGCAACCTCGAACCCCGCAGATGCCCAGGACACACCCACAGCTCTGGCGACTGTCGCACTTCTCACTGTACGCCCTTCGGTCTGGGTGACAATGCATCCGCATCCACAGAGCCACTGTGAAAAGCACAGCCTGCACCTCAGGATGCTCTTACCCGCTAAGTACCACGGTCACCACAATCGGGAATGCACAGGATAGGGCTAAAATGCAAAGGACAATGGGAATGCCTTCAAAATTACATCATTACAGCCCTAGAAAGGTATAGCCCACCGAAACTGACAGAAAAGGAACAGGACAACTGGTCAGACTTGTACAAGTCCTGGGAGAGTTGGAGCTGACCCTGAATGCTGAGAACCGAAGTCTTCCGAGTGCTCTTGGTAGAGAGAGAGCAGGGGAAGATCTGCCCTGAGCCAATGCTCCCCCGTATCACCACCAACCCTGGCAACCCAAGGCTGTGTGTTTTCTGCCTGATGAGCCTTTCTATGCAGGTCAATTCTGACTGTCCGATGTCAAGGGGTCAAGGTCCAGGACTGGACTCTGTAGTTGCACAGGGCTCTCTCTCTCTGTCTCTCTCTCTCTCTTTCTCTCTCGGATCCTGTAGCCCCGACTCGCTGCTGATGTCAGGAGCAGTCTGTAGCCTCTGACTAGGCCTGACTATACACCTCTGTCCACTGGGGAGGCAGTGTGGCCGCCAAATATAGCTGCCCCCAGTGAGCCTGCTCACCACACAGTGGTCAGGAGGAATGTGGCTGGCAGGGCATGCATTGCCACTCACACCTGGAAATGCAGGCACCTGGCCTCATCAAGACACACGTGGCCTTCTGGTCACATCTGTGAGGTCACTTCTGTCCTTCCTGCATAGAACCTCGGATGAAACAGCTTGAAGAGAGAGCGAGTAGCCACAGAACACAGAGCTGTGCTCGCTGAATGGGAAGTAGAATTGTGTCACCTGGGGATGAAGGCTCCAAAATGCAGGCTGGGAGAGGAAGCGAGAGTGAGATTGAGAAGCGGTGGGTGGCCGCAGGCACGGGAGCCCAGCGCACTGGGACAGGCTCCGCACAGAAGTGGCACCTGCTCTCGCCTTCCCTTCACCTTGTGCTCGGCGTCCTGTGCTGTGGCGACTCTGTTGTAAGCACAGCACACAGACCTGAGACCCACCACCAATGGACCAGGGTGGCCTGGGGACCCCCAACAAAATGAGTAGCAAATTAATCCAAATGATGAAGAAAACAAGTTCCCCTACGTGTGAGTGAAAGACGAAAGGCTTAGGAGTTGGGGACGTAACAGGCCAGTCAAGTGCCCACCACAGCACGAGGCCCTGAGCTCTGTCCCCAGCGCCTACGTGAAGTCAGGGGTGGTGGCAGTAACCCCAGCACTGGGGAGGCACAGGCAGGAGGGTCTCTGGGCTTCAGAGCCCACCCAATTAGCCTAAATAGACAAGCCCCCAGGCCCAGTGACAGACCTGGTCTCAATACAACCAAGAAGAACAAGTGTTCCTCAGGAGCAGCGTGAAGATGACCCTCTGGCCTCCACATAGATACGTGCCCACATGCATGCAAGCCACCCGCACAGGTACCTACGTGACACGCACACACACATACACGAAAAATAAATGTAACCAAGAAAGGGACAAATCTGAAAAACTATAAAAGAAATCAAGACTTAAGAGGTTTTTTTTTTTGTCTGTTTTTTAAGCCAGGTTTTCCAGCCCAGGCTGGTGTTTGGCTCCCTGAGTAGCTGAGGATGACCGAATTTCTGATTCTCCTGCCTCTTCCCTTTGAGAGCTGGGATTCTGGGCCACCATGCTTGGTTTACAGTTGCTGGGATCAAACCCAGGGTCTCATACATGTTGAGGAAGCACTTTATTACCAGAGCCACTGCCCTGGCCCAGCTAAAATCATCTTCAAAGACAAGCACAAGTTGGGAGTTGGAAGTGGAGGCACATGCCTATAATCCAGCGCTGAGACATTGTGGACTAGAGACCAGCTGCAAAGTGAGACTGTGTTAATGAAGAAAAGGTGGCGGGTCTCTCTGATCCCCAGAGGTCTCTCTCTCCCTGACCCCCAGGAGGTCTCTCTCTTCCTGACCACCAGGTCTCTCTTCCTGATACCATAAAGGCCTCGGGCTTTTGATCGTGATAGTGGGATTGGACAGGGATGAGCAGAACCAAGTGCAGCCACGAAACCCCCACACATCCCCCAGCGCCTGCAATCAGAAGGTTCCAACAGGGGTGTTGGATGCAAAATAAAGCCCAGCACATGGGCTGGGATGTCTGATGTTCACGGGAGTGAGACGACCTCACACCCCCAGGCAAAAACTGACTCCAGCAGAACCGAGGTCCGCACATGACAGCCAAACCATGAACCTCTCGGAGAAAACGAATCCAGCCGAAAGACACAAATGAAAGACAAGAACTGGGGATCGGGCTGGGCATGCCAACAGGCCCCAACCTGTCACCATGTGAGGAGCTAGACAGGACAGTTCAGGGCCACCTAGGAGACACAGCGAGAGATGTCTGAAAAAGTTATCCTCTATAAGGTGTCACCAAGAAAGCGACAGGAGGAGCTCTCCAGAGCCTGCCCACCTTGCAGACTTGCTGTCTCCTCCTATTTGCAGGTCAGCTTCCGCCTTCTCCAGCAACACCTGCGCTTCCAACACCTGGGCCTTCTTTGCCTCCATCTGTGAAGAAACCAGGCAGCTCTGCTTCCGACCCCACACGGAACTGCTGTCCTCAGCTGTAGTAGCTCTTTCCTGGGGTCAGGAGGTGGATGGGGGGGCATCTACCCAGATCCCACCAGTGCTGGAGGGGGGTTCTGAAACAGCTCTGCTGACAGTGGCCTGGGAGGAGGCCTCACAAAGCTGTGTGGGGACCTGACCTGGCCTGTGGCCAACAGTAGAGTGAGGTCCTCTACGGACCAACAGTGTCGCCTGCTCTAGCCACCTACTGGCCCAGTGTCCCTGAGACCCTGCCCCTGACTCTCCTACTAAACTAGAAGGCAGATGTGTCCCGGCAGGGAGCTGAGAGGAAGCACAGGCCAGCTCTGTACCTGGCGGCTGGCTCCTCCCATGGGGACAGCTCCCTCCTGAAGAGGAAGTGCCCAGCCTCCTGGCAGCTATGCCCGCCCTCCCCACACCTCTGGCGCCAGGGAGCCCCGCAGCCCCGGCCCACCTTTGTTCGGAGCTTCTCAACTGACTTCTCAAAGGTCTTGGGAGCTGTTCGCTGATGGTTGCAGAGGATGGCCACGGCCCGGCTGGCCCGGTTGTACGCCAAGACCTTGGCGGCCAGGCTGTCTTCCGCTGAGCAAGAACAGGGACAGGTGTTCTTCCCGGTACCTGCTCCGTCCTGGGACCCTGGGACCCCGAGCTATATCTGTGGATCTAAAGGGGTCTTTTGGACACGTCACATGATTTGGTCTCTTTTGCCACACAAGGACCTGAGAGGGTCAAGGGTCAGGGACCCTGCAAGCCTGGACTAAGTGGGTTTAGCCACAGATGTGAAGTCTGAAAAAGCCTTGGGTTCACAAGCCTGTTAGGAAGCTCTAAGATATGACCGAGAAGTGGTGAGGCCAGGTCCTGCCAGGAGGAAGTGGGGTGGGACAGAAGGCAGACCAGAAATGAGCAGCTGGAAGAGGCGAAGCAGGAGGGGGAATGACCACAGGCACCCCCATTAGCAGGCAGCTGTGCTCGGCCACCGCAACTCCTGCGTACGGCAGATCCAGCAGCCAAGGCCCAGCCACAGGCAGCCCCATGGGTCAGTATGGGCGGCACGCAGGGACAGGCAGGGGACCTGCTCACCACGAGTCAGTGACCGCAGCTGCGCCTCCAGAGTGACTGAGGCATTGAAGGTCCGGAACACCTTGGCTGTCAGCCCGTCCATCAAGTTCTGCAGGTGCTTATTCAGGCTGGAAGTCTGTGCAAAGAGAGGAAATGGGGGCCGTGGATGGGTTTTCCTGGGGAAGTAAGTGTCATGGGCTATTCTGGAAAGGGACGGGGAGGGAGATGCTGGGTTAGAAGAGACCACACTGGGGACAACAGGTAGACTTGGGCTCCCATGCTTTCCCGGGTTCCTGGCACCCCCCAGTGTTGGAAAACACATGCAGGCTTACAGTCAATGTGTCAAAGAGGTGGTCCCCAGGATCCTTGTTCTCCACGAACTGTTGCAGATTCCTGAAGACCTGAGCAGGAGGAGGGTGTACAGCTGCACTAAGACCCCTGGAGGTGCGCACCAGGCCTTAGGAAGGCGTACTAGCGCAGTGACATCACCTGACCCCACGTGGCTGCTTAGGGCTAGCTCACCTATAGGCCACAGTCAGGAGCTTGGGGGTATTTGTGTCTCCAGGAACCCACTTGGTGACTTCCTGTGCTGGAGGGAGTTCCAGCTCCCTCCTCTGATGCTTATGTCTGGGTAACCCCACGTCCAGGGCCCTGTGCTTGCGACCAGATCAGACACTCCTGACCTCACAGCAGCTCAGGAGACAGGTCTCTGTCCCACCTCTCTCTCCCAGACACTTCCTATACTGCCCGTGCCTCACAGACCTCTCCCCGGGCATCTTGCCAAGGGAGCCAAGCTGGCCTCCAAGTTGTGGGCTCTGCCTCCTGGGCCTCTGTACTAATCCCTCAAAGCCCATGTGGCAGCTTGTGCCTCTAACTGCTGAGCCCCACCCCACCCCTGCCCACACCGCACAGCCAAGAACAACTCACTCACCAGCCTGGGATGCTGCGCAAACAACACCGCAGACCCAGAGGATCCAACCACCTGCCAGGACTGTGGAGTTAGCGTGGCCCTGGGCCCTGAGCTGTTCACAGCTCCCTGGCTTCGCACTTCACTTTGCCTATTTTCTTTCTGTCTTTGGTTTTAACACTCCTGGTGTTGAAAGGTGGTCTGTTTTATGTTTTGGAAACAGGTCTCAAAATGGGGCTCAGGCTGACCTCAAACTCATGATCCTCCTGGCTTGACCTCTTAGTATGCACCACCACGCCTGCCTCATGCCCTTTCCTACATCACGTGCCCTTTCCACTGGACACCCTCCCAGCACCAGAACAGAGCAGTCCTGCCAGCACTGGCCACACAGTGCCCCTGACTTCCTGTGCTGGCTTCACTCTTTCCTCAGAGCAACCAGTCCACCACGCAGACTGGGGGCCACGCCCAAGCCCCTGGGGTGGACACACTGCCCACACTCGGCCACCCAGGACACCTTTCACAAATCTCTCATGGCTGGGCCATGTGTGTACCTGTGGGGGTGGGGGTGGATCAATCACGAGGACAGTGTCCACCCAGACAGGTGACACCACTGTTCTGAAAGGAAAAGCAACCCAAGGTTGTGGTGCTCCCTGAACCCTAACTCTCCTTCAGTGGCACCCACCCTTCCGATCCATGCATAGGGCCGCCAGTGTCGGCTGAGTGGGAGGCCTTGGGCAGAAGGTTCGCCCAGCAGCCTCAACTGTGTCATGCACAGCAGTGAGTGAGTCCCAGCACACAGCAGGAGCCCCAGAGAGCCAACACACCCTTCCCGGACGCACTGAGTAGGGTTCCCTAATCTCGTCCTCCCCAAAATATCACCATGTGGCGTTGTGTCCAAGCAAGGGACCTGTGGCTGTGACAGTTGAGACGACGTCCCACAGCAGCGTGGCCCAAACTCAACAGGGCCATGTCCTATGAAGAAGACAATGGGGGGAGGGGAGGAGGGGGATTGGGGAACTGTGCTCACAGGAGTGTGACCTGCAGCACTAAGCCTCCGGGCAGGAGCCGGTTCAGCAGGAGAGGTCCACAGAGAGAGAGGCCCACAGAAGGAGAGGCCCACAGAGGGAGAGGCCCACAGAAGGAGAGGCCCACAGAGGGAGAGGTCCACAGAGGGAGAGGTCCACAGAGAGAGAGGCCCACAGAGGGAGAGGTCCACAGAGGGAGAGGTCCACAGAGAGAGAGGCCCACAGAGGGAGAGGTCCACCGAGTAACCAAAGCACAAAGAATGAACGGAAGCGGGAGAAGCAAGAAGCAGTCTGTTCAACTAAGCTCCCAAGACGGAACCAGCCAGCCAACACCTTGATCCTGGACTTCAGGCTTCCTGGGCCAAGAAACTGTAGACACGTGTGTGCCAAAGCCCAGGCCCAGTGCCTGGTCACATGGTCAGACGGCCCATGCTCTGACAGAGACCCCGATGTGGATGCTCGCACAAAGCACAGGGTGGGCTCAATGTTCTCACCGGCGTCTCCACCGGTACACGGCTGTGGTAACGGATGGAGTCCTTTCCCAGGAAGTCCAGTTCCACGACATGCTCGTGTCCATCCACTTGTGCGTGCAGCCGGACGTGCTCCACACGGAGCGAGCAGCAGCCCACAGTGTCCACAGCTCCCTCTTCCTTCTCATGTCCTGATCGCAGTGCCAGCTAGACCGGGGTGGAGACTGGTCAGCACCTACACACACACACACACACACACACGCATGCACGCACGCACGCACCCACGCCTCATGTATACACACACTAGTATAGGAGCATGCATGCATGCACAGAGACATCACAGGCATATGCTCACAAACACATGCACACAACCACCACATGTGCGTGCACGTGGACACACACACACACTCAGGCACACAATCACACATGAACACATAGCCACATGTGCACACAGCCACTTAGGCACACACAGTCACACATGCACACCCCAGGCATACATGCACATAGCTACCACACACACACCGGCACCCATGCACAACCAAGGTACATATGTAGCCACACATGCGCACACATTCTACTGACAGAGGTTCCAGCTCATCAGAAGCCACCACTGTGTCTCCTGCCCAGGGGGCCCCTACAACACACTGTACCTTATCGATGAAATAAAGGGCCACAGCCCGCTGCCTTTTCTTCAGTTCCGGTGACTTCCAGTCAGCCCGATACTGAGCGCGGATTTCATGGACAACCCTCTTCAAGCGTCTCGCTACTTCATACTTCTGCCAATCCTTCTCTGCCTAGGCACAGAGAGTAAGGTCACTGGGGTTCCTGTGAAATGCGGAGCAATGGACCAAATAGCTCCCCACCTTGGACATCTTCAGGGAGCCTGGGAGATGGGGAGGGTCAGACTTAGCGAGGTCTTAGGTAACGGAATGGCCCCTCTTCCAACTGTGGCCACTGGCACAGCTGCTCTCACCATCGGATGGCTAATTCTGGACGATCTCAAAGGCTGGACTGGACAGCCAAGGAGTCGCCCATACTTGCTTCCCTCGAATATCGCAGGGTGGTCCAACATGCTCATTTCTGGGGCTTCCTGTGCTCACCTTGAGCCTGGAGCTGGGGTTCAGCATGATGTACTTGCTGGAGTTCTGGACATTCTCGGTCCACGCGGCCAGCCACGTGACCGTGTTATCCGAGCGCACCTCTTTCCACTGGTGACCAGCGGGGGGCTCCGGGATCTTGGAGTCCCTGCAGAGGAGCAGAGCTAGTCAGTTTCAAGCCCTTGGTCCTCAAACACAAGCAACTCTGGTGCCTCCCCCACCACTGCCCTTCCCCCCACTGTCCGTGGCATAGGCCAGGGAGGCCCCACTGCCCGAGGCACAGCTCCTACAGGTCTGATCTCAAAGCCCGCTCTCAGCTGTCCAGCCCAAACAGCTGCCAGCAGCCTGCACATGCTCACACATGACAGACCAGGGTCAGGCAGGAGCAGAGCAGATCAGGCACTCAGCAAGGCCGCTGGCTGTGCAGGGAGCTTTGCAACTCCAGCTCACAAACACAGTGGTGGCCACACACCAAACTTGCCACCCAGGGCCACAGTGTGGGAGTGTAGGGGACTGCACTGGCTCACCGCCTGCACCATGACCAGTAAAATGTAGCCTTCCCCACACCCCACATGGTCTGACCCCATACCCCACATGGTCTGAGGCACGTAGGAGGTGTGCTGACAGTGCACACAGGTGAGCTCCCTGGTGGGAGAACCCCAGCCCCTCGAGGCAAGGCCAGGTGGGTTCTGTCAGGCACCACCAAGTCACACCTGCTGGCCTGGAGCCCCGAAGGTCCTGAGGCACCTGAACAGTGCCCTGTGGTTCTCCGTCACACTCTGTTGCATCCACAGGGTGCCAGGGTTAGATGCCAGGGTTAGACCCCACCAAGGTCTTGTGCACCTGCTGCAGTTGATGACCACATCCTCTGGCATGACCCTCCTCTTCAACATCCCCATCTTGGGGTGGTCGCCACGACCACGGAACAACCCAGGGGGCTCAATCTTGAAGTTGCCGACTTTTTCTCTGTGGCCATCTAAAACACAGTAGCCAAACTCCTGCCGAAGTTTCTCTGCCTCTTCTTTTAGCTTCTGAGTTAATAAAAGTTAAGGGCGTTAGGAGGGAGAACAGACTCAATCGAACCCTGTGCTAACCCAGGTCCTAGTTCTCACTGCTGCTGCTGCTGCTGCAGGCCCTGAAACCCCAGCTCTCTAGAAGGCTGAGGGGGCATGCCCAGCAAGCATGGTGACCCCCAAGGTAGGAAGAACCTAGGCAAGCCATGGAATAAACCCCAGGTCCCTGTATCGGCTGGCCTCCTCTGAGGTGACATGCCAGAAAGAACAGTGGGACTCGGGCTGGGGAGGTGGCTCAGTGGTTAAAGCTCTTGCCTCGCAAGCAAAAGGAAAAGGACCTGAGCTTGGATCCCCAGATCCCACATAAAACTGTTAGGCGAGTGTGGTGGCCCAGCTATAATTCTAGCCTTGGAAGGGGAAGTCTGGGAATCCCCAGAACAGGCTGGCTAACCAGGCTAGCTCTAATGGTGCCTCTGGGTTTAGAGACACAGGTTCAGGAGGTGTACATACATCTACACACACACACACACACAATCACACATGCACGCACCTCATACACACATATGAAAGGAAAAATGACAGTGTAGCTCCTGCTAAATAAATCAAGGGATTTGTATAAGAATGTGAGGTTGGTTTTAGGCAGCGCCCGATCTGCCCACCTGCTTTTGCTCCCTGGGCAGGGCTCTGCGGGCCTCGGCTCTGTCCATGAAATGCCGGTGGATCTCTGTGAAGTTGCACTTATCCAGGTGCGTGATCAGCCTCCTCTCCTCCACTGTCATCTCCTGCACCAAAACCAGACACGCACGCTTGGCACCCCTGAGCCGACGCTGGGACCCCAGGCCGGGGCCACTGCAGACAGTCACGGTGACACTCCAGAAGCAGAACTGGACCCTGGCAGTGCTGAGGTCACCACACTGGACCCTCAGCCTCCAGCAGCCCAGGGGTGCTCTGAGCGGGCTGGTCGGCCGCGCCAGCCGCATGCTAGGCATGGGTGCCTGTAGGTGCACACACAGGATCTCGGGCTTTCAGCCATTAGGATCGAGGCCCCGGCTTATGTTCACTGAGTCTTACTGTTTTCAAAACAACCAAGTGACCCTAAGTGGGTCCCCAAATCTGTGTCTTCTTCAGGCAGGGTCTCCTGTACCCCATGCCACACACCAGGGGCCATCTAAGTCATCGCCCCTAGGTTCCCACTGACAGAAGCCTGACACCCCAGGCCCGAGCGAACAGTAATGGAGTCTGGAAAGTTCCCTTCCCATGAGCCCAGAGGGGATGGGCTGCTGAGGACACACCTCTAAAAATTCATATCTCCACGACTGAAAGAGGTGAAAACCTCGGGTCACTGACTGCGCTTGGGGGTCCTGTCCTATATAAGTATCCCTATCAGTGTGGTGACAGTTACAGCTGTAGGGACAAGAAGACATCTGTAGACACCAGGTAAATCACACAGTATAGCTGTCTCCGTGGAAGCCCCACAAAGTATCTCAGCTGGGGTCACTGGGCGGTAGAAGAAAAGTATTTCTCAAGTCAAGATTAGGGTGTGAGAAACTGGGGTCTGCTGAGGGCCCTGTGTCTGCTTGAATGGAGCGCCTACACCCTGCTCCCAACTGGGTAAAGCAGTGTGCAAGAGACTGAGGTACAGACCCAGGGAGAGGGGTCCCAGGTAGCTGGACTTCTCCTCTCACCTTCTGCACCAAGGAAACTGCATCCCTGGGCCTTAGGGTCTTGTCAGTCAAGTGCACGGAGGGTGGGGCCCAACATGGCACAGGAGCAACCAGCCCTTCCCCTGCCCAGCTGCTGGCCCGAGGGCCACCCTACGCCAGCTGGACTGGGCCTTCGCTCTGCCTGCCCTGCACCACTACAGAGAGAACAGCCCTTCCCCTCCGCCTTAGTCCCAAGAAGCACCAAGCCAGTCCACTCCATTGTGATGCCACAAGGCTGCCCGTTCAACTGCGTGAGGAGGGGCCAGAAACTGAGCCCAGCTGGGGAACAGGACACGCAGATACTGTGGGGACCCCCAGGGCAGGAGTGAGAGCTTCAGCTCTGCTCTAGCTCAGCTGTGAGTCGATCAGAAGCCAGACCCAAGCACAGACACACTAAAGGCAAAGGCTACATTGTCAGTCTTCTAGAAAAAATATAAAAGTCTTTGGGACCCTTGGTGAACATTTTTTAGATACAACACCAAGAGCACAATCCATTACCAGAAATATCTGCCAAATATGCCTAGTACGTGCAAGGCTGTGGATTCTATTTCCAATATCACCAAGAAACAAACGTACGCAAGCCATAGAAGTATTGATTGTGAAGCTGGGGGCACGGCTCGGTGGGAGAAGCACTCACCCACAAGTACAAGGACTGGGATTTGGATCCCCAGCACCCATGTGGAGCTGAGGCAGCATAGCATCTGCCTGTCATCCCAGACAGGAGATCCCGGGCACGCTAGTAGAAGCGGCCGTAATTGTGAGAAACAGAAACGGAGGAAGACCCGAGAGCCTCCGGAAGCCGGAGGCCGATCTGGCACACATGTGGCAGTGAGACCTCCCAGAAGGGCATCCCACGCCTGCTTATTCTCCTGCAGCTGGAAGTGCCCTCATGGACACCCCAGCCACCCTGCTCTTACAACTGAGGGCTGCCCAGGGCAAGGTCACCATATATAGCTGCTCTGGCCATCAGTCAATGCCACGAAGCCCACCTGGAGTGCCCCTGCCAAGATCCAGGGTGGCTGCCAGGCGGCGTGTGACACGCACCTGTCTCCAGTCGTTGAAGAAGTTCTTCTGGAAGACTTCCTTTGTCACATACTCGTGATGCAACATTTTCCCATAAAAAATGGCGACCTCCTCAGCTGCCAAGCTCAACCTCACGGGCTTTCCTGCAGGTCGCAAAGACAAGATGGCTGAGGGCTGTCACAGGTGCCCCTCCAGGGAGCGGGATCCCCGTGACCGTTGCCATTGGTCTGTCAGTCAGGACAGGGAAGAGGACCCTGCACCCAGGGAAGGTCGGAGCATCTTCTCTGCACAGCAACCACGTGTGAGGGGGCCACGCTCCCACTCAGCACAGCAGCTGGGGGTGAGGAGCTCCAGGTTACATGGTCAGTCAGACACAGTACACAGCAGGATACACGTAGCACACACCAGACACACACAGTACACGGCACACATGGGGAGCACACAGCACACGGGCAGCACACGCCAGGACACACACGGCACACACGGGGCACAGGGCACCTCACCGTCATAGAGGAGGTGCACTCCATCAGGAAGGGGCTCGTAGGCAGGGGCAAAGCAGGGGCCCTTGTGCTCCAGCTGTCTCCACTTTGCGCTGCCCTTGCTGTTCTCTTCCCACCTGGAAAACAGGACGCCTGACTGCTGGAGCCCCTTTCCCACCACACAGGGTCACACCAGCCCCTCCTCTGCCTCCTTTCTCCGAAAGTGAGAGGACAAGAGCAGCCAGGGCCAGGCCTCAAGCCAGGATCACAGCTGCTTCCTAAACACCTCTAGGTGTGCTACCCAGACTCCAACTCAGAGGAGGCCAGCTGAATGGAAAAGGGGGGTTGTCCCTCTGCTACAGAGACTCCTTCAGGGTTGCCATCTCACCTGGCCAATGAAGCGCGACTAGGATCCTGGCTGTGGCACAGGAAAGGACTGCTCCCCACACGAGAGCCAAGAGGCGGGGCAGGCAAGGACAGGGACGGGGGAACCCCTCAGGAGGTTGAGAGAAGGGCCTGCCCCAGCTGTTTTTTACCAGGACCCTCAGGTGTCTTTGGAGGCAGCAGGGCATGCCCAAGAGGTCACGTCCTAAGTGTGGGAACTCCTGTGGTGGCAGTGGGCGCAGGGGAAGGGGGGGAAATGATCACTGCTCGTTAAGCTTACATGTCACCGAGGAGCCAGAAGAGCAACCCCAGCAGTGGCCAGGGAGGGGAAGAGGCAGGAAGAGAGACAAGCACTCTGGAGGCCGGGCTAGCTTCTCCCTGGTACCTCCCTAGCCCTTGGCCAAGGGGGGTCTGGCTGGTCAATTAAGTGTCAGGAGTTCTGCTGAGAAAGGAAAGGTACAAGATGACTGGTGCTTTCCTTTTTTAAGACCATGCAGCCCAGGTCTCAAACTCATAATTCTCCTGCCTCAGCCTCTCAAGTGCTGGAATTAACAGGTGCACCATCGTAGTTAACTGGATAGTTATCTTTGAAATAGTTTTCTTGATGTTTCTGCAGAGCAGGGATGGGCCAGGGAACTGCAGTGACATGGGGATGTGGGTGAGGAGGCCAGACCCTGGGCTACAGATGCTCCCGACATGTCTGGAAGACAAGAGGCGCTTCACTGGCTTCACGGGTACCAGGAGCCCTGGTAGACAAGAGGGGAAGAGGGGTGTCCCACAGCAGGAACCCTGGTAGAAAAGAGGGGAAGGGGCCAAGGGAGACTGTGCCATTAGGAGTCTAAGATGGGGAACAGCTCTATCCACACCCAGGCCCTCGGACAGCAGGACACACATGTGCTTTGTGACAGGCTCAGACAATGCTTCCCTGCAGAACCCACCTGGACTCACCCCAGCCCCTTAGTACCTGCTGCACGTGCCTGTCTCGTCACCAAAGCTGCTGGGCAGACAGGACAGTGGGGTCAAGGTTAGCCACCACATTGTGGAGATATGCTCCTGTCCCTAGATGGGGTCCAGGTGAGCTGTCCAGGAGGGACCCTGCCCATCCTGCAACCCAGCAGCTTTCTGGAAAGCTCCTGTCTGGGCTCATCCAAGAGGCCGCCACCCCATGGGAGTGGGATGGGGACAGGGGAGGTCCCTGCAGCCCGAGTTCAGCTCTGAGGCTATGCATCCTGTGCCGGCAGAACAGCTGGGACAGCTGGATATCCGTCAACGCTGGCACTAGCCTTGAGCCCTAAGTCAGCAACAGTCACTCATAGAGAGCTCTGGCCTGTGCAGAAGGGCTTTTCCTCCGCCCCAGGAAGCCCTCCAGCGCAGCCTGCAGGGCAAGCTAGGGCCTTGCTGGAGTCGCACACCGGATCCTGAGGCCACGTGTCCCAGACCTTGGGAACTGTAAAACGGCTCCAGGGCAGGCTGACCAAGCACTGTGGGAAGCCAGACCAAAGGACACAGGTCTTTTGAGGCCGGGCACAGTCATGTGGGTGACCATACCCCCCCACCCCCCCACACACACACCAGGGAATCAGGATGTGACCTGGGGCGGTGCAAATCACTGACAAACGTTATGGGCCCGGTAGCATCCCGTTCCACACTGAGATCCACCTCGCGAGCCTTACCTGGCTCGGCTGGCCTTCGTATCCCTGGAGGCTGGGCAGCAGGGGACGCAGCGGGGGACATGCTGGAAAGATCGCTGCGGGCCTCCTCAGCAGCAGTAGCAGCATAGGCACGTGGGCTCCGTGGGCGTCCCCTCCCGGGAGACCCCGCCCCACAGCCGGAGCCCCACCTCACAGCCCCACCCCATCCCTGCCCAGCAGCCTACGCTCGAGCCCCGCCCCATCCCCCCCCCCACTCCTGCAGTCGGAGGCCCCCCCACTCGGCTCTCCTTCTTACCCGCAGGTCCCAGGTAGAAACCAGTGTCCTTTGCAAACAGTCCCGGCCAAGCAGCAGAACTTCCCAGCCAGCAGCGGCTGCACCTCTCCCGGCAGAGGCGACCCGGGGTTCCGGGGTTCCGCTGAAGCGGCCATACATGTTTGCAAGTAGGTCAAGTCACTCGCACCGACCTGGCAGGGCCTAGCAGGTCCTGCAGGCGCTCGCAGCCTCGGCTTCCCGGGTTTCCACTGACCCCTGGCGGCGGGAGGCAGGAACAGGGATCGGCCTGCGCTGCAGGAAGTTGGCTAATGGGTTCAGTGGGCCAGGCTTGAGGGACACTCAGCCTTGCACACCTGCAGGGGTTGTCCCGACAGGGGGGCATGGCTCCCCAGGCCTGGTCCTCACAGCAGATAGGAAGAGCCAGTTAGCATGTCCAGGCTTGAGA
Organism: Typhlomys cinereus; assembly: GCA_023101885.1. NCBI lineage: Eukaryota > Metazoa > Chordata > Mammalia > Rodentia > Platacanthomyidae > Typhlomys > Typhlomys cinereus. The sequence continues at coordinate 274,860 of JALPQD010000795.1, forward strand.
ATTTAAACATTTCCAGAAGTGTGGTAGTGTCTGCACAAAGGGCAGCAGGACATGGGGGGGGGGCGCAGTGCAGAGGAGCCACAGCTGGGAAGAAACGGGGATTTCTGTACATGCCGGATACAGTGTCTCGGCGGCCCACGCCCCTTTCCTGAACTGTGTATCTCCCATCCGCACTCCACTCAGCCTATGCCTGCCTATGGGACGCTGCACACCGGGTGTCCCCGGGGCCAGTATCTGTGTCCCTGCCTGGAGAAGCTTCTTCAGGTCTCTGAATCTGTTTCTTCAGATGCTTCAGCACCTCCTTTCTGAAGTCTGACCAGGGCCAGGCAGATGCAGAGCCCAGACTCTCCAGCCACTTTTCCTGGGAACCCAGCTGCTCTGCTTCAGACGCCCCCACCCAGCCTGTGCCCCAGGCCTCCCCAGTGAGCTTCCCAGCCTGTGCCCCAGGCCTCTCCAGTGAGCTTCCCAGCCTGCACCCCAGGTCTCCTAGACGGCGCCCCACGCTTCCCCAGTCGTCTGCAAGGCTTCTGTCCACAGTTCTTACCCTTCAGCCATCTCCAGGAAGCCGTCCAGGATGCCCTGGTGGAAGGACCAGCAGCCTACCATTGTACAGCCTGCTCCAGCCATCCTGCCCCTGCTTGCTCTCCTGGACCTCGCTGCCACCTGGTCACTTATTCCCCTTTCTCTCGGAACCCCCCAGAATCACCTGTCTCAACTGCCCCTGCATCAATCCTCACCTCCTCCTCCTTGGTTCCACCCTCCACCGGGCTCCTAACTGTCCTTCAAACTCTCTGTGACCACACTGTCCCCCGTAGCCTGCATGTCCTGCTGCAGGGCTTGCTCCCCTCACCCTTCCTTTGGTTTTCCAGTCTCCCCTAAACCCTCCCCACCATACATTCACTTCACCTTCCTTTTCTTCTCTCTCCTGGAAGCCATATTTCCAGCTTGGATTGATTTATCAATGTTTCCTACCTCTGTGTCCCACTTGACCTGCCGTGTGCCCCCCTGACCTGGTGTTTTCTCTTGGTCCCTGCAGCACACACTTCCTCTTCTTGCAGTGGTATCTCCTCCTCAGTAGCTCCCACTGCTCTCCAGTGCCTGTCCGCCTGATGCCTGCCTCTGGCTCCTGGCCCCTGACACCTGGCACCTGCCCTTGGCTCTTGCTGTAGCGAGTCTCTCAGACTTGGGCTTCTGGTGGCCAAGCTTCCCCACAACCTGCCTTTGGGTGTCTCCTGATACACACCTCCTGAAGCATGAGAAGCAGCTGTCAGCTCTGGGCAGACATGAGGCATGTGGGCCAACCTTGCTGCCGGCATCAACTCAGCCTGGCACACAAGTCACTAGAGAAGGGAGAACACAACAGGATGAAGCCTATCTCCCCTCCCCTTTCAGCAACTACCAACCAGTTCTACCACAGCGTCTTGGACAGCAGCAGGACACTCGTCCATCTGGGGAGTGCTTGCCAGGCAGCATGGCCATAAAGCAGCACCCTGAACTGCATTGGTGCCCTCGCAGGGCCGACCCAGAGACTCGCCTGGCGCTTGGCTTGGACGGCTTGTCACAGCTCCTGGCCCTCCCCAGCATGGTGTCTGTGCGCATCTAGAAGACACAGTCACGTGAACATGGAAACCTGCTCGTTGAGAAAGCCTGCCATTTAAATGCGACGTGGGGGAGCATTCACTGCCTCCAGGAGCTCCAAACTTGGTGGCCTTTTCTCTTTCCTAGAGCTGTGCTGGGACTCACCATGATCCGAGAGCAGGACACGGGTGGATGGAGGTCAAGACACAGGGGTGGATCAGTAGCAGGACACATGGTGGATCTGGGAGCGGGGCACAGACAGTGGATCTGGGAGCAGGGCACATGGTGGATGTGAGAGCAGGGCACAGTGGACTCTGGCCCTGATCGCAGTCCACAAGGTGTCAAAGCCCTCACCTCAGAGACACATCATCCCTCACAGGATGAACTAAGGGAGCCGCCGGGGACATGGGCCCCCCGTCAGCTCATCCAAGCCCTGCTGACAGCACAGCAGCTGGGAGACCACCAACTTAGAGATGCTCAGGGCAGAGGAGATGGCTTAGCAGGTAAAGGCCTCTGGGTGCAAAACTGGCAGCCCGAGTTCAATCCCAGGAGGCCACATAGTGGGAGAGATTCAGCTTCTGCTCCCTCCGCCGGTCACCTGACCACAAGAACACGGTGTGTCTGTGCAGACTGAAGGTGCTTAGTGTGTAGCACATTGTATGGAGATTCCTGAAGGTGTCCTGCTGGGGCAGAGGCCTGGGACTACCTGTCCAGAACTAGACACCGGGCCCTGTGAAATGGCACCTGGCAGGACCCTCGCACATGGCACCAGTGTCTGTGCCAGGAAAACAGCTGCTGACCCAGAGCCAGGAGGAGGAGGGGACAGGGATGAGCCAAGCTCATTCTGGATATGTCTCTCGAGAGGCCCACGGGCACCTCTGGCAGCAGCCCAGATGGAAGCTGCCTGGGACTCTGCTCCCAAACCCAGAGGAGTGAAAATCAAATGGCTACGGATGTTCCCTGTGTGTTCCGCCACTCACACAGCATCCACTCGCTGGTTCTGGGAACGTCTGACAGATCCAAAAAAGCCCTGAGTCCCAGGGCAGGGTGGGGAGGCACTGCCACCCCACCTTAGCAACCACTGTAGATTGTCCTGCACTGATGCCCCATGTCTGAGATGAGCAAGTGATGCACTCGTGTAAGGAGACATGCGTGGGAGGCGGGAGAATCCTACTCCATGGTGGGGGTTAAGGGCCAAGAAGACAGGCGAGGGGCAGAGCAGAGTAGAGGCACAAGGCAGAGTGGCTCGACCACTTTATTGAAGAACAGGATGCAGGTTCAAGACCTGGGGTCAGATTAGTGAAGGCAGGTCTGACACTCAAGATTTATCACAGCAACATTCATTACCACAAGCTGTAGACCATGGAAGAGAATCTGAGAGAATGCAAGATCATGTGTGTGTGGTGTGTGTGTGTGTGTGTGTGTGTGTGTGTGTGTGTGTGTGTGTGTACCCGGAGCACTGGAGTGTGTGTGCCTGTGGAGGCCCAAAGGTGGCTTCGCGAATCATTCTGAATTGCTCTACTTCCTTATTGTTTTGCTCTGGGGTTTCTGAGACTCTGTCTTCTAAGGCCAGAATTGCAGGCCACCACCATTTCTGCTTGACATTTTTATGTGGGGTCTGGGGATCTGAACTCGAGTCCTTTGGCTTGTGAGGCAAAGGCTTTAACCCCTGAGCCATCTCCCCAATCCATAATCTTAAAGGAGACCCAGGGGCCACCTCAGTGACTCTAGTCTGTCTTCCCCATGTAATTTCTCAGTAAAGTGTAGGTTTTGACAAGACCTGGCCCTGTGCTTGGAAAGGCGTGCCCACGGGTCTCTATGGGCCCCAGAAACTGAATGCAGAGCAGATAACCCACTGCTATGGTCACTAGCCAGGCCATCCTTGAGATTTGCCCTCGTGTGCAGAGAGAGCCACAGTCTGAGGAGAAACCAGCCCTGGGGCAGGAAAGCCCATGGCACAGTGGTGCACATGGCTGCTGGGCATAGGAACCCACGCGTGGCACTGGGCACCATAGCCCAGAACGCTGGCCTGAGCCTGCAAAGTCTTCTCAGGGCAATAGCAAGCCTACATCGGGGAACCGGCTGGCCCCTCCAGCACCTCCTGCACGCTGCACGCTTGTCACCAGGAGGTGTAACCCCTCACTCGCACCTTTGGAGCTTCGGGCTGCATTCCCGCACCATCGGCTGCCACTTCAGCAGAGTTTCTCTGTTTTAAATTAAAACACAGATAAGGCTTGCATGAATGTGAGCGGTAAAGTTAGCACCCGCTCAGGGCTTTCATAAAATATACAAGAACAAACTACGCAGCTCCAGAATGTAAGAAGGAAGGAGTTCACACCTGAAGCCTGCTGTAAAGCCAGACGTCAGAAACTAGCCACGCCCCACTCAAAAGATCCTCTCCGCATTGTACTGGTTACCCTTCTCTGTTACTGTGAGAGAACACTCAAAGTCAAACAACTTAGGAAAGAACGGGAGATTTATTCAGCTTACACTTCCAGAGGGGAGATACAGTCCAGTTATGGTAGAAAGGGCCCAGCTGGCACAAGCGGGAGGCAGCCCTAGGTCATGTCCATCATGGAGATCAAGAGCTGCAAAACTGTTAAAATGCAAAAGCAGACCTCTCCCAGAAGTAGGGCAGGGCTAAGTCAATCTCAAGGCCCACAACCTATGACTGCCTTCCTCCACCAAGGCTCCACCTCTTAAAGGTGCCATGATGGTCCCAAAGAACTAAAGATTCAAACGCATGAGCCTGTAGGGGACACACACATTTCAACCCTGATCCACATTCTATGATTTCCCACTGACCAGGGCTGAGTCTAGAACAACTTGGATCTCCTTCGGTGCATCTGTCTCTCTTAGCAGCTCTGTGTGTGTGTGTGTGTGTGTGTGTGTGTGTGTGTGTGTGTGTGTGCAAAGCCTCACACTAGAGGTGGGTGTCACTGTGGGAGGCTGCTGTCTCCCAGCCTGGTACTGACCTCATGGATGGGGTGGCCCCTCTGTGCCTAGGAGCATCGTCATACCACTGTGTGTGACCAGCTTCTTGAGTAGAAGGGTCACTTCACATAGGGCTCCCACGTGACTCTGTAACTGGGCACCACTGGGCTGGCACAGGCATGGCCAAGAGTCTCTTTAGCTCAGAGATGCTGCAGCCCATGCCTGGCTATCCAGTAAAGAGCAAAGAGGGGGTGTCATAGTCAGGAGAATTAGTAGTTGAGTTGAGCCCAGAACAAACCTGCAGGAGATTGTCTAGCTGATGGGGAAGGCCCAGCCTATGGTAGATGGGATTAAGCCCTGAAATAAAAGACGGAAGGCTGGTTGAAGGAGTTGGCATCCTTTTGTACACTTGGCCAGACATGCTGGTCTGGCAAGTAAGAGTCATCCCTCTCTCACCCATTACATAGAGATGGTGTAGCCATTTCCTCGGCCCTGGTGTTGGTGCATGCTCTCCTATCAAGTTGGACTATGAGTTGTAACTGGACTATCAGTAAGAAAATGAACCCCTTCTTTATGCAGGGCTGGGGACATGGCTCAGGAGTAAAGCCTTTGCCTCGCAAGCAAAAAGACCTGAGTTCAGATTCCCAGATCCCACGTAAAAATGTCAGTGGAAATGTGGTGGTGAAACCCCAGAGCAAAGCAATAAGGAAGTAGAATAATTCATGATGATGCCCAATATCACCCTTGGACTATCATAAAAGAAAACTGACTTCCTAAAGTTATCCTCTGACCTCACTTGTGTGCCAAGCCAGCACACATCTCTCTCTCTCTCTCTTTCTCTCTCGCTCTCTCTCTGTCTCCCCTCTTTCCTTCCTCTTTTTGTCTCATAAATAAATTTTTAAAATTTTTTATTATTTATTCCATTGTGCGTGTGTGTGTGTATGTATGTGTGTGTGTAGAACCACGGGCGAATTCGGGAACCACCATGGACACCTCCACCTCCTCCTTGTTTACTCTGCCCCGGGATTCACAGGCTCCGCCCTACCAGGACCAGAAACTCAGGCTGCCCCCGCTTCCGCCTGGCGTCTATACGTGGGATCTAGGATCTGAACTCAGGACCTTCTGCCTGCAAGGCAGAGGCTTAACCCCTGAGCCACCTCTCCAGCCCCTCATAAATAAATTTTTGACAATGGGAATCAAAACCATGAGGAGCTTGGCTTCACAGAGCTTGCCTCTGATTCTAGAACAAGTGAGTTTGAGGCCAACCGGGCCATGTGGTCAGACCCTTCCTCAAACAAAACTAAACCAAAAAGTAAAACAAACAAATAAAAGCTATCGTGAGCTACGACTTCCTGCCCACGAGGTGGGAAAACAAGAGGAAACCAGTGAAGGCTGGAACAGGAGGAGCCTGCAGCCCTTGCAGATGCTGGCAAGAGCATGGAGTGGCTGAGCTGCTAGAGAAAATAGTTCTGTTGCTCTGAATCAGGAGAACTTCCAAGACTCAGGAACCCACCCATAGCTGTGTGCCCAAAAGAGCTGAACATGAGGTGTTCAGACAAGCTTGTGAACACAGAACTGTTCACAGGAGCCAAAAAGAGGAATCCACTGACAGTCCATCAGCAGTGTAGCGATGAACGGAGCTGGCTGTCCATGCACCATGGTATTGGGCGTCATGGAAAGGAACAAACACGCACAGCTGCTATGGGGAACAGCGCTTGAAAACATGTTACGTGAACAATGCTGGATGCAGAGGGCAGCACAGAAGGATTCCATTACCTGCAATGTCCAGATAAGGCCAGCCCACAGGCGGGAAGCAGAGAAGTTTCTGTAATGATCTGACATTTTCTCTGAGCGGAAAGGAAGTGCTGGAACACAGCATCATGCAGAACTCTCTTTGCTTGGGGTCCACACTGAGGCTGAGCCATCTGCTCTTGCACACGCACATCTGCATTTTTATGAAACTGCAGAAATCCAGTTTCTGTCTCCATTTACACAAATCAGCCTGGTATGGGTCTTGCAGGCCGCAGACATGCAGCTCACAGCAGAACCACAGGAGGCAGCAGTGAGCCGTGAGGGGCAGACAGGAGGATGAGATCAAACATACATTAATCCCTCTGGGCTCCCAAAGTCCTGCATGTAGCTCTCAAGGGCAAAGCCTTCCTAAAACGCCAATTAACTCAGACTGTCCTAAACCAGCCTCAATCCCCATGAGCTGAGAGGCAGATGCTGCCCCCAGACCATGAATGCCTCTGTAGCACCTACTTTTTCAAAAAGCAAAACCCATTGCTTTTCCCCACCAGGCTTATGCTTGTCCTCCAAGCCCAGGAGAACAGTGCGGGCCAGGGAGATGCCTCGAGGGGAAAGAGCACTTGCCTTGCAGATGTGGTGACCTGGGTTTGAATCCCCAGAATCCACATAAAAACCCCCTGCTGCGAGGTGGGGGGCAGAGACAAGAGATTTCCAGAAGTTTTGGGGGCACTAGTTTGGCAAAAGCAGTCAGTGGAAAAACAAAGAGACCCTGTCACAAACCAGCTTAAAGATGAGGACCCACAGTTGTCCTCTGACCACACATGCACAGGTGGCATGTGCACACTCTCATCCACATATGAAGATGTACACGTGCATATCACACACATACGCTCACACGCACACACACATACACACACATACAGACGCACACACTCACAAGCATACATATACACTCACAGAAACCTCCTCTGATTCTTATGCACCAAAGCCAAGTGCCCAGGCCTAAGTCCTCATCACAGCCGCAATCTCAGGAAGCTGACCCCTCCGCCCCTCGCCCCCTGGCATCCTTGCTGCCGTCAACATCGGGCCTGCCTTGCGTAAGAGAGAGACACAAAATATATCGGTGTGCCCCCAAGAGGAAGCTCACAGCCGCATCGCAGGTGTCCAGGCAGCCATCAGCGCCCCCCCCAGCGTTCCTCCCAAGGAGCCCAGCAGGTTCTGCTCTCTGCCACAGCCTCAGCCAGCCCAGGCCACTGTCCTGCTGCTGTCTCAACCATGGAGGGACAGAGTCAAAGTGGAGTGTGCTGGAACAACTGAGCCAGCCAGCTAGGAGCCCCACAGCCAGAACCCGTGGTCATGGGCCAGCAGAGGCCACGCGCTGTGACCTGGCCAGAGTAGCCTCGCACCTCACCAGGTACCGCTTCACGTCAGGTCTTGCTGCGCTTGCCTGTAGAAACGCCAGCTGGTGCCGATCTGCAGGAGGGTGGGGGGAGGAGGGTTCCAAAGCAGACTCCAGCTGTCGGAGTCCACTCAGCATACACAGGTGATGACCAGCTCCCACCAGCCCACCACCCAGAGACCAGCAAGCTCCAGCCGGCCAGCAAAGCCTCTGGCTCTGTCAGCAGGTAGTGCTGGCTCCTGGTGTTGTCAATCAAGGGCAGTGGCAGTCACGGTCCTGTGCACTTCCTGGGGAGAATGTCACCACATTTGTATTTTCAGGTCAATAAAGCGTTGTGAATGCAAACAAAAACTACTGAAAATACCCAGCTTGCTGGCCTGGCTGGGACCTCAGGCTTTAGACACTTCAGACCAAAAGGGGGAAACAGCTGTAACCAGAGATACTACAGGGTGGTGTCCTACCAGGTGACAGAAGAGGAGGGGTCAGGTCAGGACATCAGGAAATAAAGAGGGCATGGGAAAGTCCAGCCAGGGACATGAAGGGCTCAGTCCCTAACCTGAATTTGAGGGGAGGTTCAGGAAGTAAGCCCTTCAACAAAGAAGGAAGAGTCAGTGGGTTAGTCATCTAAAGTGTTGAGGTGCCCGGGCTGGAGCAGAGCTGACCCCCTGTGTTCTGTTCCAGGCCCTTGTCCTACAGTGGCAACTAGAGCAGCACACATGACGGGTGGCTGGACCCAAGCTCCTGCACGGACGGCTGTGTTGGGCAGTACAGACACTGAGGGAGACACTGAGAGAATTCAGCTTCCAGGAGATCATCACCAAGCACAGATAGGCCCAGAGGAAGAGGAACAGGGAGGACTACTGGCTGCCACCCTTCCACCCCCTGAGCCAACCCTGCACACTCTGGTTAGGCCCCACCTCGGTCCTCAGGGCCCTGCATGGTACAACACACTACCTGGAACACACGTCGCAGCAACGCCACCACGTGCGGGCAAGCTCATGGCACACTCACCCCCACACCTGCATAGCCGCTTCACGCCACAATGCAAGCAATAGGATGAAGCTAGTGCTACATCATCTGGACGCAGGCCTTAAAGATGGGCATGCTGCCTGTGCATGGCCGCTCAGTGCTGCTGAGTTTCCTGCAGCGTGCTGGAGGGGTGTGGAGGATGTTTTCTGAGCTCTCAAGCAGTCCTCGTGCTACCTGCCTTTCCAAGGCTGTGGCCAGAAGCAAGATGTTATCTGGACCGTGGGGCTCGGCATAGGGTAGAGGCAGAGGAAGGTCGCCCCCTAGAACATGGCAAGCTCAGAAGTGGACCTTCCTGCATATGTTGTATCTGGGAGGACGGTCCAGGAAGCATAAAGGCACTTGAAAATGAGGTCCTCCTCCCACCCCCTGGGTTGATACCCTTGAGTCCTGTTGGCACATCTGCTCTGAGCCCTATCCACCGTTGGGGACACTGACTGCAGCTGCTGGAGAGAAACTTCTGGGGAGCCGAGCGCTGAGCCATCACCCCTGGGCCTGGAGAGAAGTCCCAGGACCCCAAGGGGGGGGGGGTTGGTTAGTCACGTACTCAGAGATCAGCACACTGTGTGTGTCAGGGTTGGGAAATCGCAGGGGCACCCCACACCGAGTCCCCATCTGCCTTCCAGAAGATGACGGTATCTGTTGGTGGCATATGGCCCTCAGGGTGGTCAGAGCAACGGCCACATTCTGCTGGGTCTCAGCCAGGAAGAACCACAGGCCTGCACGGGAGGCAGGGAGGCCACCAAGCACTGGTCACAGGTGGACATGACGACAGCACTCAGGGTCCAGTCTGCCAGGCAAACAGCCTCCTGCTATCACAGAGGCTGCTTTATTAATCAGAGTCTGCGTTGGAGGTTATTAAGGAGGCCATCTGCCTTGTCTTCTTAACGAATGGGTGTTAGGCACATAGCCGCTTCCTGTGTTGGTGAGTGATGACGACCAGGTATCCCGCCTTGCCCTGCCCGAAGCCAAAGCCGTGTGGAGCAAGGCCTTTGCATAAAGATAGCATCTAATCTGTATTTGCGCCAGGACTTACAGAGCCACAAAGCGGCTGGACTCATTTAATTCAGGACTCCACAGGAACCACCAAGGAAAGGATCCCATGCGGAAGCATCTATCATACGCTTCTTAAACACCATCGCCGCCGGTGACAACCCATTACCACTCAGTCACTGAGATTAAAAATTAGTCATTCGTGGAAAATAGAAACGCGGCTTCAGGAAGAGGCGTCGGATGCGCTGAATGATGGCCCCTCTCGCCGGGCAAATAAATGATCCGTATTTCCTAGTGACAAATATGTGCAGGGCAGTTATGTCATGGTGGCCTCGGATTGGACCTAAAAGCCTTGACAGATGACTAGCTAGGCAACTATCAAAATATACTATACATTGTCACTAAAATATGTCCGAAAGTTCTTAGCGGTGACATCAAAATTGCCACCACATAGACTGGATTGAGATTAGATCACAAAAGACTAAGTACCTTTGGAACTGGAGCTCAGAACCTTGTCTGATGTGCAAGTACTCTCCCAGGGTGCACCCTCACCCCCCGCCACAGTGCCAGGAATTTTCCTCCTAAGTGTCACAGGATGGGGCTGGCTCTCTGCATGCCTGTGTGTGACCCCCCCCCCGCCCCGCTTCTGAGCAGCTGGGCCCAGCCAGTCCTCCCTGTCTCTCCTAGACCTCCCTGGCCACTCTTCGCAAGGACAGGCACAGACCACAGTGGCTCCTAAGCTTATGCAACACTGGAGCTATCCCGGAACCCTAGCAATTACTAGAATCATGTGTTTACCACTCCACCCCGCTGGTTCACTTCATCTGTGGCTACTGCACCCACTGACCACACTTAGTGTGCCATCCTGCCAACCCCTTTGCCATCCTGCCAACCCTGGGTACCAACCTGCTGGCCCCTGTGCCATCCAGCCAACCCTATGACATCCAGCCAACCCTGTGCCATCCTGCCAATCCTGGGCACCAACCTGCCAACCCCTGTGCCATCATGCCAACCCCTGTGCCATTCTTTTGACCCCTGTGCCATCCTGCCAACGCTGTGCCATCCTGTCAACCCCTGCACCGTCCTGCTGACTCCTCTGCCAGCTGCTGAGCCCTGTGCCATCTTGATGACCCCTGTGTCATCCTGATAACTCCTGTGCCACCTGCTGACCCCTGTGCCACCTGCTGACCCCTTTGTCATGCCACCAACCCCTGTGCCATCATACCCACCCCTGCTCCATCCTGCTACCCTGCTTGGTAGCACTGCCTGGGGCACACCCTCCTTGGGCTGCTGCTGCGTCCCTGCTCTGCGGCTTTAGGCTGCTGCTGCTGCTCTGAGCAGTGCCATGGACTCTGCACTCCATCCCCAGGGACCACAGAACGAGGACAACCAAAACCTAGACCTCCACAGGAGCTGGGCACTGAGCCCAGGCTCGGCAGCTACAGGACATGTCCATAGGAGCCTCCACAGGTGTCCATAGGGTCAACACCTCCACGGAGGCACCTGACAGCCAGTCCGTGTAACACCAACCCTGCCTTCCACCTGCCACACTGCTTATGCCATGGTCAAGCCTTCGCACTTTTTCCCCACAGAGGAACGTACCACCAAAGCTCCACATGATGCCTGTCCTGGCTGTGTGGGACCCTGGAGCCCTCAGGGGGTGGGATAGGTGGCAAAGGGTCGTGGACGGCTTCAACCTGTGGCATGGGCAGGTGCTTCAGGCTGCCTGCCATGACCAGTGTTCAGCAAATGCCAACGCCCAGCACAGAGCCAGCCCCGGGCCTTGCCAGGGCACCATTCTAAGTGTGAATACCCACAGAGAGCCAAGACAAGGGAGGCCTGAGTGCAGGGGTGCTGTTCCTCCCATAGCATCCTCCCTGAAGGGGCCTGGCAGTGCCCCCTGGGAAGGGATTTTTGGAGGCTGTCTGTGGTGCCCACTAAAAACTGGCGCTCTCAAGCAATAGTGTTGTGTTTTGCCCTCAAATAGGAATGAGTACCACTGTGTGTTTCCCAGGGCTTCCGCCAGCCCCCGCCAGCCCCCGCCAGCCCATGACGTGGCAGCGATCGATGGGCTGTCTGACCGGAGAGTCAGGTGCATCATTAACTGAAGGAACTTCCGAATGACAAATGGCTTTCTCACAAACATGAAATTGTTGATTGTGTTTACAAAGTGCTCATTCCTCACAATCTGCTGGTCCTGCCCCTCAGCCCCGGGACTTTACAGTGATGCATGGGCGGTCACTACTGACATTGATTAAGGCTTCGTGTCCTCTCCCAGTATCTGTTCGTCCATTCTAGCAGGCAGGCGCCCACACGTAGCACATCATGCCTCCTCTGTGGTGCTTATTGCTGCTGCACTGGCCTGGTACCTTTGAGTACCGTGCATGCCAGGGCACTGACATCTTGATGTCCACAGCGGTGGGCAAATAAATGGCTAATTAAGTCCTTCAGCTCTGCCCAATCCTGAGGCTCCAAAAGCCTTCCTCCTCCACTCCTCATTCTGGAAAAATGCAAGTATAAATAAACAGTGTCAAGAGTGAGGAGTGACTGAGCCTCACTCAGGGAAGGAACATGATGCAGGGACCACCACGGAGCAGGTCACCTGGCGTCCCCCCTCCCAGGCTCCTCCTGTCTTCCCACCCTGTGGCAGAACCACAAAGGAGGAAAGGCTAATTCGGGCTCAGTGCCAAAGCTTTCACTTCCCTGGTCAGCTGAACCTGTGGATCCCATCTCTGCCTTCCGAATGCTGGAATTACTGTGGGGCTACCACACACACGCACCGTGTATTTACATGGTCAGGGTTCTCTACAGGGACAGAGCCACTAGAATGGTTGTGTGTAAGGAGTGGACTTTATTACATCAACTTACCAAACGAAATCAGAGTAGCCTGACAGTAGCTGCCTGAAACTGCTCAGTCCTTGAGCTGAATATCTCAGAAGACCGAAGGATCCCTGGAAGGTCTCGAACCTCAGTCTCACTGAGCACTGAAGAGGCTGAGCTCTGAAGTCAGGAGGAACAGCAGCAGTGGAGAAAGTGGCGGCAGACCACCCATGGCCAACGCAGGACACAGAGCAGGGGAGAGCAAGTCCCTCCCCCCACTTCCTTTCATCTCCTTCGCCACTAGAGAGCACCAGCCACTCCACAGTCTTCCCTATCAATTAAACAATCCCCGGCAGGGTTGCTCTAGGGCTTGCCTTAACTATCAGTTCTTCACAGCTGTGTCCAAACAGCCTGCAACGATCAAGTTATCACACACTGGTCCTGAGAATCTGAACTCTGCCTGGGGTTTGATGGTAAACACGTCACCTGCTGGGACATCGCCCAGCCCCACTCTCCTCTCTCATCCTCTGAGACAGCGGAGGGGTGGGTGAGTCAGTGACTACCGGGCCTCTGGGTCCAAGGCACACAGTGGTTCAGAAAGGAGCCGCTTGCCTTCCGACTCAGAAACCCAGTGTTCCCACCACGGGGCTGCAGGATTGCTCACTGGTAAAGACACCCCTCAGACCTTGCAACCCAATTTTGATCTCCAGAACCCACCTGAGGGTGGAAGGAGAGCTCTGACTCCACAGGTTTGTTCTCTGCCCTCCACATGCACATCAGGATGTACACTCTCCATACACAAATGCACAGTGACAATAACGAAAGTTTAAAAAAATACCAGGGCCCAGGGATGCAGCACACACACACACACGGCCAGGTCTCAAGCTCACTCACTTTGTTAGCGTATTGGCAGGTGTCCTGTCCATTTCAATGTTTTGAACAACACCTACTGAAGCTGAAGAGTCCCAGATTCTTGTGAAGACTCCCAGGTGGCCATCTTCTGACTGCACGTCCACATGGTGGAAAGGACAGATAGACAGGCAGACACCTTCTGTTACTGCCTATGAGAGCACATCATAGCAGATGTCTCTTCAGCTCCTCTCTCCATTTAACGATTGTATTGTTTATCACTGGGCACTGGGTTGTGACTTAGTTACTCTTAACTGTTTTTGTGAGCGAACATTCAAAGTCAAGCAACTTAAGGGAGACTGATGCAGCTTCCGGTTCCAGAGGGGAGACACAGTCTTTCATGGCGGAGGCGACATAGCTGGGGGCAGAAGCTGGAGGCAGCTAAGTCCCTGCAGACATCCTGGAGGCTCAGAGCTGCTCAGTCCAGTAGGCCAGTGGGTGACGGCTGGAAGCTGGAGGATTCCTGGAGAGTCGAAGAAGCGAAGAAGCCTGGTGGCAGGGGGAAAGAGAATTTTCTAACACAGCTTCAGAGAGCCTCTCTTCAAAGTCTTCTGTTCTATGGTTCCTTTTATCTGATCTGCTACTGGGAATTTCCAATCAGATCTAGGGCTGGTCTTTGCATTGTAAATGTATTGATCTGGATAATCTTTTCAGGCAGTCAGACAGCTGATCTTAGTTAATGCCAGGTGTGGTCAAGTTGACACTCAGGATTAACTATCACATGACGGCTCTTTTATGTGCCAGGTAGACGTCTATTAGGCTTGGCTCTGAGTGTCTCCCAAAGGCTCAAGTGCTGACGACTTGATCCCCAACATAGTTGGAGTCCGAGGTGCCTGTGTCAGGAGGGCTCTGACTTCATCAGTAGATCACTGATGATTCTTGGCGTGGTGGACTGTAGGGAGGGGTACTGACTTTGAACATGGATGCTAGGGATCTGAACTTGGGTCCTTATGCTTGCGCAGCAGGCCCTTTACAGACTAAACTCTCCTGCCAGCCCCGTGACTACTCTGAATTCCAGTGCATACTCTGACTGGATGAGTTCTTCAGCAGGGTGCTGAAGCAGGTGTGTGCGACCACTGGGCTGGAAATTCCAGGAGCTGGCCCGTTCCCTCCCGCCATCCAACAGGGCCTCTGCTTTCCTGCAGGCTTGAAGCTTCTGTTACTGTGCCTTCTTGGATTCTCGGCTGTCTCCCCTCCCTCCTGGTGACCCCATCCTCCTCATGAAAGTCTCAGGTGTCTCCTGGATGGGGAGTTACCAGGTATCATTTTCCACTGCAGCAAGGAAGGCTGACGGCCATTTCCCCAGATGGCCAGCTGGGCTCCAGAAAGCTCTGTGATTGGACAGCTTGGACAGCCACAGATGGGGCTGAGACTCTGGCTTCTGGCAGTTTATCGATGGAGACAGACCCTCGTATTCTGCTACACCGGCGGCGACTGGAGCACAACCTGACACACTCCAGCATGTTCCGCCTCCCAGTGCTTCCCTTATTGTGCCAATTCCTGTACCAAGTCCACTTGAAGAGCTTGGGGTGAGGGCTGCCCTCTGGCTAGATATTTCTGCCATGTGACCTTCTAACATCCCCTCCAAACATTTCAAAAATCCATATCCAGGAGCTCTTTTATTTGGGGTACAGACTTCTCATTTGTTATGTATATTTAGATACTTTTTTGTTTCAGGTTGTTTCAGATGTCATTTGTTAAATGGAAATGTTAAGTCTTTACATATAAATCTTCAGTTCTTCCCCCTTAAGGTGCCTGGGCTCTGTGCTCTGATGTAGACTCCTTCAGAATGATTCCCATTTGTAACGCCAGTGCTGCAAACAGGCAGATGGATCAAGATTTCCACATTACTACATAGCAAGTCTGAGGCTAGCTTTGATTCCATGAGACCCTGTCTCAAGAAGCAAAAGGAAAGTCCTTCCACCCAATTTCTTCTAATACTTCAAACAGTTAAGTGTTTACATGGAAATCTTCTAGCCACCTTTAGGGAGGGTTGGCTTTTCTATCTGTTACATATGTTCCAGAAGCAGGGTGTATCTAGCCATTCGAGTCTGGTTTCAGAGTGCTCAGTAAAATTACACTCAACTGATGGTGTATTTCTCCTGGACACTTCTAGATGCTCAGTAAAATTACACTCAACTGATGGTTTATTTCTCCTGGACACTTCTAGATGCGGCTCCTTTGAAGACACCTCAATTTCCATTCCTGTTTTTTCTCTGAGCAGCCTGCTCAATGCTTTGGTACAAATTCTTCCCACCACCTTTGGATCTTCAAGGTTATTCTCACCGCATCCTCCGAGTTTGCAAAGGTGCTTTCTCACCTGGGTGAGATGCCTATCCGTGTTGTCCCACTGTGGCCTCTGCTCAACTGAAATCTCCTTGCTTTCCTCATTGTTAGTAAACCTGAATGCATGGGGACAGCAGGGTTCCCAGCCTTCCCGAGCCCCTGGGTTGATGTACCACCCACCTTTCTACCCTGGGGTCCTCAAATGTTTTCTGCTTTGTTATGTTTGTGGTGCTAGAGACAGAACTGAGGGTCTCCAGCTCCTGCATGTGTGTGGCAAGTGCCCTATCCTGAGCTGCACCCCAAGCCCTGGAACATTCTCTTCTACCTCAGGCATCACCTACCCGCTCGCTCATTCTCCCTGAAGAGGCAGAGACTCCACATCCTGTCTCCCTGATCCTGACTGAATAACTAACTGTTGGGGTGTCAGTATCCAGTGTTCATGTTGTGATCACAAAAGAAATATAGGACTGAGGCCTAAGAGAGATGGCAAAGAGGTAAGAGTGGGGAGTCACCTCCCGCATAAATAGAGGAAAGAATGAGGTGGAGCAGTGGCTGCCAGGGGGCAGAATCCAGGGCGCCGCACCCAGGAACTTGCTGTGGTAAGACCCACTTCCACAAGACCTGCACAAAAGTTGATCTACCACCGTTTCACCAAGGATAAAGGAAGAAATAACTTCTGAGAGACTGCTGAGGATTAATGCCGGACAGGAGAAGGGGGTGCTCACTGGAGACTGTGAGGTCTGGTCAGGATGGTGGCCTAGTACAGTGGTGAGTATGTTAAGAGATGCTGCCGTGTGTGTGTGTGTGTGTGTGTGTGTGTGTGTGTGTGTGTGTGTGTGTGTGTGTGAGAAGTCCTGAGGTGCAGGTCCCACGTGGGTCCCCAGGGAGGATGGATGAGAACCCACACACACACTCAGGAAGCTGGACAGCTGTTAATGGAAGAGAGAGTGAGAACAAGTGGGACCCACCAAGAAGACTCGGGCCAGCATCCTGCAGATGCTTTGTGGACTGAAACAGGCCATCAGGGAGGGAAAGTCCCAGCCAGGAGGTTGGCACTGTATGGGGGAGGGTTAAGGCTGGCGGTGGGGGGGTTTGACTGCAGATGGCAGGGCTGTCCAAGAGCTTAGCAGGCAGGATTTGGATCTGCGGGTGACTGGGGCAGGTGGGAAGGAGGCTGGGCACTGAAATGGAGCTGCTGGTTCAACAAAGGCTAAGCAATGACCAGCTCAGGGGTTAGTGGGGGAGAGGGGGACTGACCTTCGCAGGAACGTGACAATGAGGACTGTGGCCACCCTGTCCGTGTCTTCTGGAAGGCCTGAGGTATGACCACAGGAGAAAGTCCGGAAACTAGAGACTGGTGAAGGACCAAGGGGAAGCAATTGTCTGGTAACCCCCGAAAGGGGTGCGCGTCCTGGAAAAAGTCCAATTCTGCAAGCTGCAGGTTCCGGAGCCAAGCGGACTCTGAAAGTAAATGCTATAACCAGGTACTGGAGGTCGGGGTTCTTGGAGCGGTGGGAACGCGGCGCCCCTTGCCCGGAGCCGCGCTTTGCTCGGCTGGAGGGTGCAAGGAAGAAAGCTGCATTGTTCAAGCGCCGGTCTCTAAGCAGTGGCTTAAAAACCCCATTGTGAACATTTTTGGAGCAGTTCTCTCGAGGGTCCCGTTGCCCGGGCGACGAGATAAAGCTTCTCCAGATCCTTCAGGGACTGCAGCCACGCCCTGTCTCCGCCCCAAACTCCCAGTGACTTTTCCAACTTTCCTGCACGCCTAGGGGCAGCGGCCGAGCATGCGTAGGGCGCTCCGCGGGAGGGCCGCGGTTGCCAGGGGTTACCTGGCCCTGCCTCTGTCGCACACTGGTTGGCAGCAGTTACTGTCCGTCGGAGCAGCTGCGGCTGTTGATTGGACAACACTGAGCTCTGCAGGCGGGGCCCGCGCCCTGCCCAGCTGCGCGGGTGCCCCCGGCCGGAGGGGACAGTGGACGGTCCTCCCTGGCGTCTGCAGGACTTCAACTCGCGTCCTCGCGGGGTTTGGCTACCAGGAGGCAATGATCCTCGAGGAGAGGCCAGACGGTCAGGGCGCCGGGGAGGACAGCGTCCGGCTGCAAGGGGCCGGCAGCGTCTGCAAGGTGGGCGCTTTTGAGGGGTGAGGGTCCTGGATCTCCTATCCCATGCTCGGAGCGTGTCCTCGCGCACGGCCTTCTAGGCCGCTCGCTTCTGCAACCCGCTTCTCTGCAGGGGGAAACTGAGGCCCCGAGGAGAGGCCAGAGGCCGCGTTCCTCCTCTGAGCTCCTCTCCTGTCCCCGTTGGAGTTGGACCACAGTGCCGGTCGGTCCGAAGTCTGGGTCGTTGTTTCCCAGAAGCTAGGCATCCCCTTGATTCTGCGCACCATCAGTGGCGTTCGTTTCTGGAACGGGCAAGTTTCCTCTCTTGTGCACGGCTGTGGAGCCGGGTGCCCATCAGCTGGAGCTGGGGCAGCAGCAGACAGCTGAAGCCCTCGGGATTTCTGGGGCAGCTTGCCCTTGAGCCATATCCTCAAACCACTAATCCCTCCCAAGTCCCGGACCCTGGTCTGAGTGTTCCCACCCCAGGGGAGAGCTGCTAAGCAGAGGCTCCTGTCACTAGCCGCAGGTGTGCGTCATGGCGCTTTGCCCGCCTTCCTTCCTGGTGGTGTCAGACTACACTTTGTCCCTGGCTGGTTCCCTTCAGCTTTTGTGTATCTGTGGCTCAAATCTCCTGGGGAAAGGAGGAGAGGAGGGAGTTATCAGGTCTTGGGGTGCTGGGAATTGACCAGATTCCTCAAGGGCTCCCAGAATGCCCCATGCCACATTGGGTAGAGAGAAGAGCGGCCTGACCTTTGCCCTCCGTGAACTCTCTCCCTCGCTGGCAGCCACGCCTACAGATGGCTTTCGAAGGGAGCACAGGTTGCTTTAGTCTGTGTAGGGTTGGGCGTGGGACCTGCCCAAGGGGTTGACCCAGTGGGAGAAAGAGCCTGGAGAGACCTTGGGGCCACTCAGCTTCTCTTTGCCGTCTGCAAGCCTGTGCTGGGGTAACTGTCTCTGTCCTTCTGTAATCCTGGGGACAGCGCAGTTCTGGCCACTGGGTCCTTGGGTGGAAGGTGTTTGTTTGGCCCCATCCTTTCCACTCAGGCCCTAGCCAGCCATCCTGTTGGGGTGTCAGAGCTGGCTCTTCCTATCCACAGCTAGGCAGCAATGGCCACAGGATATGGCTGGTTGGCCTCCGCTTTGTTTCCAAAGGGTGGGGAGGCTGCAGCAGGTGTGTGTGTGTGTGTGTGTGTGTGTGTGTGTGTGTGTGTGTGTGTGACACCCAGTGTCTTTGCCCTTCCTGCTGGGCACATCTCACAACCCAATGTGCAAAATCAGGTGTGGACTGTAGGCTTCCGAAGTCCATCCAGCCCTCCGGCTACTTGTCCAGCCCACCCCTCCACATAGGTTAGGAGAGGGCATGGAAGGAGGCTTAGGAGAGGCCCAGGCCTGGGGCTAGTGCCTGCAAGGCCCCTGCTGGCAGGCAGGGTAGGGGCTGTTATTCTGAGTTGAGGCCCACTGTCTAGTACATGCTCAGCTGGCTACTCGCCAGAGCTGGAACCTTCTAGTGGGGCCTTGGGAAGAAGGCCCTGAGGAGGAACACCACCTTGCCCCATACTGCCCTCTGCTCTGCACTCAGGAAAGAGTCAATTCCCCCTAGTCATCTGAGACCACTTGATGGTCTTTGTCCCTCACCTGCCCCCAGGCACCCTTCCATGGATGTTCCTCACTGACAAAAGCCCCTCTTGGAAAACTGGTTCTGCAGAAGCAGACTGGACCACAGGCTAGGGGGCTGCCGGTCAGGCAACCCCTCCACGCCGGCATCAGCCTTCTCTCAGCCCCTTGAGGCATGGCAGTGAGCCACACGTCTAATGCACAGCCTCCTCCCTCGTCTTTGGACCAGCATCAGTTGGTAGGATGCTGCCCAGGGAAGGAGCTTCTGAGACCTCCTCCCTGCCAGGTCCTGGGCTGAAGAGCAATTCAGACAGGCTGAGAACCCTGCCTGGCTTGGGAGGACTCTGACTTCAGACCTGTTATGTCCCCGTTCCCTGGTAGCTCTAGGAAGAAGCCACGGGCATGACTGCACCTGGAGTGGAGAGAGGGCACAGTGAAAGGGGGTATGGTGGAGAGGAGGTGCATTAGAGAGGGGATGCAGTAGAGAGGACATGGTGAAGAGGGGGCGCAGTGGAGAGGGGATGCGATGGAGAGGGGGAACTAGAGCGTTGAATCCTAGTCATGTGCCAGACCTGCCCAGCCTTTCCCTGTTACACTAGTGCAGCACAGGCTGAGTTACTCTGCACCTGGCAGAGCCTAGCCTGGTGGGGGCTCTTGCACATGGCCACCTGCATCCTCATGCAGGGCTGTGACCCCCCGGTGCAGACCCAGCGCAGCCGGCTGCAGAGCTGCAGGGCCCGGCTCCACCAGCAGATCAGCAAGGAGTTGAAGATGCGAGCAGGCGCTGAGAACCTCTACAGGTGAGTGCCTAGGGCTGCTTTGCCCTGGGGTAGGGGCTGGCCCACCTTGGCCAGTAAGGACCAGGGCATTGACTCAGGCATCTGTCTGCCCACTGTCAGGAAGAGACCCACAAGTAGATGGTCAGGACATGGGCTGCGCTCAGGACTAGTATCACAGTGTGCTTTACCACTCAGCCTAGACACGGTCCAGACCAGCTGGGCCCATCTCCTCCTCTGGGCCTCCTCTGTGGCCCTGGCCACACTCCTTGGAGGCTGCTCAGAAGAGTCTGTGTGTGGCGGGTGGCTGCCCAGGGCAGGCTCCACAGTAATTGCTCTGTGCCCTGACCTCCCACACCCCTTGCTGAAGTTACACCCCCCGGCCCACATTTCCTCCGTGCTTCTTCCTCTGCTGGCAGCCTTTAGTCCTGTTGCCATCCGACCACAGTAGTGGAGGCAAAGCAACATACACCCCAGAGAGTGGGCTCTGGAGCTTGGAAGTGCAGGAAGGCTGCCTACCGTGGGCCTGAGGTCACCGGATCGTCCTTGGGCCTGGCGCCCCTCACTTCTCCTGATTTCCCTCAGAGCCACTAACAACAACCGGGTCAGAGAAAACGTCGCCTTGGAGCTGAGCTACGTCAACTCCAACCTGCAACTCCTGAAGGAGGAGCTGGCGGGTCTGGGCAGCAGCGTGGACGTGGACCAACCCGATGGGTGCGAGTCGCCGACCACAACTTGCTCACACGTGGGGGTGCCACCGGGTGGAGGCGCCTCAGAATGGGAGCCCACGCCACTGTAGGCAGTGGGTCTGGAGCACACACTTCTGGTTGCAGGGAAGGCATTGCTGTTCCCATGATCCCCCTGGGCCTGAAGGAGACTACGGAGCTGGACTGGGCTACAGCCCCTGAAGGTAAATGCTGGCCTGTGGTTCTGAGGGGTGCTGTCCCACCCGGGGCCAGAAGGGGCTCAGACGCTTCCTGGTCCAGCAGTCCCATTAACAGATGAGGAGACCGAGCCCCCGAGGCTGATGTGCCCACACAGGGACATGGCATCCTGGACCGCTGCCTCCTCAGGCCTCCACCGTCCTGCTGGTTCTGGGCCCCAGGCTAGAGTTGGATGGTGGTTTAGACAAGTCTTCCCCCGGGATGGCTGTGATGGGACCCCATTTCTTCCCAGAGCCCAGGACCACTCCAGGTCCTAGAGTCCCCTGCTGAGGGGCCTGTGACTTGAGCACTCCATCAACCTGCGCTCTCAAGTGACCTGGGGAGGGCTTGGACCCCAGAGCAGCCTGCACCCATCTGCCAGTACCTGTAGGGCCTCATGAGGAAGTGACTTAACCTTGCACCTCTGTCTTAGTCTCCTAAGAGGCAGCTAGCACCTGTCTTTGGGGATTGCCATGGGATTAGCAAGGAATGTACGTAAAAGTGGCACCAGAAATACTAGCCTGCTGATGCCTTTGGCCCCAGCCCCCCAGCCCTTGTGTCTGGTCCCATATAGCCAACCCCAGACCCCCTCCCCCTGGCAGGCAGCTGGGCATGGAGTTCCCAAAGCTAACACCCGCCCTTCTGTCAGGAGCTGATCTCAGAACACTTTGGAGAAGATAGTAGCTCCTACGAGACAGAGATCCAGGAACTAGAGAGCCTGCGGCAGGTGAGCGGGTTGCTACCGACACAGAAGCAGAAACCAAGGCATAGAAAGACAGAGGCCAAGATGGAGGTTTCTGCGGCAGGAGTCCCCATACCGAGGGAAGCCATCCAGGAGACAGGCCCGGCCAGTGTGTGTAGTGGGATTGGGACACCACATGGCTCTGCCCAGTCTCATGCCCCAGACAGTCCTCACCGTGCCGGTGATGTGCTGTGCTCTGTGAGCCTACGCCCTGGGATGGCCCCGGAGGGCATGCATGATAGGGAACTAGGCACTGGGCACAGCGGGCGTCTCCCCTGCAGGCCACAAGGACCCCCAGCAGGGATGAGGCGGGCCTGGAGCTGCTCACAGTCTACTACAGCCAGCTGTGTTTCCTGGATGCTCGCTTCTTCAGTCCTGCCAGGAGCCCGGGGCTACTCTTCCAGTGGTAGGGGCCCAGCAGCAGAGGTGGGGGCCCTGGGTGGGCATGCCGGGTTGTCACGGGAACCGCATCCAACCTGACACCACCCCACAGGTATGATTCCCTCACGGGGGTCCCAGCACAGCAGCGGGCCCTGGCCTTCGAGAAGGGCAGTGTACTGTTTAATATCGGGGCACTCCACACTCAGATTGGGGCACGGCAGGACTGCTCCTGCAGGGAGGGCACTGGCCGCGCCGCCGCCGCCTTCCAGAAGGCTGCTGGTAAGAGGCGCCCACCCACCTCCCCAGAGGGGCAGGGTGCTTGTCTCTGAGACAGGAGGCGAGCTGGGCAGGGTTCGCCCTCCCGTGTGAGACCTGGTGGGCTTGGGCCGCCCCGCTCCCCTGAGTCTTCTGCATCCTCAGGGGCCTTCAGACTCCTGAGGGAGAACTTCACCCACGCTCCGAGCCCAGACATGAGCGCCGCCTCTCTGGCCATGTTGGAGCAGCTCATGGCCGCTCAGGCCCAGGAGTGCATCTTCACGGGCCTCTCGCTGCCGGCCTCCGCTGCCACTGACGACTGCCCACCTCAGCTGAGCCTGGCTCAGGAGGCTGCGCAGGTGAAGCAGGGAGCCCTACCAGCACCTCAACAGGCTGGACGTGCTGCGTCCACTCAGTGAGCGGAGCCAGTAGGACGGGGCAGAGTTGGATTGCAGTGAGATCAGATGGTCAGATGCTCAGGAGTCAGGCACCCCGCCTTCGGCTTTCTTTCTTTTTTTTTAATAATTTTAAATTTTTTCCTAGTTTTACAAGCATATTGAGTACTTATCCCTACCTCCCTCCCTCTTCTCATTCCCCCTCCCTCCCTTCATCAGTGCATCCCACTCCCATCTTCCTGCCTGTCCACTTCTATGGGCCCCACAGTTCCCTCTGGCTTGTCTACTCTTGTGGGGGTTCGGGCCTCTGTGGCATATCAAGTGGCCCCTGCTCGGGCTGCCCCACTGATAGGAGCACTCCCCTTCACTCATTCAGCCCTAGTCCCCAAGGTTTCTACTGCATGTAATTATCTCTCCTGAGATCCTTGCTAGTCTATGGGGGCATGTGGGTATGCCAGTCTTTATACAGGTCTGATAAGGACAGGTCTCCTTGCAGTGAGTTTGCTTTATTTCTTAATGTATTTATTTATTATTACTCTGTGTGTGTGTGTGTGTGTGTGTGTGTGTGTGTGTGTGTGTGTGTGATTAGGAACAACCTGTGGAGTTGGTTGGCTCCTTCTACCTTTGCGTAGGTTCCAAGGATAGGATTGAACTCAGGTCATCAGGCTTGTTCAGCAGCAACTTTACCCGTTGTGCCATCTCCCTGGCCCCCCTCTTACTATACGTGCCCATCTCCAAAGCCAGCAGCTCTGGGCTCCCGGGTTTGGCTCAGCTGAAGCTGCTGAATGTGGGTTGGAGTAGGTGAGATTTGAGCCCTGGGCTCGAGCTGTCTGCTCAGGGTGGGATGGCCTTACCCTTGAGCAGAGCTGGGCTTCAGGAGAGGGCAGAGGCCCCAGTGTCCCTGTGTGCTTATGTAGGTGGCAGCTGAGTATGAACTCGTGTACCAGGCCATGGCCCAGGCTCCTGTCCAAGACTATGTACCCATCTCCTGGACCACCTTGGCCCATGTCAAAACAGAGCACTTCCGTGCCCTGGCCCACTACCATGCAGCTGTGGCCCTCTGCGATGTCTCCTGTGAGTATCGAGGTGGGCTTCCCCGTGTGCTGACCCAGGCTCCAGGCTCCTGCTTGGAGCCCAAGGATTCTCTGACCCCCCTAGTGTCAACCAAGGGAGAGCTGCTCCCCAAGTACCAGCAGGTCTTCCAGCCCGCAGTCGCTTGTGAGCCCCAAGGACGCACAGTGCCACAGCACCCGGAGGATTGCAGGAAGCTGGGTGAGGCTGGTGGGGTGCCAAGAGCAAGGCCCTCGGGTGCACTGGGGAGGTGGGGGTATAGAGGGAAGGGGGGCATCTCTTCCTGGTCCTGCTGTTGGCACCTGACTGCACCCCCATTCTAGCAATCACATGACCTCTCCTGAGTTTACTGGGACCCCGCTCAGAAGGTCCTCGGGCCGGGCGTCCACCCGTGACAGTACTATGCCCGTGTGCAGCCAAGGCCCACCTGAAGCGCGCCATCCTGGGCCAGGAGGAGGCGCTGCGGCTGCACACGCTGTGCCGCGTCTTGCGCAAGATGGACCTGCTGCTGGCCGTGGTGACCCAGGCGCTGCGGCGCTCGCTGGCCAGGTACTCGGCGCTCGAGCGTGAGGATGACTTCTTCGAGGTGGTGGAAGCCCCCGACATCCAGCGTGAGTAGCTGGGGCCCTTGGGATTGGTGTGTCTATCAGAGAGGCCAGATTGAGTCCCGCAGCTGCTAAGACACCATCCAGGTATGGTATAGCACAGGCCTGTGGCTCAGCTACAGTGCTGGTGGGCACTGAGGCAGGAGGACGGACAGTCAGAGTTGGAGTGGGTTGCACGAGGAGACATTGTTTGAGTGGGGTGAGAGCAGGCAGACTGAACCCGCGGGAAGTCAGATGGTCCTCCCAGCCTACGCCTCCCCCATCTGATTCCTACACTGTGAGCCGAAGCTTCTGGGAGCTTATGTCCAGGGGTCCGGTGCAGATCTGGCTACCCAGCAGAGGCAGCAGAGCTCCAGGGGCCCAGGAAGAGTGGTCTGCTCCCTTGAGTGAGCCACATCCCGGGCCCTGGGAGGGCCAAGGCCTCAGCTCAACTCCGCTCCCCACCTGCCCCTCAGCCAAGACCCACCAGACACCAGAGGTGAGGACACCCCACCTGCCCCAGCTGACAGTGACCGACATCTTCCACCGGCTGGTGAGCAGCCCAGTCCCACCCTTGCCCCCCCTCCAGCCTGCCCCCCTCCAGCTTGCCGCCCTCCCTGTGGTCCTTGCCTGTTCCTGTCCTGGGGTTTGTACGTGGGTGCTAGGTAAAACAGCCCCTCATTGCTACCCAGTGAGGCCTCTCCCTGCTGCCCTCCCCCCCCCAGGGACCCCTGTCTGTGTTCTCAACCAAGAACCGGTGGCGCCTTGTGGGGCCTGTGCACATGACCCGAGGAGCAGGTGGCTTTGGCTTCACGCTGCGGGGAGACTCGCCTGTTCTCATCGCTGCTGTGGTCCCTGGGGGCCAAGCTGAGGTAACCCCCCACCCGGCTTCAAGGCTGAGTCCCTGGGCCATTAGCCCAGGTGTACAGCCACCCCTCACTGGCCCATATTCCACACAGGCCGCTGGCCTGAAAGAGGGCGACTACATCGTGGCGGTGAACGGGCGGCCGTGCAAGTGGTGGAAGCACGTGGAGGTGGTGGCTCAGCTGAGGGGCCTGGGCGAGGAGGGCGTGAGTCTGCAGGTGGTGTCCTTGCTCACCAGCGCGGAGCCACGCGGCACGGTGAGCCCTGAGGAGGTCCCCAACGCCCCAGCCCTGCCTGGCCCCGCACTGTCCCCTGAGTGTTCAGGAAGCATCAGAAGGTGGGCGGGCGGTCCTCACAAGCTGTGTCCGCCAAGAGGTGTCCTCCTGGCGTGAACGCTGCCTTGCTCCCAAGAAAGTCCCCAGCCCTGCTCAGCGGACTTCTGTCACGGAGCTTGGGGCTTATCCCAGAGGTCACATCTGTCCAGCATGGTCAGCTAGGGTTGGGCGGCAAGCAGCAGACTTGTAGCCTCATGCAGTCATCCTTCACATGCTCCTAACACACTCAGAAGCTTGCCTGTCTTCCCGGGTGGGGCAGGGAGCGGTGACTGACCACAGGGGGCTGCCCACAGGGGGCTCGCCGGCCAGCATTGGTGCGGAGTCAGAGAGAGTGTGGTTTTGAGACATCAACGTCCACTCGTGGCAAACGCCTGGCCCCTTCTTGGCTGGAACCGCAAGGCCAAGCAAGACAAGATGAGGCTGCTCCCAACCCTGCAACAGCAGAAACTGCAGCATCTGCCCTAAGCTGCACCTCCTACACTCCACGTGCCCAGAGTGGCTGCAAGCCAGCTCCCTACGCACCTCACGGCGTCTCCAGCACCAGTTGACCTGGTTTGGCTTCTGTTCTCCACCCTGAGTGACTATCAGGTTGTTCCCTCCTTGCTAGGAGCCGGCGGAGCACCTAAAAAATGCTGGTGGGGTGAGGTGGGTCTAAGCCCCGTGCTGGGAGCCTGTCCACCTGCACCACGAATGGGTCCCGCTGCCCTTTGCACACCATGATTACAACTGTCCCCTGAAGGAGAGCATCACTGGTCCCCCAAAGCAGACCTCTGGGCCCCACACCTCAGCGCCCCACACACGTTACTGCTCCTCTGGTTCTGACTGGTTCTGATATGTTCTCAGGGTTGTCCTGAGCATGCACCCTTGGTGCTCCACCTGCAAGACCAAGCCCTTGCCTGATGCAGAGAACCCCCTCTGTTCCCCTGCTCTGCCTCAGCCCCTTGCTGGCCAGCCTCTGTGTGGGGGAGGGGGCGGATTCCAGCCCCCTTGCTAGCCAGCCTCTGTGTGTAGGGTAGTTGGGGGTTCCAGCCCCCTTGCTGGCCAGCCTTTCTGTGGAGGGATCCCAGCAGAGACCCTGCCCCCAAAACACATCTATCGGCTACCCTGTGCCTGCTGGCCATGCCTCCCGCCCACCCAGGTCCTGGCAGTCCCCCAAGGCTAGCAGCATCTGTGTCGTCCGCAGATCCTTCAAAGAGATGGGGCCAGGACCTGGACTCGAGGTACAGGGGAGCAGCCCTGAGTCGAGCACAGTAAGGGCCATGGAGGGACTTCTCCTCAAGGACCCTGGCAGGCTCAGGACAGGACTGAAAGGCTGGGTGTATTCAGTGGACAGCATTAGCCAGGGGCACAGCGCCCTGCGCTCCGTCCTCAAGCCCTGAAAATCAATAAAAGGATGAACTCGCCGGCCAGACCTGTTCCTTGTGACCACCAGGGGGCAGCTGCTGCCCACTGCTGCAGCCCTAGGAGGCGGCAGCCCTTGGACCGGCTTGGATCTGGGGAGCAGTCCCAGAAAGGAAGGTTGCCCAGCTTCATAGCAGCTCCCCTCCATCCAACCCCTTCTGAGGAGACCCCAGATCAGATCAGTCCACTATGTATTGTGTGTCCCTCAGTTCTGGCTCCATCACCCCATACATGCCTAACATCACCCCAACATGCCTCAAAGTCTAGGTGGGGGAGAGTGTAGGGTTGAGCATGTGAAGACGCAGTCTGGCTTCCCAAGCAGAAGGGAAGGAGTGGGTGCCCAGGTTCATCCCTCCCCCCACCCACCTGCCCTTCTGGGACAATCCTTGACTCAGCAAAACAGACAAGGTCACTCCGGCCTTGTTAATTCGATTAATAAAACTGTGCATCAGGGAGACCATTACACGATAATCCAAGATGGCAGGGTGGGTGGCCTTGTCAGAAAGACACAGATGCAGAGAACCCCTGGTACACACGCACACGCACACACACACACACACACGCACTCACACCGGGTGACCTGTCCAAATGTGGAGACAGGAGCTGCCACTCACCTGCACAGGAGCTCTGGGCCACAGTGAACCTCCTATTGCCTGAACGCCCACCTCAGTCCCAAAGACACTGCTGTGACTTCAGGGCTGCCTGCCGCCCAGCCCGCCACACCCAGCACAGCTAGGAACATCCTGTGCTCCTGCAGTGACATGAGAGCCTGCAGCACAGAGTCCAGGTGGAGGGTCTCCAAGGGCTGCTGACAGGGTGGGCAAACTGCTGAAACAGGACCCCAGGTTAGGAGTTCCAGGCCTGGGTGGCAATGGAAGCCGCAGCCCTTCGGCAAGCAGGCGTGCACAGCCTGTGTGGGGTGCTGGGTGCTGGGAGCCAGCCGAGGTTCTCAGCTCTGGGACAGCTCTGCACCTGACCTGCTCATGGCAGACGCCCTGAGTGGGCCCTTATGGGACGTCAGCAAGGCCGTGTGTGGACAGCCAGGTGCCCGCCTGGCTCCGGCTCTTCCTTGTCTCTTCAAACAGTTCCCTAGCTTTCCTGCCTGGCGCTGTCTCCGTTCTCAGGGGTCTGTCCCCTTTCCTGGCAGCCCCTGTGCAACCGCACCCCACATTCTGGACTTTGTGTCTTTCTGGACCAGCCGCGTCTTGTCTGTCACCATGGATCACAGATGGGCCTGTGGGTCACACTCAAAACTGGACCAGCTGGTGTGTGGGAGCCACAAATGCCAGAGGAGGGCACATGCGTGTGTCTCCCTGCAGAGAGAGGGACCGTCCAGGCAAGCACAGGGACCTCCAGTCTCCCTGCAGCACACACAGAGCCAGGGTCCCCGGGGAGAGCGAGGGGCTGATGGAGCAGGGTGTGTCTGTGTGCTGACCGTGCATGGGCCGCAGGCGCCTCCCCGTGCAGAGCGCTCTGTTTTCAGAACAGCTCCCGGGTGGGAGGCTGAGTGTGCGCTCCCATCTTTCTGCTTTGCCAACAGAAAAGGCAAACTCTGTTTCGCTTGGGTCAGCAGCGAGAGGCCGAGAGATTGATGCAGGAGAGGAAGGCGGGCAAGGCAGGGGGGTGGGAGTAGAGTGGGGGTGGGGTGGGATAGGGGCCTGGACTGGAAAGGACTCCCGCTTGAACATGCCCAGCTCCGCTTCCTCAGCCTCCGTACTCTCCCCCGTCTGTAAGCTGCAGGTTCAAGGCCAGCCCAGAGCCCCTGCCCAGCATGGCCTCCCCTCGGTCGTGCCCCTGAGGCTTTATTCTTACCCTCACACCTACATGGCCAGGTGTTTGCGATCTCCAACACAGGAAGAAGGGGTCAGGTGCAGTTGGTGGGAGGTGCCCCCGCCTGCTGCTCCCCTGTGACTAGTGCCCAGGCAGTCCCACCCCAGCCCAGCTGCCCCTCACTGTAGCAGTGGCCTGCCCCCTAGGGTACCACACTATGAGCGACACCCTCCCCCGCAGCTGTGCCTCCTCCCTCCTCCCTGCGTCCTCGTCCTCTTTCCATTTTCCTTGCACCTTGTCTCGTTGACTTGACTCATTGTGGCTCCCCATCACGCACCCTCACCCACTGGGAGCAGCCTCACCCATCACTGCCTTCACCACCCTGACACCTCAGTCCCTAACCTGGGCCAGGCAGCCTGTGACTCCAGGAAGTGGGTGGCGTTAGGAGTGGGATCAGCTCAAGAGGGACCCTCCAGTCCTGGGATGTAGAGGAGAGGAAATAAATGGCTGCTGGGCGTAGGGATGGTGACAGTACTAGGGGAGGGAAGGGAAGCCTAGGAGCACCAGAAAGGAGTACTGGAGAGGCAGAAAGGCTCAGCTGCTGAGCGCCGAGGCCTGGACAGAGTTGGGTGGCCGCCTGCTGGCCACAGGCCAGACCAGGGTGAAGGCTGCCTGCCACCTTGAGAGATGCCCTTTCCTCAGCTGCCCCACACAATCAGGTCCAGAGCTTGTCTGTCATTCCAAGAGCTACTCACCTAGGGGTACCTGGTGACCCACCCCAAGGAGAGGCCACAGGACCCATACCAGCTCTGGGCACTCACCCCAGGGTGACCCAGGCTCCGTGCCCATACATAATGCAGTGTTTACCTGGGGAGTGATTGGCAACCACTCTGGCTCCCCTCCCCCGAAGCCCCAGACGGTGAGCCAGACATGCATTAAGACGGGAGTGACTTATCGAGCTGTCAGGGGGAGCGTTTTAAGACAGAATTATAGGGGAGAGGAAAAAGATTTTTACCAAATTAATGAAAAATCAATCTGGCCTCAAAAATCCATTAGCCTTCATAATGCGCCCGTTCCAGGCTGAGCGGAGCAGTCCGATATCGGCTGTTAACTACCGCGTGGCTCCCCGGCGGCCTGCCATTCATTAGGGGCGGTGTTTACTTCTGAGAGTGACACCTGTCTCCGCCTTGGTCCAGCTTTCCCGATCTCATGGCTCCCAGGAGGCCCCAGGCCTGTATCCCCAATCAGGAAGTGGACCAATGGCTCCCAACACACACCCAGACTGGCAGGGAACCCTGCAGGGTGGGGAAGCAGGCTCAGTAGAGGGTGTGTTGTGGGGACATGTGCTGCTGGTGCTGGACGATGGCACCTGTGAGGACGAGGGACCAAGGTGAGTGACCACAGGACGGGGCGACCATGGGGAGTGACCATAGAATGGGGTGATCATGGAGTATAAGTAACCATAGAATGAGGTGATGACCATGGTAAGTGACTATAGGATGAGTGACCATGGGTTGGGGTGACCATGAGGTAAGTGACCATAGGACGGGGTGACCATAGGACCATGGTGAGTGACCATAGAATAGGGTGATCATGGAGTATAAGTAACCATA
Organism: Typhlomys cinereus; assembly: GCA_023101885.1. Lineage (NCBI taxonomy): Eukaryota > Metazoa > Chordata > Mammalia > Rodentia > Platacanthomyidae > Typhlomys > Typhlomys cinereus. The sequence continues at coordinate 305,377 of JALPQD010000795.1, forward strand.
GGATGGGGTAATGACCATGGTAAGTGACTATAGGATGAGTGACCATGTGATGGGGTGACGATGGGGTGAACTGACCATAGAATGGGGTGACCATGTGATGGGGTGACCATGGGGTGAGTGACCATAGGATGGGGTGACTGTGGGGGTCAGACAGCAGAAGGAGCTGAGGGGTGTTGTCTTCTTACCTATTTTGGGCCGCCAGGCTGAAAACAGATATTGGAGACTTGTCTGTGCCCAACCGGCAGGGTGGGGCTAGGAGGCTGGATTCATTTTTCACTAAATCAACAAAAGTCCTTTCCCTCTCTAGTTCTAGCCTTGAAACTCCTTGCCAGCTGACAGCTGTACCTCATCCCATCTCGATGGCAGCCAAACCACAGAACGCGCCATTCTGGAGGCAGGGCAGGTGCCTCTCTTGGCCCTCTCGGGAGTCTCCATGGGGCATCTATGCAAGATGGTGCTTCTGGGAAAGCCCACCTGAGACAATGCACCTGGTACTCTCCGGGAGGCGTGCTAGCCACCTTCACCTGGGTCTACCCTTGCCTCTACCAGCCAAGGCTACGTGGCCTCTGGTCCACACACCCTGCCCACACCACACTACGCAGACAAATTCACATCAAGCAACCACCGCTCCCAAAGGTGCTTTCCCTGATAATTGGCTCTCTGCATTCATCCATCCCTTCGTCAAAGACTCTTGAGCCACCTAACTCTCTGGACAATACGGCCTCGGTGCCCACTGCCCAGGAGGGGCTCAGTCCTGGCTCCTGCCTTGAGGAGCAGGTGAGCTGATGAGCATCTGATAGGACAGCACAGGGCATTGGACAGGAGACTGGGCAGTGAGGAGGGGCTGGGGAGAGAGAATGGGGAGCAGAGAGTTTGGGGCGACGAGTTGGGACAAATGGCATAGTGAGCAGGAAGCTGGACAGCAAATCCCTGGGGCCCTGACCCCGCCCTCACACAGCCCAGCAGGAGGTTGGCTGGCAGGAGCCCCAACGGCTATGTCAGGTGGGGAGGGCACTTGGGGATTCTCCCTCCTGCATTGTGGACGTGGGGAGCCACAGCTCCAAAGGGGTGAGTTTGCCCAAGGTCGTGATAGACCTGGCCCTGCTTCCAGTTCCGCAGCTTAGTTGGCCATCTGGGCAGCTTCCTGGGGGCCCTGGGCAAGGTGCTGGCTGCCCGCCCACTCCTCACCCCACCCCTGGAGCCAGACAGCCCGCAGAGGTCTTGTGGATTAAATCCCAATTCATTAGTGGTAGAGGTTGAATAGGAGCATGCGGGAAGCCTGGGCCCTGTCTGCGGTCTGGAACGACTCTGCAGGCTGTCAAAGCCCACCCAGCACCAGCTTCCCACACCAGCTCTGTGGTCATGTGCCAGCCACCAACCATGCAGGAGGGTGGTGACGGCTCCTGAGCCACCTGAGCGAGGCCCTTCTCTGAGGACGGCTAGGGCTAGTCAGAGAGTCCGGGTCACCACTAGCCACATGCTCCCTCCCATCCCGACCCGTCCTCTGCCTGCTGGTCTGTCTCACTGGGGCCTTCGGTGTGTTTGTGCCCGCTTCATGCCCTTGAACCGCGTGCTCCCCCTGGGTGCCCCGCCCCCCTCACTGGCACCTTCCTTTATGGCCCCCATGGGAATATCTATGTCCTAGGGTGCCAAAGCCACACAGCCGGGAGGGAGTGGCTAGGCTGCCCTTGCAAGGGGTGAGGCTGAGGACAGTCATCATCCTCCAGTTCACCAGCTGCCAGCACATGCAAAGGAATCAAGGGAGTTGAGGCTAGGGGGACAGAACAGGGATTTAGGGGGCTAGGAGTTAAGAGGCCAGCGCTAAGAACAGGGGGCAGGGAGCAGAGAGGCAAAAGGCAGGGTAGGGGAAGGGGCAGAGAGGCAGGGGCAGGGACGAGGGGCTAGGGGACACGACAGTGGCAGGGGGCAGGCTTTGCAGCATCAGGCACTCCTGGCCTATTACCAGTCCAGCGGAGTGCTTCTCCACATTGCTGCTTCTCCGCAGCCTCTGCTGAACTGACTACTGCTCCCCGAGAGCCCAGCCTGGCCAGCGTCTAGCCTATTGATGTCCAGGCGTATCCTGAGCCTGGAGCAGATCTGCTGATCCAGACCCGGCTACCCCTCCTGCCCCTCCCGCTCACCTCATCAATAGCGCATCATCCGGAGCCGTGCATGCTGGCTCAGTTCCCCGGGGAACAGCAGAAGGGACGCCACCAGGTCGCCATCCTAAGAGAGGGGCCAGGTGGGTCAGCTACTGACGCCCGGGCTTGCCTCCCTGCCATTTCCCCAAGGGGGCCAAGCCCGTCAGAGAGGGCTCCCCAAGGCCTGCACTCACGGGACTCTGGTGCAGATCCCAAGACACTGACCAGACCTCAGAGAATTTGCCTGTTAGGCTGCACACTTCTCAGGGTACAGAACTGGACCCCAAGCCACAAGAGAAGCTCCCAAGAGTGTCCGCACGCTGGCAGCAGTGGTCAGATCAAAGCCTGTGGAGAAAGCACAAGATTTGGATCATAACGTGTCTCCTCTCTTTTATAATACGCATGGTCTACAAATTCACTCAAGCGGGTGAACATTGGAATAAGCAGAAGAAACCCCAAACTGTGGACTGAGCGCCTCAAACCCAAGTCTTTGGTCATCACAGAGGCACAGGGTTCTAGCCATCTGCTCAGCAAGCATCTATCCGAAGGACCAGGGGCAGGCACCCGCTGCTGGGCAAGTGGACACTAGGATGAAGTGACCCAAGAGGGGAGGGAGGAGCAAGTGCAGAGGGCTCGGGGAATGGGTCAGGTGGTGTCCAGGCTCTCAGCCTGCAGGCCAGTGGGAGGGGGAGGAAAGAGGGTGAGTGGACAGTCCACCTACTGCACAGGAGGAACTGTGGACAGGACGTCATCTGACCACTGTGAGGAAGTAGCTAGAGGAACCAAAGGAAGGTCCTGGGACCTTGGTGAGCTTTGCAGGTCCTAGGCCAAGTTTGGACTCCTGTTAAAGTGCTCAAAAGGGTGAGACTTGCCAGGGTTGCTCAGCATTTGGGGCCTGGCCTGGGGCGGGGGGCTTCCCTTCTGGTCTATTCAGAGCAGTTGGTTGGGTTTTCTGGGATCGCCCCTGAGGGCAGACCTGACTGTACCACCATTATCTCTCTCCTGACCTCAGTTGTCCCTGGAAGATAGAGTAGGGTAGGACCCATCTGTGACTTCTGCGGAGAAGTGGTGGGATGACCCCTGCTGCTCCTCAGCTGTGATTGGCGTGGCCCGGTACTGGGACGTGTCTGTTCTTGGAACTGGCATTCTGAATACTCCTGAAGAGCAGGCTTAATCAATCACCCCAGCACAGCCCTTTTTCTGACCAGGAGAACGAGCAGCGTCATACGCCTCGGAAGTCCTCCCTGCAGATCGATGATGAGCTTCAGGCCCGCCGAACCCTCTGGACTGGCGGCGCCCGCCTCTGCCTCAGAGGCGGCCTGCCCTCTGGCCTCGCCAGGTCAGCAGTCCTAGCACTGGGGGCTGAGGACACAGGGGCTTGTGGCAAGGAGAACAGAGTGACTGATTCAGCACAACTCTGACCCCTGCCACGCTGGGTGGCACCTCCAAATGGCCTCGGAACACTGTACAGGTGGGTGGTCAAAGCGCCCCAGTGAGTACCAGCCTGCCCCAGTGCCATCAGCCTGGTGGGGTTCCTAACAGACCAAGTGTGAAACAGTACAGGGCAGGCAGTGGGCCCTGAACACCTCCCTTCACCCCCCACCCACTCCCATCTCCCCACCCATCACTCCCCACCTCCATCCCCCCCCACCACCGTGAAACACCCTCCCTTTTCCCAGAATGCTTTGCTCCTATCCAGAGGCTGCAGGGGACGGTTGTGTCATGTCCCCTGGACACGTTGAGTGACCCATGCCTAGCCTGGGCTGGCTGCCTCCTGGGAATCTGCACAGACCCTGGTTGGCCATCCCTCTGGGTTCAGTGGCCAGCGCTTGGGGGGGCCTGTCTGTCTGGGCCCAGGCCTTCCCTACTTCAAGAGCAGGTGGACAGCCGCATGGCCCACTGAGCCCAGCAGGTGCTACAGGTACAAAATCAGTCGACTGGCCTGAGTCCCACCCAGGTGGTCTGGGACTTCGCCTGTTCAGCCTGCAATAAGGGACAGTTCAGCTTTTAGAAATATGCATCATACCATAGCCGGTCTTGACCACTTTGAGCACAGTTGGGTAGCGTCGGACAGTCACACCGCTGACGTAGTCCCTGCCGCCACCTCCAGCCTCCTGGGCTGGACCTCTGATGCACAGAAGTCTTCCTAGCCAGACACCCCTTCTCTCCTGACTCCTCTAGACCGTCATGCCAGGACCCCAGCATTCTCACAGTGGCATGTGTCCCCCTGAAGATGGGGGACAGCAGAGGGGTCCTTGCCGAGAGGAACGGGGACCAGGAGAGGCCAGGAAGCAAGGGGCTCAGGAAGGGGGCGGGGTGGGGAGGGAGCATCATGTCCAGCATAGATTGATGTCTCGGGCGGCCGGCGGCCCAGAGTGTTTTTAATGGTCCCTGAAGCCCTCGGTCAGCCAGCGCTGAGATCAGCAGTGTGCTGTGGCCATTCGGTCGGGCGGGCGTGGCCAGCTCAGGCCCATCTCTCACTCCCTGCCTCTTCCCTGCCAGAGTTCTGGAGGCCGGCCCAGAACTCGGGGAAGTGGACGCAGCCTGTCCCTGGCATCCCCACTCCTACAGTGGCCGCTGGACTGCAAGTGTCCTACCCTTGGGGTTCTGCAAGGGGGGGACGAAGACAGAGAGGAAGCTCCCCTGCCCCCACCCCATTTGTCACAGGCCCATTAGGTGCTGACAGCCACTTCCCATCCGTCCTGCTAGGCCGGGTCAACGCCCCGGTGTGCATCCATCATGGACCCTCCACCTTGCTCTTTCCGGGGTCTCTGAGGGAAGCTTGCCGACGCCCCAGCAGGGACATCTCGGGAGCACTTAGCAGGGAGGCAGCATCACACACTAGGAGGGGCAGTAGTCCTGCAAGCCGCCAGTCACCCCCATGTGGTCCTTCCCGGGGATGACCCACTTGTGCTGTGGACAGCCTGTCTGAGACATTGTTTCCCCACCTCACAGCCTTCTCCTCACACCCCCACTAGGGAGCCCCGGGGCCTGAAGTCTAGAAGCAGGGGATGGCGCAGCTGACTGCGGCCGGCCGGGGTTGTGAGCAAGGGGAAAAGAAGGCCAGAGACTCTTCCAGCGGCTCATCCAATGGCTCTTCCAGCACCTCTTGGCTCCTCTCCCTAGGCTGCCAATAGTCCTTGGTGCAGGACACAGCCTGGCTCCGCAGCTGCCCCTGGGTCAGGCCTCAGACTGACCATCACGGTTCATCGATGCAGCTCGCTTGTGCAGAGGACTCTGAGGATGTTGTCGCCTCTACCCAGGTTCCAGAGATGCCTAAGGTCCCTGGAAGAGAGCCATGGCCAGGCAAGCACCCCCCTCTCCTCGGGGGCGAACAGAGACCTGGGGTGAGGGTCACTCGAAAGTCATGATGGTCTTGTTTATGGAGAGTACCACCACCATCCGTGAGGACCACCATCCGTGAGGACCACCATCCGTGAGGACCACCATCCGTGAGGACCAGGGTGTGTGCTTGAGGGCCCCGCTGCTCAGCCGGGCACATCTCAAGCAGCATGCTTTCTCCTGTGCTGCTAGTGGCTGTGTCTGGCCGGCTTCCCAGCCCCGGATGGACGCCTCCCCAGAGCAGGCACCCAGGCTGCTTCAGCTTCCCTCTTGCCCCAGCCCCCCCTCCCAGCCTGGATTAATTTGGGAAGGACAATGTTTATATTAACTGTTCATTTATCCACGTCTGCTTGCTGGGTCAATGACCAAATTTATTGCCTCACAAGATGGACCGTATCGAGCTACCAAGTAACGTCCTCCCTCTATTCCCCTCCCCCCTCCAGCCCGGGTTGGATGGATGCTGTCAATAGAGACCACTAACCTTGGGCCTGTCACTCTCTGCTTGCCGTTGGGGTGGAAAGGAAGGGGTCACATCTGCCCTTCCCTATCTCCCCTCCCCCTGCTGGGCAAACTCACAGCTCAGACGGCTGAGTCACAGGCCGGGGAGGCCAAAGGCCGGAGAAGCAGGGTCTAGTATCCACGTCCTCTCAGGTCACCCGCTATGCCCAGCCCAGGATGCCAATCTGACGGAGATAGCCGTCACCACAGATCAGATAGCCCAGGAGTCTGTGTGGACTCAGATGGTCTGTGTACCAACAGGGGCTCTGGATCTTGTGATGGCCTGTGGGGGTCCTAGGACAGGGGGCTTTACAAAAGCCCCTTTTCTGTGTAGCAGTGCCAGGAGGGTGAGGAGCTGGGGGGGAGGAGAGACAAGGTTTCTGAGTCCTGTAGCTCCTGCTGGCCCCAAGGTCCAGCCATAATGGGAGGGAAGTAGGTCGTGCACTTGGCCAGAGGGCTGAGCTTCCTCATGGCCCTGGGGCTGTCTGTGTCCCTGGCATCAAGGTGGGCCCAGTGCCCTATGTCTGCCAAAATCCTACTGTGCCTGCATGTGCCACCCTGGTGCCTCCAGGAGGAAACTGACCCCTAATTCGGGGGAGCCCCCTACCCCTTAACCTTGATAGATGACACAGGGACATTCCTGGACTGCATGGCTAAGGCCCCGCAGAGTTCATGGGGTAGGAGCTGGCACCCATGCCCTCCCAGGTCTGACCCAAGTTCAAGTCTGACACTAGATTTTCCTGCTCCTTTCAGCTCATTCTCCATTCATCCAGCAGGAGCACTTACATACCTGCTGTATGCCTGGCCAGGAGGAACCGCAGGAGCCCACAAAGGACCTCACTGGGTGCAGACTGAACCACAGAGAAGCTTCCAGATGCTGTGGAGTGGGTCTCCCTAGGACCTACAAGTGTCCTGAGGTGGGCACCTGTGGGCACCAAGTAAGCTGAGCACTGAGCAGCAAAGGGGAAGTGGGCACTGAGCTGGACTTCGTGGCACTCACAGAATCTGGACAGTAGGGGGGTGCAAGGTGGGCAGGGTGCATTGCCCTATCTTTTGGAGAATCATGGGGGTGTAATAGGAAAGAGCCCAGAACAAAGAGTCACAGAACCGGCTGCTCTGCCTTTTTCTAAGCCTTGGGTCAGGATCCCCCCGTACACCCTCCTGCACCCCCACGCACCCTCCATTCCCCACACCGCCCTAGAGCCGTCGGGCTGTGCTGCACCCTGTAACCACCAGGCGGCGCATGGAGCCCAGGCAGGCAGCGGGACCCTGGGGAGGAGAGGCGGCAGGTCAAGGGCTCATTTGCTGGCCTGCAGGCCATCGATGGCCCAGGACAATCAGTTGATTTGAGAGGCCTCACTTGAGATAGAACCTCTGGGAGCGGTGAGCTAGCAAGTGATGATGAGCAATTGATCACCTCATCACGGGGAGCAGGGAGGAGGGGAGGAGGAAGAGAGAGAGAAGAGGAGGGGACGTGCACCCCAGGACCCTCCGCCAGGCTCACCCCACGGGGACGTGCACCCCCAGACCCTTCCGCCAGGCTCACCCCATGGGGATGTGCACCCCAGGTCCCTCCCTCTGCAGTTGCTCTCTGGTGTCGTGCTGCACTGCGAGGATTCCTGTAGTCTGCCACCTTTCAGGCCGGCTCTGTGGGCAGCGCCGGGCTGGGCCGTATTCCACTAGGCAGGACTGCGGTTCATTCACACCCACTGCTGAAGGGCACCCGGCCGCTTCCTTTGTGCAGTCGCAGATGAAGCTGCATAAACTCAGGAATGCAGGCTTGCATCATCTGTCAAATGCTGAGGTGCACCATGTCTAGAGCACCCCCCCCCCCGTCCTCCTCCCTCTGCAATAACCTGCACTGCTGGTCCAGGGAGCACCTGGACTGCAGGGGAGCCCCGCCCTGGCACCCTCCTGATGGGGATACTCACTAACACTGTCCCCTTGAGAGCTCCTTGTCACCAGTGGCCATGGTCACCAGGTCTGTTGGTGCCACTGAGCATGTGGACTGTCCAGTGTAGCGCTCACTCTGGATGCTGCCAGCAAACTCATTAGACTCGTGACTAAACAGTCTAAGAGGGACAAGGGGTTTTATTCTTTTCAAGATTCTGGGTTGCAGTTCCTCCTCCAGCTTGGCAGAGAGTTCACACAACACCAGGAGCTGAGGGACTTGGACACACCATATCCACAGACCACTGAGAGAGCTACAGTTGTCACCTGGTCATCAGCAGGTCTGGCCCAGTGTACAGAAGCATGCCATCGTCCCTATCCAGCTCCCTCTGTATTTAGTCACCTTCCCAGGGCCTAATCCCACTCACCCTGGGCTGTGTCCTCCTTGTCAATCAGACAATCTTCTGCAGGCTTGCTCAGGGCCTATTTCAACCACTAATTCTTTCCATATGTGTCCAGAGCAAGAGCCCTCACTTGTGTCTATGACAGTCCAGCTGTGTCACCCAGAGGGTCGAAGCATCAGGAGCTCGCCACACCCATCTCTGTCTCCTGTCACTCTCACGCTTGCTCACGCCCTGCGTCCCGGCTTGCAGGTGATGTTATTAGTGTCACATCTGGGTCTCCTCTGTGGATGAGGCACTCACCGTCCTGTGGCTGCTTCCCTGCTCTCTGAGCATCCTCCTGCTTCTGCTCATCACACCCTCTCTCCCACTGAAAGTAGTCTTGGCAGATAGCTGCCAGGCGGGATGGTGCCCAGCAGCGCCCCTGCGTGTGATCCTGCGGACGATGGTTTGCCTGGCCTAGAGTCTGCATCCCTGATGGAGGGAAACCTGCCTTTCTGATTTCTTTCCGTACACGTAACCCTCCTCTGCCTTGCTGGAAGCTTCTAGGAGCTTCTCTGTTCTCTGCATTTAAGTTTCTTGGGGCCTGCCTGGATCTCTTTCCACCGGGTGCCTGAGCCCACACCCAGGGGTGGAACCTTCTGTCCATCTTTGGTAGACTTGGCTGGTTTTGTCGCTCCTTCGTGCTCTGAATTACACTGAAAGACTTGGATCTCCCCCAAGGAGGCTCTTACCTCTGTCTGTAGAAGAGGGCCCTTTTGGAGAGATCCTCAGCCTCAAACCACCCCATCTAGCTCAGGCCACAGCTGCCCTAACCCTCCCACACATACAGCCTACTTGGGGCCCCACAAAGTGGCCAGAGGGAGTTGAGTCCTGGGAGGCAGCAGAGTGGGGAACTGTGAGATGTGCCCCTTCCCAGGCTAAGGCCACCTTGCATCGTGGCTAGTTACATCATTCAGTTGGGAAGATGGACCTGAAGCCCAGCCCAATAGCTGCAGCTCCTGCCGGTCCTATGCAGAGGCAGCTGGGAAGCCTCACAGGAGCCCTGCGGGGTGAGTGCTGGGGCCACAGTGGGTGTGGAGGGCCCTGGAGGCCACAGGAGACAGCACTGCCCACAACCACTGGGCCACAGCTCTGTTCTCCCTGGCTGTGGCTTCTGTCTGCTGTGAGTCCCTACAGGGACGGGTAAGTACCACCCTTCAGAGGCTGGGTAACCCTTCATAGTCAGCTCCCAAGCCAGTTGGACAAATTTTATCTCCTGCCTCCTGCTGCCCCTGATTAGGAATAGAGATTCACACCCTGCCTCCCTAGCAGCCAGATCTCCACTCCTTCCCTGTCTCTAGTCCTTCAGCTGAAGTCTGCCTCTGTGTTGCTGATAAATTCATGACAAAACAGCTTAAAGGGGAAAATGGAGTTTCATTCTGGCTTAAAATTATTCAATTGGGGGACTGGAGAGATGGCTCAGGAGTAAGACTCTGTCTCGCAAACAGATGGTCCTGAGTTTTGATCCCAGGTCCCACATAAAAACGCCAGGTAGAGACAGGTGACGGCTTGTACTTCCTGCCTTGGTAGGTGGAACCTGGGAATCCCAGAGTGAAGCAAGAAGGTGGTAGAAGCAAAGATGGTTCCCGAAGTCACACAGATAGGAACACACAATGCCCTCTGATACACACACACACACACACACACACACACACATACACACACACACACGCTAAATAAAAATTTTTTTAAAGTTCAAAAAATTTTTAAAAATATTCATTTTTTAAGAAATTGTTCGATTAGGGGCTGGAGAGATGGCTCAGAGTTTAAGACTCTGTCTTGCAAACAGATGGTTCTGAGTTCTGATCCCACGTTAAAAAAAAAAAAAAAAAAAAAACACCAGGTGGAAACAGCAGCAGTAACCTGTACTTTCAGCCCTGATGGGCGGAGCCTGGGAAATCCCAGAATGAAGCAAGAAAGAGGTAGGAGCAATCCAGGATGGTTCCCTGAAGTCACCCTTGGGCCTCCACAGGGACACACAGTGCCCTCTAACATACACGCAGATGCACGTACGCACACAGACAGACAGACAGACAGACAGACAGACAGACAGACAGATAGATAGATAGATAGATAGATAGATAGATAGATAGATAGATAAAATATTTTAAAACCTGTGCAGTTAGATTTCTTAGTCCAGCTTGCAGGAGAGCCTCATACCAGCACTAGGGGCCAAGGAAACTGGTCACATCAGGACTGCTGAGAGAGGGGCAAACCTCACTTCTCAGACAGCATGGCCGTCCAAGAATGCAGAAGTATGCCAACTCACTGAACCAGCTGAAGAATATGGCAGTAGGCTCACGCTCTTGGAAACCACTGGTCTTACCAGCTCAGCTCAGGAGCGAGCATCTCAGCAGTGTCAGTCTGGTGCTGAAGAATGCCAGAAGTCATGAGCCAGCTTCCCAATCCTATCCACCCACCCAGGGAATAGCCCCACCCACCATCAACTACACAATCTCGTACAGGTTTGCTCAGTTCTTAACTACTAATTCTTTACAAATGTGCTCAGAGTTGGAGCCTCCAGTTGTCAGGTTGACACTTGTGTCAAAAGTGACACAACCCTTCCCTGTACACCTGACTGATGCTCAATGTGGGGGGGGGGGGCGGGTGGCAGTGTTTCTAGGTTTGTTTTTTTTAATAAAAACAGAGTCTTGGACAATTCACAGGATCCCGGATGTCCAACGTGGGGCCAGAAAGGTGTACTGGGGCAGTTGCTGTGTTTGAGTCCTGATTGTGGGGGACCTTGGATGAGTCTGTCATGACATGTACCCCAAGACCCCTGAAGGCTGGAGAATCTGAGTGAGGAGCCCCTGCTATCTTGGGCCTGGCCTGCCATGAGGCTCTAAGACCCACCTTTCCTAAACTATGCACTTTTTAAAAATCCAGCTTGCTTCCTTCCAGTGAGAGGACACATTGAGGGGTGGCTGGAGTCAAACTCTCTGTTTAATGAAGCATATGGCCCAGAAGCCATCCAGAGACAGCACTGGCCCTTGCCCACCCTGCCCTACAGCACCCACAGTTCCCAGCCAGGCTCCCCACTCTGGCTTCAGGGTTCTGCAGCTTCTGCTCCCAGAAGAAGGAGCTGGAGTCCTGCCGCTAGGCAGCAGGAGGCTCAGTCCAGGTTCTTTTGCAGCTGACCTAGACCTTCGCACTCCCACCAGCTTCTGCCTCTGCCTACCACAGAAGCTTCGAGAACTTCTCAGGCTCCGCTGGCCTGGCTCTGCCTTCCTCACTGCTGGCCTGCCCCAGCAGGCTCCCAAGCTCTGAGCCCAGGACCTGCAGGACGTTTGCTGGAACCGAGGTCCATGCGGCAGGGGCCATGTCCTTCCTCCTGAGGCCTCAAGGGCTGCAGACAAGGGCTACCGAAGCAAAGTCCTGTCCTGAGACTCCATCTTTGTCCCCAAAGTCTCCTTTCACAGCCCACAGAGGCTGCCTGTGCCTCTCCCCCAGGCTCCCTACAAGCAGGGAGCTGTCCTGTTTCATGCTGGAGATGAGAGATCCTGATCCCATAGTTGCCCCCAGGCTTGTGCTGTCTGTTTGAGGCAGGGTTTCTCCCAGCCTGACCTGGCACTCAGGCATGTGTCATCACATCCCGGTACATGCCGGGCCACGGATGGAACCCAGGATTCGCCCATGCTAGACAAGCACTGTATCAACTGAGCTTTACCTTCAGAGCATGCCTTGCTTTGGCCACCAGTCTTAAGGGTGTCTGTTCTACCTCCCCATTCGGTGTGGGGCACACGGACCCAATCCTTATCCCCCTTATCACCACCGTCACCAGCATGAGTTACGAAGTCAGCTGCTGACAGATGGCTGGAGTGGAGATTGTGCAGGTGGATGCGAGTCGCCCAGGGACCAAGGGTGCGGTAGGCACAGGGGTGCACATCTCTACTGGGACCCTGGTTCGTCCCTTTGGGACCCTGGTTCGTCCCTTTGGCTCCGAAGCAGGCCTGCACATGCGCACTGACTGCCTTCCAGAGGCGCACAGCTGCGCACAAACAGCTGCGCTCCTGCGGTTCCCACCTCGGCCCTGTGCGGGGACAGCCCAGGGCGACGGCAGTGGCAGCTCAGCGTGTCACCTCCCCCGCCACCCGCGCTGCTCAGCGGGCACGCAGCCCCTCCAGATGCAACAAGGCCCTGGGCTCTATGGGTGGCGCCATCTGACGCCCCACTTCACGGCCCCGACTCCCTCTTTCACTGCCATCTGTCGCCTGTGGAGCCGGGCCAGGCCATGCACCCCACCAGCAGGTTCACTCAGCCTGTCCCCAGGTCTGCGCCGCACTGTCCCCAGCCCAGGCTACAATGCGGAATCCTCCCTTCTGATGTCCCCCCTGGGCCAAGACTGCGTGTGGCAGGGTGGGGAGGGCAGGGACTCAGCAGGGGGCCTGTCTCCAGAAGAATTCACTTCTGGGTCCTCCGGGAACGCCAGCAGGGAACCCTGATGCTAAGGGGTTCAAGCCTCAAGGCAGGTGGGACACACCCACACCCACCCACACACCCCGCACCCTCCCCTACACACGCTCGCTCTTGTTCAGTGCTCCTTAGGCTTGGTCCGTGTTCTGAGAGCAGAGCCACCAGGGTGGGTGGGTGGGGGTACGCTCAGTGCCAAGGTTGCCCTTCACCCTCCCTCAGTCTCAATAAAGACACTAATTAGCATCCTGACCACTCAATTAATTAGGCTTCACGAGCTTAATTATGACAGAGAGGCAGTGCCGTCAGCCCCTGCCAGGAGCGGAGGGTTATTGACCAGAACAGACAGGAGGAGGGGGAGGCTGCCCTGGCAGCCTCGAGGTTGTAGGGCCGGGTGGAGGCAGGCGGTGACCAGACCCTGCAGTCTGTGGCTTCCACTGGGAGCCCTAGGAGTGATGCTGCCTCTTCCCACACCACCCACAGAGCCTTCGGCCTCCTTGTCTCACCCACACACTGTGCTGAGCTGCAGGTCTGAGGAGTCCTAAGTCTCCCCAGCCAAGGCTGCTCCCTGCCGGCCCTTATCCTGCCCTTCTGTCCTGGGAAGCCCATGGTCCTCAGTCTACCCATCAGCTGGGCTTGGTGGTGGCTGGGTACCTCCTGGGCAAAACTTCTGCCCAGAGACAGGAATCCGTTCACTATTCTGTGGGCCCCAAAAGCCAACTCCGACACCTAGTTTTTCTTGGAAATTCGAGAGGCCATGTATCAGCCTCTAGCCGGATAGTAAAACTAGCACAGCCTTGGGTAGAAATTTGGCCCTGGGAGGGTGATAGGACTCTTTAGAGGTGGGGCGAGTGCATAGATCCTAGTCCACAGGTTTCCAGCCTTCTAAGAAAGGACCAGAGCAGTTCTCCAAGAGACTGTTGTAAGAGCACGCTGAGCCCCAGCAAGACAGCTCAGTGCTGGGGCGCCTGTGGCAAACCTGCCGTCGGGAGCTCGATCCTTGGAGCCCGCATGGTGCACGCGTCCTGTGTGCCTCTGTCTTTGCCAAATAAAATAATTCCACAAAAAGAAGAGCACACGAAGGCTGGATGCAGCTCAGGGGTAGAAGGGGTGTCTAGCAAGTGTGAGGACCTGTGTTCAAGCACAAGTCCTGACAGGAAATAAAACAAAATTAGAACAAGTTGGCCTCCTGGGCCACCCAACTCCCTGTCTACTGAGAAATGCCTCGCACGTGCTCCTGTATGGTGCCCTGTATGTGAGAGGGGTCAGAGTGATGGCGGTGGTGGTGGTGATGATGGTGGTGGTGGTGGTGGTGGTGGTGGTGGTGGTGATGGTGGTGGTGGTGGTGGTGGTGGTGGTGGTGGTGGTGGTGATGGCGGTGGTGATGGTGATGATGGTGGTGGTGGTGGTGGTGGTGGTGATGGTGGTGGTGGTGGTGGTGGTGGTGTGGTGATGGTGGTTGGTGTGGTGATGGTGGTGGTGGTGGTGGTGGGTGGTGGTGATGGTGGTGGTGATGGTGGTGGTGATGGTGGTGGTGGTGATGGTGGTGGTGGTGGTGGTGGTGGTGGTGGTGGTGGTGGTGATGATGATGGTGGTGGTGGTGGTGGTGGTGGTGGTGGTGGTGGTAATGGTGGCAGAGGTAAGGGACTCTGGGGACTCTGCAGTTGGGACTGGAGATGGTGCTTCTGCAGTAGACCAGCACTACCGGGCTCTGCCTTGAGATGCTCTGAGGAGCTCATAGCCTGGTCTTGAATACAGCCCAGAGTAGCAAGGCCTTTCTTGGTCCAGGGAGTGCAGGGCAGAACTGTGGACTCAACAGCCCAGTGTTCTGAGAGGATGTTTGGTGATTGGGGAGGTCTTAGCCAACTTTGGTGGGCTCTGGAGTTTTTATGCCTCATGAGACTGGGGCCTGACCCACCTGTGGCTAAAGTACCTCAGAACAGGACTCTGAATGGCTTCCTGACTTGTGTGTAGCACATTGGTGGCCCCACCCGTTGGAAGGCTGTCGGTGGTGACAGGTGGACAGACCAGCCTGGCTTGCAAATGATGCCAGTGCCAGGGGAAGGAAGGAGCCTGGGGTGGGGAGGGGGCACCAGCCCAGGAAGTGGGCGTGGGCACCGGAGCAGCTGCCCGACCACAGCAGTCTGGGGAGATGCAGATGTCTGTGCCTGAGGCTCCTTCGCACAGCAGATGTGGGGCAGTGGGCCAGGGTGGGTGCCCTCTGCAGCCAGAGGGAGGCAGGCACGTGTCCCCACATGTGGCTCGCCAGGGCACGCCCTGCAAGCCAGAAGGTTGTCACATTCCACAACTAAGGTCTCTTTGGTGAGACTTGGAAGCTAAGTCAGATCCTTCCTGATGGAGCCCCCAACAGGAGAACTGCTGTGTCCAGGGGCTACAGCCCGCCCTAGCTTCATGGAGAAACTGCGACAGCCCAGAGTCCCCCTCTCCCCTCCTCCCTGCAAAGCCAAAGGCCCAGGACTGGGACCCTGGTAAGCAGAGGGCAGAGTTACCTGGCTTGGAAAGGTGGAGGCCTGTGGAACTGTCACCCATGGTGGGCGCTCAGAGTCAGATACAATTACTCACTCAGTGTATCATAATTACCGCAAATAGCCCATTAAAGAGAAATTATCATCAGGACGATATTAGCAGACAGCGGGGAAATGAAGGAAGGAAAGTGCTTATCCCCATTGTCCCTCAGTGGGGACAGGACGGCGAGGCTGCAGTTGGTCAGTTGTCCTAATAGTCTGAGGCCACTGGGCAGCCTGAGGGTACAAAGGCTGGCCCACCTTAGGTGTATTCTGAGAAGCTGCCTCATCCCTTCCTTACCCTACCTCACTTGTGGAAACCCCTGGACTTCCAGAGAGATCCTGAAAATCCCAAGAACTTAGATGTCCACTAGAGCCAGCTACCAAGCTCAGTCCTGGAGTTGCATGGCCTGCAGGGAGCAGGGGGAAGGGGAGCTATGGTGGCGTGGGAGGCAGCAGAGGGTCTTCACAGCCCGGCAAGGGCAGGTCAAGAATCAGCGTCTCAGGAGGGGGCATGGTGGTAAGCTGAGGACCCTCTCACAGAAGCTGAGCCATCTCCCCCCCATCCTTGGACTCCGGGAGGACCCAAGACCAGACTCGCTGAAGACCAGCAATATCCTAGTCCCCTCTTCAGGGTGCTGGGCAGGGGGCGAGGCAGCCCTGAGAGTTTCCTGCGTCCACAAGGAAGAGACTGTCCACTGCCATGGGGGAAGACAGCAGACCCCCACCTGGCACTCTGTGAGGTCTCCAAACCCGTCCCCACCCCCCACGACTGCACTGCTTTCCTCTGGGGATCCACAAAGCCCCTCCTCGCTCCCAACTAACGGACAGCTAAACCCCCGCAGGTAACAGAGGTGACCAAATGTCCACAAAGTAGAACCAGTCAGGGAAGAGCGGGAAGACAAGACAGAGACTGAGGATCCCGGGTGCCCGATGCTCGCTGGCTGTGCAGCCCTGGTTGGACCCCGGATGAGCCGCTCTGTTGCCATGACAGGATGGAAACGCAGGAAGGTAGGTTGCATAGCGCCCCTCCCTCCACAAGACGAAAGAAGCCAGGAGTGACAGAGTCAGCATTCAGGAGAAGGAAGAAGAGAGGGAGGGAGGAAGAAGGGAGGGAGGAGGGAAGGAAGGAAGGAAAGGAGGGAAAGAGGAAGGAGGAAGGAGAGGCATAATCACAGAACAAAAGAAAATGTACTCATCAGCAAAATTAGAAGATCAATAACAGGAGACAGGGAAACAGGGAGAGAGAAGGCAGGAAATACTATAAAGGTGTGGAATGATCCAAGAGGCACCTTTGAAAAGGAGTCAGGTGCAGAGGACATAGAAAGTTGGGTGGAGGTCAGTGACCAAAGGACTAAACCTAGGAGAAAGGTCTGGGGCCTCCAGACCAATAGGTTCAGGGGAGTCCAACAACAGTGGGCAGGACGGCGCGTGCCAGCACACCCCAGTCACCCTAGTCACACCCCAGCACACCCCAGCACAGCCCAGCACAGCCCAGCACAGCCCAGCATACCCCAGCACAGCCCAGCACACCCCAGCACAGCCCAGTACAGCCCAGCATACCCCAGCACACCCCAGCACAGCCCAGCACACCCCAGCACACCCCAGCACAGCCCAGCACACCCCAGCACAGCCCAGCACAGCCCAGCACACCCCAGCACAGCCCAGCATACCCCAGCACAGCCCAGCACAGCCCAGCATCCCCCAGCACAGCCCAGCACACCCCAGCACAGC
The DNA here is from genome assembly GCA_023101885.1 of Typhlomys cinereus. Lineage (NCBI taxonomy): Eukaryota > Metazoa > Chordata > Mammalia > Rodentia > Platacanthomyidae > Typhlomys > Typhlomys cinereus. The sequence continues at coordinate 322,360 of JALPQD010000795.1, forward strand.
CCAGCATACTCCAGCACAGCCCAGCATACCCCAGCACAGCCCAGCACACCCCAGCACAGCCCAGTACAGCCTAGTCACACCCCAGTACACCCCAGCACAGCCCAGCACACCCTAGTCACACCCCAGCACACCCTAGTCAACCCCAGCACAGCCCAGTACAGCCTAGTCACACCCCAGCACACCCCAGCACACCCAATTCACTCCAGTCACATCCCAGCACACCCTAGTCACACCCCAGCACACCCCAGCACACCCAATTCACTCCAGTCACATCCCAGCACACCCTAGTCATACCCCAGCACACCCCAGTACACCCAAGTTATACCCCAGTCACACCCCAGTCCACCCCAGTACATGCCAGCACATCTCAGCACACCCCAGTACACTCCAATCATACCCCAGTCACATGCCAGTACACCCCGCACACACCAGTACACACCAGCACACCCAAGCACAATCCAGTACACCCCAGTCATACCCCCAGTACACCCCAGTCGCACCCCAGCACACCCCAATCATACCCCAGCACACTCGTCACACTCCCACACACCCCAGTATACCCCAGAACACCCCAACACATCCAAGCACACCCTAGTACATCCCAGTCATACCCCAGCACACCTCAGCACACCCAAGCACACCCCAGTACACCCCAGATGAGAATGGGCTGGACTTGCAACAGCCTCCAAGAAACTCCAATTGCCTTTTCCAGCAAAGCACCTGGGGCCCCACATCAACCCAGTCTCCAGCCCCGTGAGCAGAGCCAGGGCTACACCTGGACCCCCACGGTCAGTCTGCAGACAGCCTCTGCACATCTGCTGTCCAGAAGCCTCTGGAAGACGCAAGGGGAGGTGGCAGCTGAGACACACGGCGTGCGACCCGGAGGCAGGCGGGTGCCTGGCAGGTGCCAGCATCAGGGCGCGGACCGCAGCCAACGACTGCCCAGAAAATGCAGACTTAGATTACTTGATAGGCCGTGAGAAGCTCAGCAGGTGAGGTGCCAGCTTGCAAACCTGGGGAGCCAAGTTCAATCCCAGAACCCCCATGGTGCCCATCCCCAAAATAAAAAAAAAGTAGTTAAAAAAAAAAGATGACTTGATGTGAGTTTCTATGTGGATACAGAACAACTTGACATACAAGAGAAACTTCTAGAGTATTTAGAACATTTAGAAAGAACTCATGAATGATGCACAGAAAGTCAAGGAAAGGAAAATCAGGAAGTAATTATTAAATGCAGGAAAAACAAAGGAGCTACTCAGGAAAGAGTAGTTACAGAATCATATGTTGAGTAACAGCAATATTCATATAGCTATAATAAGGTCAAGATATTTTATAAAAGCTTTGACATGAATATAGGAGGATATAGGAAGAGAGAACAAATGTGTAAAAGAGCAAATCTTGAAAAATTAAAAACAATCTTAATTGCATGTGAGTATATGTGTGTGTGAGTGTATGTGTGTGTATTTCCATGTGTCTGTATTTCTGTGTGTGTATGGGAGTGTATGTATATGTGAATATGTTTCTATGTGTGCACGTGTGTGTACATGAGTATATGTATGTATGTGAGTGTGTGTTTCCGTGTGTGAGTGTGTCTGTGTGGAGGTCACAGGACAATTTCCAGATGGTTCTCTTTCCACCAGTTGGAATTGAACTCAGGTCTCCAGGCTTGTACAGGGAGTATCTTTGCCATGATGTGAGCTATTTCATCAGTTCTCAGTTGCTTGGAAACTAATGAGCGTAGGTGCTGGATTTCAATATTGAGCCCTAGTTGGTCTGGAATCCACTCTGGCCTCTGCCTCTTGACTCTGGGGCCACAGGCTGTGTCTCATACCTGAACTAAAAATCTTAATTTTTATTTGTTGTAAATCAATTCACAATGTCTGATAACAATAAATTGAACATAGTTGAACTGTGCTCAGGCAGAGAGACAAGAGAATTTACACATTCAAGGTCAGCCTGGCCTATATAGTGAGATCATGTCTCAGAAAACAAACAGAAAAACAAAAGGCCTTTTCTTTGGAGACCCATGCTAGGAGAAATAAAGTCTTGAGAGCGGCTGTCTTTGCTGTGTGGTTCAGAGACAGGACAGGACATCACTGAACTCCATTTAAATATCCTATTACACTTGATTTTAAAAAAAATAATAAGGGCTGGAGAGATGTGACTCAGACATTAAACCTCTGCCTCGAAAGCAAAAGGACCTGAGTTTGGATTCCAGATCCTATGGTTAAAAAAACAAAACAAAACAAAACAAAAAAACCATGCCTGGTGGGTGAAAATGGTGACAGCTGCACTTCTGGGAGGCGAAGCTTGGGAAAACCCAGAGCAAAGCAGTAAGGAGGGTAGAGCAATTCAGGATGATTCCCGAGGTCATCCTTTGGCCTTCACAGATATATACAGGTCCTCTTCTGCACACACACATAAATAAATAAATAAATAGAAACAAGTTAAATGCTTCATAGAATAAACATTAAAATGAAAGTACTATGACATATCTGTGCTCACAGCTCAAGCCTTCGATTGCCATGTTGACACTCGTATAACTATGGCAGCCCTAAAAGTGGACTATCAGGTATAATAAACCGACCACCAAGGATGGTTTGCGATGTCTCCCTCTAGTCTCTCCAATGCACATGTACTCACATACAAACGTGCACACCACACCCCACGTACACATAGAGCGAAAACTCCGATGTTCACGTAAGAGTTATAAAAAGGGTGGGAGGTGTGCTTTCCTTCTGGGCTCTCTCCCAGGATTCCCATAGCTCAGGGGCTCAGTCCTGGGATTTTCTGTAGATGTTTTCTTCACAAGATGTCCAGACAATGTTGGTTTTCATGCAGCACACTTGAAATGTGTTTCAAGCTGTGGTGACAGATGTGTTGGTGTGTCAGACAGCAGGGACTATGCTGGGCTGTGGCCTTGAGTTCTTGCAACATGATTGTCTCTGGGTTCTGAGCACCATGACCTGTTCCCTGGATTCTGATTTCCTTGGTCCACAGCTCCAGAGTATCTAGAAAGTGCTGAGAGGCTGAGGCAAACTGTTTCTAGAATCTCCTCACCCCACAACTTCCACAGGGCTGGGCCTCACTTGCTGGGCTGGGCCCGTGGGGGAGAGGGCAGGGAACAGACCCAATCTGGACACAGCAATGTTGGGGAGGGAGCAGGTAGTCCCCACAGTGGGAGGTGGTCCCAGCCTTAGAGTGGCCAGGAAATGGGCTGTGGATGGAGCCAGGTGAGCTGAGGCTCCTTAGGGTGGGAAGTCTGGTGCCCCACCATCCAGAGCCAAGCTCTGCACAGCAGGTGGACATGTGCCCCCCAGCTCCTCCCAATGTCCCACAAATGTGGCCAAGATGTCTCTGGCTGGTGGCGTAAGATGGGGTGTGTGAAAAAGACCCCTACTCTGGTCCTCACAGGAGATTCTGCACATAAAGTGGTAGGGAAGGCGGAACTTACCCCATCCCCACCGAGGAGGGTCCCCACAGAAGCAGGCACCCCGCCAAAGCCCCTCCCTTGTCACACTCCCCTGTCTGCTCCCTCCCTAGCCTCTTTCCACACAAGGCACCCCTTCTCCCCCGCTGCTTTCTCTGCCCAACCCTCCTTCCCTCCTTTACCCCTCCCCTTCTCTGTCATTTCCTCCCCTTTCTGACTGTCCCCCTCTGCTCCTCCTCTACCTTTCCCCCCTCTTGCACCCCTGCCTCCCCCAGCCCTCGGCACTTCCAGCTGAGCTTTCCCGCCCAGCTGGATGGCCACCCTCTGCCTTGAGCTTCCGGCTGTCTTGAGCTCCCAGGTCTTGCAGTCGTGACAGCTGCAGGAGCCCTGAGCCCGCTCTGTGCCCAGTGCCTCCTGCTTCACTCACACCCGCAGCCTCCGAGTAACAGGTCCCAGCAACGTTGCTGCTGCTGCTGAACTCCAGGTCCTGGGGCAACCCAGACGGTGTCTCACATACCCAGCACGGGAGACACGCAGGCGTCTGCAAGTGCCACCTCTCGCTGAAGTCGCACCCCGCCCTGGCACTGCACAGTCTCGAACTGCAGCTGAGGAGCATGAGATGCCAGCCAGGAGGAGCAGCCAGGGCCAGGGATATGCGTGTGGCTCCCTGCTGCCCACCCTGCCCTCCACAGGGGGTGGAGGGGGCTGCTCTCTGGCTCAAGGGGGCTCGCTAGGGAACTGGAGAGGCTGGGGCGGGGTCAGTGTCTGTGCCTCGCAGAGCCATGCTCTTGTGAGGTGGTTTCCCAAACAGCAAGCTAGCCGGGTGGTTCTTAGTAGCCCTTGGCCACTCCGTGCCCCGTTGTAAGGTGGTAGCTGTCACTGTATGACCCCAGGAGTCCAGCAGGTGACGTGTGTCTGGCTCCTCCTCAGTCTGCAGACAGTAGGAGGGACAGGTGGGCTGCCCTGATGAGTGGAAGGGAAGGGGCGGCTGCCCCAGAGTCAGGATGTGGGGGGTTCCAGGCGGGTGGCGCGGCTGCAGGGACAGACACTGAGGCCAGTCCTCTGGGGGTGCGTCACTTAGAGTCTGACAGTAGTGAGTGGGGGAAGCGCCTTACTGCTCCTGATTGGCACCAGGCATCAGTCTTGGGTGTTGCCAGGGTGTCACGGGGATGGTGGCAAAGGTTGGGAGTGCCAGGCTGAGAGGCAGCGGGAGGGACACAGTTGGGGGGGCAGAGGTCAACTCTGATCAGCAGCTATTGGTGACGATGTCTTTCCCCTCAGGGTTCCCTGGGATACTTGGTCCCAGGTCTCTGCACCCACAGGAGAAGCAGCCTCCTCTGCGGCTGGGGCTGCAGGTTCTCTCTCCCCCCTTCCCAGCTCCTCCCAGGCCCCGGGCTAATTGGCTGTGACGGTTCCAGCCCTGGGCAGCTGAGCAGTGTCTCTGTGAATTAGGCGCTGAGCCTGCCAGCCTCGAAGTCCTCGGCCTCTGCAGGTGCTGGGTGCTGGAAGAGTGTGAGCCCGTGGTTGGGTGTGAGTACAGGCAGTGTGAGTGCAGGGGTGACTCCACGCATCTCCGCCTTCCCATAAAGCCTCTGCCCAAGGACACTGGTTCATTTTTGGGCCCGGCCTCCTGCCCAGCAGCCTTTCGTCTCTTGGCACCTCAGGCTTCGAGCTGGTCTGGAGTTTAGCCTCAGCACATCTTGAGGTCCCTAAAGAATGCCAGGGGCTCTAGAAGGAGCTACAAAGACATGGGGAGTCGGGCTCAGCGGACTAGTGGTCTGCCCCCTCTCGTTCGCTCCCACCACAGGCACACCCCTTTACTTCCACTGGTGGCTCTCCCTCCGCCCCCTTGCCCCGCCCAGTCCCAGACTCCACACAGCCACGCAGGGATGTCACACTCTGAAGGTGGGATCTGCTCTCATCTGCTCCTTGGAGATGCCCCATAACTTGCACCCCCACTTTCTGCTACTCTCTCCAGTTTCCTCTGCGGGGGTGTTCTTCCCATTCCAGTTGCTACAACTCCTTTCCTGGCTTAAATCCAGCGGGGACCCTCCCCCATCCTGCATCTCCTCAGAAAAATGATCCTCGCCTCTCACCTCCAGTGGCAGGCTCTGCCACGTTCCGACTGATGGTCTCACCTCCCAGACAAGCTTCAGCACACAGTAGGTGCTTAATCAGTGCTCAAATCAAAGAATGTTGCCCCCTCTAGACTGCCCCTCCTAGGAAGCCGGGGTAGGGGATGGGGAAGATGAACCACTGTGAGCCATCTCCTCCCCCCGTTCCCCCCCATCAGGGCTTGGCTTGGGTCTGGAACTGCAGGTGACTGGGATCCAATCTCTGCACCCAGGGGGTTCCTTGGCTCCTGACCTGACTCAGGAACTGCTGACCAGGCAGCTAGATCCATGGACTGGACAGGACTGGTCAGAGTCATGGCACAGGGTGGGAACGGATGGAAGAGAACTGTGGATCCTGGGCCCTGAACCAAAAATCCCACTGAGTGAGATGCTGTCTGGATGGTTAGCAATGCTCTCGCCGGAGGGAAGCTGGTCCCTGCACCTAGCAGCTGTCCCTGCAAGAAGCTCAGCTCCAGCAGCCTGCAAGAGTGTGTGTGGAGGTGTACAGAAGGGGACGGTGTGGTAAATCCTCCCTGTGGCACCAAGGCTGGGGAGGAGGGAGAGGAGAGTGCAATACAGGAGAATCTACTGCGGCCACTTCCTCAGCCTGAGAAGACGGGTTGGACCAAGCTGAACAGAGCAGGGACTCCAGAGCCTGGCAGGGCTCCCCACTGTTAAGAGCCTCACGGACAGACCTTGGGCACAGACACACACAAAGCCTATGCCCTGCAGGTGCATATGTGTGCAGCCCACAGGCCTGCGTGGCCGCTTACTCACGTGGAGTCAGCTGTGTGTGCTGGGGCAGGCGCATCTGCAGGTGTGTGCTGGGTTGCTGTTTTGTACACAGCACCTGGTGGGATGCTGTGAAAAAGGACCCCTGGGTCTTGCCCTGTCCCAGCCTCAGAACCAATCGTAAATCGGAACTGGCAGGGTTCAGCATTAAGGAGAGGTGGCCAGGAGGGGAGAGGGGTGCAGGCTGCAGAAGAGATAGAGGTGCCCAGTAGGTAGCAGCTAAGAGCTTAAAGAGCTTAAAATGAGCTGCTGAGCGCCAACTTTGGGGCCAGGCTCTGGCTGTTTACAAGGTGGGACTCCTGGATCTACATTTTCAGACTTTCCTGTGGTGCTTCTACCGCAGCAGAGTCTGGGCTGTGCTGGGGGCGGGGTCTACGTGGACCTCTAGAAGAGACCTGGTTGGAGTTTGAAGCAGGGGCCGAGCAAGGGAGAGAGGTGAGTTGGGAGCTCTGGGGAATCTCAGCGGGGTCACTTCCTGTGTTGGGAGATGGCTGGGCAGGGCCACTCTATATCCCATCTCCAGGGATTCTAGGGAGGTCCTCAGGCAAGCCCCTGCTGCCCAGGGCGCAGACAGAGGTGGATATGTGAGGAGGTGCACACAGGCAACGGCCTTACTTCCTCTGGTCACAGCTGCACATGGGCTCCCTTCAGCTCTGCCGCACCTGAGAAAAGATTTTTGCCCACCACTGGTACGCAGTGGGGGACTCTGCACCCCTGTACAAGTGCTCCTGCAGGACATCCTGGCTGCCCCCCTGTGCTAGAGGGCATTCTTCATCACCCTCAACAGGCAACCTCGCAGCTCCCCCGCCTGGTCCCCCAGAGCAGACCATCCACTTCTGGCGTCTGTCCCTGGATCTGTTGTCTGTTGTTTTAGCTCCTGCTGTGCCCTAGGAAGTCGAGGAGGCTGGAGAGAACATAAAGGTGCAAAGCGCGCAACATGGGCTGAGCTAACCCTGCCCCAGGCAGCCTTGTCAGCAAGATACACCCTCCCTGACCCCCGCCCCCCAGCAGGGCGGCAGGTGCAAGGGGACAGGCTCTGCCTCTGATGTGAGGGCCCAGGAGATGCCAGGCATAGGGCCGTCACCACCACCTCACAGCACAGTCTTGCAGCCTGGATGGTGGTCACCCTAGACTTAGTCCCAGGGCCATCGTGCGCTCTACCCTTGTGGTCCAGATTATTCCTGGCTGATACCTGGTGTTGCCGCTGCCCCAACCGGTATGGAACAGAGAGACACTTAGCACCTGCATGTGGTCTTCTCTCTCTCTCTGTCTCTCTCTCTGCAAAATTCTCAAGAAACAGTGCTGAGGCTGTCGGGAGCAGGACTCGGCAGCCCCTTCCAGGATGCCCGAGTTGCAGAGTACTCAGCACTCGCCACTCACTTGGGTTCTCCAGAAGTGCACAGATTGGTCTGCTTACCTGCATGGAGCTAAGGAAAACAGAGGAGTTTCCCACACATGGGAAAAGGTTTCTAGAAAAGATGGACACTACCCCATCATTTGCTCTACCACATTCTGGAGGAAAATCAGGAGAAAGAGAGGGAAGGAAGAGCGAAAAGTTAAAACAAGTCTAGCTCCCAGCATGGGATCTGGGCCCCTCAGTAACCCTGTGATAGAGTCTGGAATGCCCGCTCAGCTGTAGGAGGTTGGGGTTTGTGGCAGGGAGGGTGGACAGAGCTGCTGCCTCTCCCCCAAAGATTGACATTGGCTGACTGGGGCAGCCTTGGTCCCTGAACTTTCCCTGATCCACAGATCAACGGCAACTTTGGGGAACAGACTCAAGTCTTCTTTTCCTGACTAGGTCTTGGGCAGAAACGTCCAGAGATGCCCAGGGGGGACCTGGTCCTTTCTTAGGGACACCCTCTGTGAACCTTCCCAACAAAGCTGGCAGAGCCCAGAGGTCCCTCATCATCTGCCCCTTCAACACATGCCCTAACACAGCAATCCTTCGCAAAGACAGGTGAGGCGGTTCCCCTAGAGACCACCTGCTTTCCAGGCTTTCTAAAGCAATGAGCTGTGAGAAGAGTCTTGTCTCACTTTCTTGGGCCTGGGTTTGAGACCATTAAGCACACTGCCACAGACCCCAGCCTCCCAAACAGAGAGGCTGCATCCAGGGCGGAAGCAGGTCCACAGCGCTGCCTTCAAATCCACAAAAAATGTGGACCCTCATTGCTGTCCTTCCAACGGGGAAAGGAAAGACCTGTCACCTCCATGTCTATAGTCACTGGTTACTTCCAGAGGGTGACTTCCCGGGGTCACTCCAACTTTTTAAGCCGGGCTCATGGGTCCTCCAGGGAACAAGTAGGCTGCCTCCTGGGGGAGGGGCTGCTGACAAGAAGAATGGGAGCAATTCTTGCTGTGCACTTGCAATCACCACTAAGGGGTCTCAGGCCAGACTTAACAGTCTGGGTTCCTGAAACCCTTCATGGAGGGCCACCTTGTGTACAGACTGCCTTGCTCACCAACCTGGTGGGTGTCTCCTGGTCCTACTTAGGCTGGGTCTCCCAGAGCTCAGAAATTCCCACTTTTCTATCCCAGGACAGACAAACTAGTGAAAGCCACAGACGAAGCTAGGTTCCAGTGACTTTTGGATCCAAACGGATTTATTTTGTTTTTGTATGTTTTTTTCTTTTCCTGTTTCGTAGCAAATGGAAAAAAAAGAACACAACAAAAACCAACAACACAACAAAATTCTCATCGAACTGGCTAAACTCCACACTGAGGCTCAGCAGGAGCAGCACAGGAGTGGAGAACCCGGGAGCCGCAAGAGCCAAGCCTGGGAAAGCCAGACCTTGCCGGTGGCGTCCCACTCATCTCGGAGGGCCGCTCTCCCTGATAATCCACAAAGCGAACAAGCTTTTAAAAAAGAGTCCACAAACAAAACGAAACACAATTTAAATTAAGATAAAAACATTTTCCAACCGCCCATGCCAGGAGGTTCAGGCCTAGGCCTCCTGTTTAAAATTTTTCCTCTAGAAATACTGTGCATTACTTTTTTTTTTTTTTCCTTTCTCTTCTCTGGGAGGTTAAAATAAGATATATTTCCCTAGGAGTCATAAATACGATCTGGTGCATAGAGAAATAGCAGCGCAGGAGTCCGGTCCAGCGTCAACCCGGCTGAGCCCGACGCAGCCTCAACCCGGCTGAGCCCGGCGCCCCCCACCCCCCTCCCCTCCCCGTCAGGTACAGCAGGGCAGCGGGACCACACGGCAGGTAAGTTCCTCGGCTTCCCCATAGGGAAGGCCGGACAAGGGAGGGGACAAGCGGGCAAGAGGGCAGGCAGGGCCGGGTCCCTCGGAGCCAGCGAGCGGGCGGCACATGCGGGAACTCGCGGATCTCCGAGGGCGCACGGGGGCGAGGGGCTTCCTCCGGGGTTTCTTTTCTAATTATCAAGCAAAATAAATATAAATGCTTCGAAAATAAGACCGCTTCTTAAGGGAGGGGTAGAAGGAAGAGTAAAAAAGGACAGGGATAGAGGCAGAAAGAAAACGGAGGGGAGCGGAGCAGGCGGCTGCTGCCCGCGAGGAGTTGGCGGCGCGGCGGGCCAGCGGCCCGAGGTCGCCCGGAGAACCGCGCTCGACTTCTGTACAAGTGGCCGCTTGCGTGGAGGAAGTCAGACCTGGCTCAGGCTTCCCGGAGAGTCACGGTACTCTGTGCGCAGCGGGATCGCGGCCACGCCAGGAGGGCGACCCCAAGGTGCTCGCAGGCGGGCCCGCGCCAGAGGCGCACGGCGGGAGGCGGCGGCGCCCCGGGCGCAGGGCGGGCCTCGCGCGCTATGGCGGCCGCGGAGTCCGAGCGCAGCCTGGGGCGGCTGGCGCGAGCTTGTCCCCGGCGACCGCGAGGCCCAGGGTCGGGCGCTTACAGGAAGAAGTCGGGCGCGCCCTTGGCCCCACCGGGGCCGGCCGTCGGCGAGGGCTCCCGAGGGAAGCCGGCCCCGCCCGCGCCCCCCGGGCCGCCCCGGGCCGCCAACTTCTCATATTTCTCCTTGTACAGGTCCCGCTCCTTGGCCAGACGCCCCACCTCCAGCTTCAGCTGCTCCACCTGGCTCTGGAGCTGGCACTTCTCGCTCTCCAGAATGTGCCGCTGCTGCACCCGCTTGAAGCGGCACGACTGCGCGTAGCCGCGGTTCTTGAGCGTGCGCCGCTTCTGCTTCAGCCGAATGACCTCCTCTTTGCTGAAGCCGCGGAGCTGCCGGTTCAGCTCCCGCACTGACATGGACACCAGCTGGTCGTCGGAGAAGCGCTCTTCCAGGCGCACGTGGTGGCCGGCGCCGCTCCCGCCGTGGCCCGCCCCGCCGTGGTGGGCCGCGCCTCCGTGGTGGTGATGGTGGTGGTGGTGGTGGTGGTGGGCGGCGTGGTGGTGGGCGGCGTGGTGCGCGCCGTGGTGGTGGCCGGCACCCATGTCGTCCGCCCCGCCGCCGCCGCTCGCGAAGCCCTGGCCCCGGAAAGCCTCGTAGGCCGCAGCGGCTGACGGGTGGTGCGCGCCGTGGTGCCCGGCGTGGTGGCCGCTGCCGATCAGCGCCTCCACCGCGTCCTCGGGCGTCAGGTTGAGCGCCTCGGGGTTCAGGTGGTGCTGGTAGCCGCTCATCCAGTATAGATCCTCCAGCGCCGGTTTCCCCGTGGCGCCTCCGACAGTGCCGGGGCCTCCGCTCGGTGGCCCCGGGGCGCCCGCGGCCTGAGCCGCGCCGCCGACTCCCGTGCCGCCGCCGGTGCCTGGGCTGGGCGCGCAGAAGCTGGGCGAAGAGGGCACGGAGGAGCAGGGCGTGCTGAGGGGCGTCGAGGACAGCGAGCCGGGCGGCAGGCGATGGCAGAAGCGCTCGGCCTCGGGCGGCTCCTTCTTCACCTCGAACTTCATCAGGTCGAAGTCGTTGACGTACTCGATGGCCAGCGGGCTGCTGGGCAGCTCGGCGCCCATCGCCAGCTCCCCGGCCATCGCCCGGCGCCCCGGCCCCGCCGCCGCGCCCGACCGCACCCCGACGGGCGGCGCGGGGGCGGGGGGGGGGAGCCGCGGGCCTCTCTCCCCTTGGCTCCCCCCAGGCCTCGGTCCTGACCGCGGTGGGCGCGGGCTCCAAGTCGCCAAGGGCGCGGGGAAAAGTTTCGCACAGTCAACTCAGAGGCGGCGCGCTGGGGACGCCGCGGGCCGGGGTTCTGGAGCTGTCTCCGGTCGGCTCCCCGCGGGCGAATGGTCCCACGCCACCTCCTCCAGGGCCTCGGCGGTCCCGGCCCGGGCGGGTGCTGTCAGGCCGCGCCTGGGGCACTGCTGCCCCGCCCCGCGCCCCACCCGCGCTGCCAGCCGGCCCCGCCTCCCGCGACCCACGCCGAGTGGCGCATGCCTTTATAGAGACGGATGCCCGGACCCGCCTCCCCGGGAGGGGGCGCACGCCCCCGGGCCAATCGGAGCCCCAGCACCGCCGCCCTCATTTGCCTATCCCCATGGCAACCCAGAGCCCAGCTGTCAATCTCCTACGGGAAACAGCTGTGGGAAGGGTTAGAGATAGGCGGCTGGCAAGAGGAGTGGGTAAAGCCCCCTGGTGGCCGCCTCGAGGGATTGCGTGGGCTGAGGACCCGAGACCCAGGGACAGACTTTAGGTCCCGCGTTCTTGGGCCCGAGAGAGGAGGACAGGGACTAGAGCCGCACCAGAGAGGGGACCCTCCAGGTGCCTCGGTAACTCCAGGCTGCCTAACTGGCCGTCCGGTGGGCCCCTCTGACACCTGCGCCCACGGTCCTGGAGCCTCGTTCTGCTGGGGCTGGGGGCGCCCAGAGAGGGACCCTGTAGGCATCCTGACACCGACACTGGGCGGCCGCGAGCGCTGGCTATTTTTAGCGGGCGGTTGGGGCGGGGTCAGGAATTCAGTCAACAAAGTTGCTGGCACTTCGGGCGGCGGTGGCCTGTGCGGTGGGACCGCCAGCCTTGGAACGTGCGCCGCGACAGAGGCAGACCGGGATGTACGCGGGGAGGGGGGTGCGGGAGTCCGAATGGTGCCTGAGCAGAGGGCCTAGGATATAGTGGGTTGAACCATCCCGACGCCAGCCAGGGGATGCCGGCAGGTCCTGCAAGGTGGCTTGGAAGCCCTGCAGGGTAGGGGCTAGATGGAGTGATAGGTGGGAAAATAGAAGCGCGCGCGCACACACACACACACACACACACACACACACACACACACACACACGAGGTACAGCTGGGTGATCTGGAGCGGGTCTTCCTTCCTCTTCTAAAAGCTCTATATTTAATGTCAGGACTTTGGCTATTAAAACAAAATCTTAAATGGCAGCGCCTGTGCACAGACTATAAAGACGAGGCGTGGAGGCGTGGGCAGGCACTGCCGGGGACACCGTGGTGTCAAGGCTTTGCGCCCTCCCCGCTGCTGCTTTACAGGAAATATCAGGCCGTTAGGAGTCAGTGGCGACTCTCACATGTCCTATGTGACCTTCCTCACCCTCTTATTCCTCTGGGCAGGGTCTTTCTTAGGGTCTTAGAAGCCCAAGGAAAGTATGAGGGACCCACCCCCAGGAACACCAGCCCAGGATGGTCCCACAGAAAGCACCTAGTCCCCCTCTCTTCCGTTGAAATTTATACAGGGCCATGGCGGCAGCACCGCTGTTCTCTGGGTGCCATTCTACAGATGAGGAGACAAGGTCTTGCCCAAGATGACCCGCAGCAGGTGGCAGATTGGCGGTTCCATCAGGAGCAGAGTGGATGCCCAGGCACCATGGCCAGGGGGCGGTCCCTCTGTGCTCACAGCCAGAGGAAGGCTGTGGGCAACAGTGTCTTGTCTGCCCAGGGCTCAAAGGCCCCTATGGCTCCCAGCAGAAGGATGCTGGGGAAATCTGTGAGAACGGAGGAATCATGGCCCCAGGCTGGCTCAGCTGCTCCTCCCTGAAGATGCAGCTCCTGGCCTCCCACCATTAGAGGATCAGTAGCCTCCCCTCCAAACCCTTTTAATACCTGAGGTGGCCTGGAGAGATGCAGGAAGGTGCGGGAGCCTGGTGGAGCCTTGCAGATGGGCCCTTATCTACCTACCCTAGAGTCCTTTTTCTGAAGGACAGACGTTCGGCTGCTGCTGATGTGGGGTTTGCTGGGGATGCTGGACCCCTGGGCTCTGCATGCTGTGCGCTTTTTCACCGAGCACAGCTTCCTGCATACACACATGCACATACATTTTCTTGCCCACGGTGGGGCAAGGTACCCAGTGAGGGACCCACCAGGAAGAGAAAGGAAATATGCAGGGCCTGCCCCATCTGAAGGCTGGGTAGCAGGTCCCCAAGGGGCACAGAGGATAGAAGGACCCCACATTAAGGACAGACTTCTCTCTCAGAATCACCTTGGTGACCCACAGAGAGAAATGGCCAAGGTACTGGAGGGAACAGGGAGGTTTGGGGGCTCTCCAAGAGCAGCTTGGAATGGGGGTGGAGACTACAGGTTCAGAGCCGCAGTGAAGCCCAGGCCCACAGTCAGCTGAACAGGGGTCTGTGACCCTTGATTCCAGCCTCCAGCAGGTACCTTCCTGTACCAACTTCTAGTCCACACTGAACTCTTCAGGGACTGTGGTTCCCATGTGTGCCAGAGATCCTCTGAGCTTGGTGGTATAATGTAGAGTTCTACTGTGGCCATGGCTCTGTTCGGGTCTCTCTGGTGGGCTGGGGCAGGATAACTGAGCCATGCAGCCCTTCGGCAGCACCTTTTCACGGGCACACTAGCAGGAACTGTCTCCTCCACGCACTTGCTCTGTGGCATACAGCTGGCTGGTTTCCTCAGAATGGCAACTGCTCCTAGTTTAGCACTCCAGAGAGCAAGGCAGCCCCCTGGACAAGCAGGTGGGCACACCATTCCGGCATCTCTGGAAAATGCAATCTTCCTGTGTCGGTGGTCAAAGTGAGCTATATGGTGAGTGATGGGGTGGGGTACTCAGTGGGTAAAGGGGTTTGTTGCCAAGCCTGACAACCCATTAGATAGACCTCGAACCCACATGGTGGAAGGCGAGAACTGGCTCCCACAAGATGTTTTCTGATTCTCTCTCTCTCTCTCATTCACACACACACACAATTAAAAGTAAAAATACAGAGAGTGCATTGGTGCCTTCCCATGTGTCATAAATCCTCACAAGTTCAGAATCGGCACGTTTGTTCACCATGTCATGGGGTCTCAGGAGCAGGAATCTGGGTAAGGCTTGGCTGGGCTGGGTACGTATTGGGTGTCCCAGACTGTTGAGTCTATACCACAATCTCTAGCCTCCTCCTGGCAGGAGGCGCCCTAGTTGGTGGGGTAAACAGGCTGGAGAAAGTAGAGCCTTTTCAGACAGGCACAGAGACGAGTCCTGCAGGCAGGAGGGGGAGCCTGACCTAGGAGGGGATGCTGGGCAGAGTGGCCGGGACAGTTGGATACAGGTCAGAGCTGTGGGGGCTGCTTAGGGACGCCAGAGGCCACGTGAGGCTCAGGGACCTCCCCAAAGGTTCTGGTAGAGGAAGCATGTCCAAATGTGAGAAGTAATGGGGAAGTTGGGGTGCCCATCATGTTATGCTCCAAAGCACTTCCCCTACTGCTTGAGATGTCCAGCTCAGGGGCTGGACAATGCCAGCAATTGGATGGTGCTGGTTGAGTGAGACCTGGCACAATATAAGACACAGTCACAGGCAGGTACTGTGGTACATGGAGCTGTGATTGTCACCCATCAGAAAGCACCCTGCCTTGAGTACAGGCACCCACTGGTGGATCATTTCAATTTGGTCCCATTTATTTCATAGGAACTCAGCTAGTGGGTGCAGCAGTGAGCATTTATTATACTGACTTACTCAAATTACTATTACTATTATTATTAAGGGCCTTATGATGTAGCCCAAGCTAATTTTGAACTCAAGATCCTCCTTCTGTGCCACTTCTCTGCTGGCGTTAGAGGTATGTGCCACATGCCTCCAGGCTGGTGGTGATCCCAAGCACCTCACGAATCAGAGACAGGGACAGGAGGATCAGAAGTTCAAGGTCGTCTTCGCTTGTAGCAAGTTTTAGGCCCGCCTGGTATAAGCTAGACCATGGCTCAAACAAAAACTGTCCCACAGATAGGCTGTTTTCCTGATAATGATGGAGTTACGGTTAGATTCTAGTGGTAACTTGACAGTTGCAGGCTGTGTGGGGCACAGCGGTGGAGGGTTAATGGTTGGAGCAGGCCTCTGAACAAGCTTGCAGGTACTTGTTTGATTGATGTGGAAAACCCAGCCCACAGTGGGTGGTACTTTCCAGTGGTGGAGGGATTATAGGAGATGCAAGGAGGAGGGACTTGCTCTTCCCTTCTCCTGCGTGGACTTGCTGTGGAATCTGCTCTTTGAGCATCATTGACTTTTTTGACCTTCATTACCTTCTTTGTTGTGGCTGTTGTTGCTGCCTCCATCCTTGGCTGACTCACAGCTCCGCCCTTTCCACCTGCCGCTGGTCTCTAGGCCTGGCTGCTGACATCAGATGTTGGAGTCCAGTGTCTTCAACCCTCCAGTGAGATAGAGGCTTGAGACCTTTTCGGGATCCTTTGGCTTCGTGAGGCATTCTGTTCAAGAATGAAGCAGCTATGGGTGGCTATTTTGAAAGACTCTACCTTTATTGTGAATTTATTAATAGTTATTTTTATATATTGCATTCTAGCAATTCTGTTCTTCCAGGGAACCCTGACTAATATAGATTAGGACTGCTTTGCCCATATTGGATCATTTACATTTTTAAAAAAATATTTTATTTATTTATTGTATATGTCTAGAGAACACCGTGTCCCTGTGGAGGACCAAGGATGACTTCGGGAATCATCTTGGATCACTTCTAACTCCTTCTTGCTTTGCTCTGGGATTTCCCAGGTTCTGCTCACCAGAGCCAGAAGTGAAGGCCGATACCTTTTCTGCCTGGTGTTTTTATGCAGGATCTGGGATCCAAACTCAGGACCTTCTGCTTGTGAGACAGAGTCTTAACCCCAGAGCCATCTCGCTAGCCTGGATCATTTAACATTTAGGAGGACTTAAGGGGTGACTTAGTCAGTGGGCACTTACCTTACAAGCATGAGGACCTCACAAACCTGGTCTACTGGGGGACAGAGGTGTGCAGATCCCTGAAAGTTCTCAGACCATCTGGCCTACATGAAAAGTTCTGGGCCAATGAAGAGACCATGTTTCAAAAGATGGAAGATGCCTGAAGACTCACACTGGAGACTGTCCTGTGACTTCCATGAGTCAGCCGTGCACCTGCACCCCCTACACACGTGTGCACACACATACACACAGAAGCCTGTTTGGTTGAAGGCTTCGGGCTTCCAGCAAGCATCCTTGGCATGCCTGCTGCTTTGTCCAATTCCTGGCTTTCCCTGGGCACCACGAGGGGTGTACACTTATCCAGGAGCATGGCCAAGTGTGCACTCCACTGGAGCAGGGTGGCTAGACAGCAACACCGAGTGTTGAGCACGCACCAAGTGGACACAAGTGGAGAAGCAGCAGGCCCAACAGAGAGGACTTGCTGGCCACTCCCTCCTAGCCCGCAGGTGATGAGCCAGGCCTCCCCTACATGGCTTCTTTCAGGCACATGGAAACACAACCACTCCCACATACTTCCAGGCATAGCCTCCAACGGGCATCCACTCGCCTCGGGCCATCCACTCAATCTGTCCCCTCCCATCCTCACCTGCTGGTCATTCTTCCCTCTGAGGAAGCAACAGCCCTCTGACCAGCAGCTAGAGGGTCACTTGCCTGGGAGCTGGTCAGGGCTGTCCTGCCAGACTGAGACTCTGCCTTGGGCCCACGAGTTCCTCCTGCGTGGTCTGCCAAGCTAGTTCACCAATCACAACACTCTCCTGTGGACCTGACTTAGCTCCTTGGGACCTGGCAGGGTTCCATGTGGTGTTGGTGACCACTCTCTAGCAGGACACAGGGTCTCCAGCCCATGTGTCATGATTTTGGTAGAGTCATCAGGCACATGGGTCCCCTACATCCTGCTGAAAGGAGAGTTCGGGGTGGAACACAACTACAGCCATAGGTCTAAAGAAACAATTCCAGGTTCCAATATAAAATGTCACCCTTTCCATCTGGATAGATGAGTGATCCAACCTCATGGGCCCCACACTGCTCTTCAGTGACTGCAGGTTGGGGGAGGGGGGCAGCGAGGGCCCTCCTTTGACTAACAGTATGTCACCCCTCGCTGCTGATCCTTGGCACAGGGAACCCAGAGTGACAGGGACTGACCAGGCAGGGCCCAGCTTGCACTGCCCCCTACCCCCC
Source organism: Typhlomys cinereus (assembly GCA_023101885.1). Classification (NCBI taxonomy): domain Eukaryota; kingdom Metazoa; phylum Chordata; class Mammalia; order Rodentia; family Platacanthomyidae; genus Typhlomys; species Typhlomys cinereus. The sequence goes on from JALPQD010000795.1 coordinate 339,934, forward strand.
TTGGACAGAAAATCTGCATGCAGGCATGCCTGAGTCTGGTGGGCAGGCAGCACAGGGAAGGGGTGGGGCCTGTGTGGCTGCACACGTCTGGCAGGTGCTTCTGCCTTGCCTGGGTAAAGAAGGTGGGTTGGGGACAGAAGTAGTCTCTCAGGGCGGGTCTTGCAGCAGCTGGCAGCAGGTGGGTAAATGGAATCCCTCCACTGGGCCTACCTCCCATCCACCCTGGCTGTCTCAGGCTGTGTCAGCACTTGGCGAGTGCAGCTGCCCATTGGCCTGCAGTTGAGTGCCAATCGAGACCACAGAAGTCTCAAGGTGTGCTCACCTGCACAGCCAGACTTCCGCCCGTGGTGAGCCTGTGTCCCACCACCAACCTGTGGAGGGCAGCCGTAGGGCAGCCATACGCCGGGCAGGCAGGCAGGAGGCCGCTGAATCCTATGGTCAGATCTTTGCTTCTCCCCAGGGGAGAGATTGCTTGCCAGAGATTTGTACACACGTGCTCTCAGAGGTGGGCATCCCATGCACACGGGGAGCAGGGCTCAGGAGGTTCTGAGGCTGTCAAGGGGGATGAGCGGCCTCAATGGCTGTCATGTGGGTGATGCTTCATCTTAGTGAACTATACAACACATATTCTAGGCAAGCACTCCACTTCTGAGCTACATACCAGCACCAGGACAGCCCAGCAGTGTGTCCCCCCCACCCCCAGCCTTTGTTGGTGATAAATAACCCTGTCTCCTGGCTCCCCAAGGAAGGAGGACAGGGTGAAGGGTAGCTAGACAACAGTCTGTCCACTTGAGGCTCAGGCTGTGGCTGCTAAGTATAGAGTCTGGGGGCCACAGTGCCTATCAGGTAAGGACACGGGTCCTGAGAATACCTAGCCTCTGGGTCGTCCCCGACAGCAGAGCAGGGTAAATCTTTTCTGGCTTTTCTGGAAGGTCCTCAGGGGCAGCAGTGGCTCCGCTCAGTTCACTGGTGAGTGAGGCTGAAACGTGCTTTTCTTTTTCCAATTTCATGTCTGTGTATGTGGTGGGGGTACATGTGTGTGCATGTTTTTGCATGTGTGTATCCCTGTCAGTGAGTGAGTGTGGGACAGTCCATGGTTCACATCAGGAATCATCTTGAATTGCTTTCCCACCTTCTTTCGAGGCTGTGTCTCTCATGAAATCCACAGCTCGCCTATGGCTAGTTTGGCTAGCCAGCTTGCTTTGGGGATTCCCAGGCTCCAGCTCTGGGGCTGGGATTATAGTCATATTCATCTTACATTTATGTGGGGTTCAAACTCTGGCCCTTTTGCTTGTGTGAGCAAGCAAGGACGTATTCCCACCATCAAGGAATACTGCCTTCTGTGGAGCAGCCTGTCCTCGCCTCTTGAAGACCAGGTCAGGACAGCTACTTCCATGGCAGGGGCAGTGGTGAGCTATGAGCCTGTACACCCATACTTCTGATGGCCTCAAAGGCAGAGGTCCTTCCCACCCATGGGCTGGAACCCAGGACCCTGGAGGACAGACATGTTGAATGAAGCCAAGGAGCCTGTACAGTAGCCTGAGGAACAAGCCACAGCAGGGTGCACGGACCTAGGCTGCACGGGGGAGGGACAATGACACTATAGTGTGGGCAGTATCTGACCCACAGTGGTTCTAACACCTGCAGGCTGCAGCCTGCAACACTGGGACCTCTGAGCAGATTCTTCTATGCCTTATCCTTGGGCATAGCCTTGAATGAGCCTGTGCCCCACACCCCAGCTCCATGCTGCAACTTGTAGGGGGACCCTCCTCCAGCCATTGGAGATAACCAGCAGAGAACCCACCCAAGCCCAGCTTCTCCCCAGGATAGCCAATCTTCCAACTCTGCCTAGGCCCCGGGCTGTTGCACACGTTTCAGGAGCACTCCCTGCCCCCATCCACGGGGAAAGCAGCTCCTAGGTGAGCCAGAAGTAGTGGAGGCTTCATCTTCCAGCTGGCCCTTCTCCCAGTAGGTCCAGGGCTCTGTGACTATGTGGTGGTCAAGACAGGCCAACTCGACACACAGGACAAAACCTTTATTGCTGAACATAATAAAATGCCCACCAGGGAAGCCCAGCCAATGGGCTGTTCCCCCAGCAGGAGTCCTAGGTGGGAAGAGCTTTGAGCTCATGTCCCACATCTGCTGCCACGCCCACCATGGGGGACAGGCTGGGGTGAGGGGCAGGGATGGGCAAAGAGGGACAAGTATGAGGTGTGCGGCTCAGTGCCTGGGAAAGGAGATGAGGAAGGAAGGACAGGAAGTGCCCGAGGGAGGGAGACAAGACGGAACATAGACCTCTGAGGCCGAGGCAGGCAGAGCTTAATACCCTTGTCGGCGGCCCCAGGCTGGCTTGGTGGCTGGTGCCTCTCCTCGGGAGCAGTGGCAGATGGAGCCTCCATCCTCTCCAGGGGTGAGGGTCTGAGGTAGGTGTGGGCTGGTCCCCGGGGGCCTCACAGGCGTGGTTTGATGTGTAGCGACTTTCCTAAACAGAAGCAAAGTTCAGGCACTGAGCCCCTCAAACAGGTGGAACTCCCACCCGCCCCTCCGCCCCATTTCCTTGGATGGAGCCCAAAGTGGGAGTAAGGAGTCAGAACAGAAACGCCAACAGGGTGGCCCTTTCTTCCAATTCCAGACACCAGCGCCTCCCCAAGTGGTAGAAAGGAAGGAGGCTGGGACTCTGCCAATGGAGGCCTTCCTGAGTTGGGTGGCAGCCTGGGTGGGCGAGGCTGGGTGAAGTGGATGGACCCACAGGTGGAAGTCACAACACACTGCAGACTGAGCTATTAATAGCCAGTGCACACAGGCACACACCATGCTCACACTTGGGAGCAAGGCCGCCAGACACTGATGAGGCAGGTGTGCATTCCTGTGCAGCATGCCAGGAGACGTGTGAGCGTGTGTAGAGGGGGAGACTGAGCAGAGACCAGGGGGTTGACTGACAGATCTAGATGCAGGAGGGCTGGGAGGAAAAGGGTCCTTGTCCTAGTGGTCCTGCCAGGTGGGTAGCATGCTGAGCTGCCACGCAATCACGCTCAGGTGTCAGCTTCCTGCTGACCATAGATATATCAGAGTGACTGTACCTAAGCGCAACAGGGCTCATGTGCCCCTGCAAGATTCCTCTCATGGGCGTTCCTCTCTTCAGAGTTTTAATTCCATTTGTCCTCCTTGGACACAGAGTTTCTGGACCTCACTGGACCACCTCAGAATCAGTGCCCAGGTGAGCAGTGCCCAGTGCCACCCAAGTTGCTTCAGCAGACAGTCTGGCTTCCTTCTAGAGATAGTGCCCAGCTGTATCTACCCTCCATCCAGCTGGATGGCATCCTTCCCAGGTGCAAGCTGCATGCAAGGCACCTACACCCTGTGCCTCTTCTGGTCCCAGACTGACTTCTGAGTTCCTGATCTTTAAAAAACAAGTTACCTCTGGGTCCCAGCTGCTCCCCAGCGAGGGGCCACCCAGAAGGAGGGGAGATGGTCTCCCTTCTGGTCCCAGAGCTCTGTGCTCAGGGAGAACAACGTAACCAGGAGGCAGGCCCTGCAGCAGGCCTCCAGCATGCTCGGTGGGGCTGTTGAAGAAGCCTGCAGCAAGCATCTTCCATTAACGTTACGACCGTGAAATATGACAATAAAATGATAGCCGTATGGTCACAAATTTGCAGCCCGCCGAGCTGCGTGGGGTTTATCGTCACTCAAACGGGCGGAGAGCTGTAAAATGTTTACAGAAAGGGTCGTTTGCAGCCATAAAATCCTCTTTTCTCTCCTAAACAAGGCTGAGTGGAGCCATTTACCAAGCCCCAAACGCTCAGCGGGGAGAGGGAACATCTGTTCTCTCCAGGAGTGCGTGGTGATCTTCCAGAACAAATTAACAGAAATGGGTGCTTTCTAATTAAATCAGCTCTCGCTGGGGTGGTCTTTGAGGGGGCCACTGCTGCATTTGCCCCCACTGGCCGTGCCCTGGCCATTTGGTGCACCAACCCCCCAGACTCCTCCAGAGGTGCCACTTTGGGTGGGCATTTTAGAAGACCTCAGGAGGGCTGCTCACCCGAGTCCTTGGTGCGGGGACTCCTGGGGGGCTGGGCTCCAGCCTGGCTTCCGGGGCTTGGGGAAGAGTGCAGAGAGATGAAGGACGGCAGTCGGCAGAGGCTGCTGGAGCCTGTCACGGAGCCTGTCCCGGAGGCGGCTTCTTCCTGGTCCAAGGAGGGAGCTGGGGAGCTGGCTGAGGGGGAGGAGGAAGGGGAAGAGGCAGCAGTGGCCTTTGATGACAGGGTAGAGGTAGAGGCTAAAGCCCTCGGGGAGGGGGGAGGAGAGGCTGGAACCCTGGTCCTGGAGGTTGGGCTGCTGGATATCTGTCTGGCAGGGCGTTGGGCCACTGGGGTCTTCCTGCAGGAGAGAGGGGGAAGCAGAGATGAGTGGCTGTCATACAGGAGTAAGGCAGGGTGCTAGCCAGTCCCCCTGTGGCACTTGTCCCATCAATGAGGCTCCTAGCTCCTCATTCCTACATCCTAACCTAGAGGCCACTAGGCGCACCTCCTCATCCTCAGCCCTAAGGCAAGCTGGCTGCAGGGCCTCTTGCTGAAGTCAGTGAGTCTTAGCTCCTCACTTGCTGGGTCTCATCTTTTTCTGCAGACCCCCTCACTCCACAGCAGTTGTACATAAAACATATGCCCCTTACCTCTTCCTCTCCCACTGGGACTCGGTCATGGAAGCTCCCTCTATGGGCCGGGAGTATCTTTGGCTCTGTCTACACTCCAGTATGCAAGGGGTGGTACCTCAGTAGCTTTTGTCTCTGAGATTCCCTAGGGCAGAGGCCACCTCCAGCTTGCTCGTGCAGCACCCACCTGGGTCCGTGGCCAGCTGAGGCCCTGCTCCTAGGGGCTCCATCGCTGAGCCCTGGGGCACAGGGTGCAGACATTCGCCGGCCATGGCGCTTCTGGTTACGATGGAGCAGCTGGCACTGAGTGCCACGAGGACAGATGCCCCTGCGGGCAAATTCAGGGCACAGCAGTGTGTGTTTCTTCTTGCACTGGAAGAAGAGGAGAAGCTGGTAGGGTAAATGGCAAAGCTAAACACTCAGAGGGCAGGTACAGCTATGGAGTGTCCTGGCATGCAAGTGGTCTACCAGGTCTCTGGGCCGAAGGCTCCACCTCAGCATGCACGGAGGAAAGGGACAGAGCCAGCCTGGGGATTCCCAGTCTGAGGCCAGCCACAGCCTGGGGCTCTGCCCACCTGCTCCCTCCAGGCAGAGGAAGGGGCGGGGCTTGAGGCCTGCAGGGAGCTCATGGGACAGAGGTCTGGCCTAGAGCCCAGGCCAGCGGGCAAGGCAGGTCAGCCAAAGCTGGGCATCACTGGGTCAGGGCTGGGCCAGGCACTCGATCCATGGCACCTGTCATGGGCTAATAATACCCATGCAGAAGGCGTGTGGGGCACAAGTTTATGTGACCCATGTCTGGAGGCAGGAGCCTCAGGCAAAGACTCGGGCTCCATTCTGACCACCAGACTGAAGTTCACCAGGGCACACTGGCTAGGCCCAGCTAAGGGAGGCCACTGAGTCAGGGTTCCTGAGCTCCATTCTGCAATCCCCAGCCCTGCTTGCAAGTCCAAGACCCTTCCAAGGGAGGCAAGAGCTGCTGCTGGCCACTACAGACAGTTTAGGTGGACACAACCTGGTGAGGAGATCCAGAGTCCAGGACAATCAGATTGTACCTCCTATTGGAGCAAAAAACAGGCAGCCCCAAATCAAACTGAGACATTCCACTGAACTCCCAGAACCTGCCAGGAGTTAAACTTGAAACTCTGATACTAGAGTGTCCCCTGCTTGGCCATGGATATGGAGTGGAAGGTCAACAAGAAATGGTCTCACAGCTTTAGAGCCATGTCCTTTTCCCTGTTAGAACCTGTCCTGTGTGTGTGATCACTACCTGCTCCCAGACCCTAGTACCAAGCCTGGCAGGGAGCCTTAAACAAGAAGGGCTAGCCAGAGTAAGCACATCAGTTCAGTGCCCCTACTGCCTACTATTTGCTTCTATGACATGGGCACGTGACGCACGCGCGCGTGCACGCACACACACACACACACACACACACACACACACACACACACGTGCGCCGGCAGGTGCAGGCTCCTCCCCCACTGACGTACCTAGTTCTATAAGGAACGTGGTGCACCTATGCCCGGGGCTCAGCCAGGGACACAGGGCCCTGGAACTCAGTTGGAACTCTGAAAGGCAGAGGGGACAGGAGCTGGCACGGCTGGACAGGAGAAGATTCCCTGTTGGCACGTATGTGAGCACATGGCCACATGAGCCAGCATGGGTATACATGATGTGAACAGGCATGTTTTATCAAAGTCACAACGGGGCAGTTAGTTGAGCAGTTGGCTGGGAGGTACTCTGTGGCCAATGAGCATCTGAGAAAGGATGGGTGTGACTCAGAGAGCACACATGTTGGACTTCAGAGTTGGCAGAAGAATGCAGAACATGGAATTTTTCTTTCCCTTGATTACATATTAAATTCTTGATATACTGAGTTAAATAAAAATCAGTTTTACCTGTTGGTGCAATTGCACATGTGAGTTTCTCTTGCAAAATTGCTAATCTGAACTAATCCCCGGTTGTCCAAGAGCTACAATAAAATGCAGACAACAGAGAAAGAACCCAGAAAGAACCCAGAGCAAGCACCTGCTTCCTAGTGCCGGAGTCTGCTTTCGCCTGGACTGATGGGTGGGGCTTGACGACAAGACAGCCAAGGGCTCTGGGAGTTGGAAACCACCACCAGGTGAGCCATGGGACCCAGTGGGAGCCCAGGGCAGACAGCTGTCCAAGAGCCACATGGCCTGGATGCTTGTACCAGAAAAGAAGACCGACTCCAAAGATGGGGGAAAACAGAAAAATAAACCCCAAATAATGTGAAAGAAAGGTAAAGTAGGGCAGAAAAGTCCAGAAAACTCATAAATTGGTCTTCTGAAAACATGACGCAGAGAAGGAACACAGGAGCAGCACCGAGCAGCTCCAAGCAGCACCGAGCAGGTCCAAGCAACACCGTGCAATACTGAGCAGCACCAAACAGTGCTGAGCAGTACTGAGCAGCACCTAGTAGCACCAAGCAGCACTGGGTAGCACCAGGCAGCACCAGGCAGCACTGGGCAGGACTGAGTAACATTTTAAGACATAGGCATACTTTCAGCTTGTGTGATTAACAAGAGGCCCCTAATGAATCACTCTGGGGCTTTGGTTTGGTAACTTACTTTTAGGTTAAGAGGTGGCTACGGCGATGTGTACTCGGGTACACAAGGGTGACGAACATGAGGTACAACCAAACTGTTTCTAGAAGATTCTGTAAAGTCTGGTGCCCATTTAACAGTGGAGAACATTTTCGAAGGACATGTGGAGAAGAACGTAATTTAGAGGCTACTTTGAAAAGGAAGATAGGCAAAGCAGAGTGGAAAAGAGAATTTGCTTTGCAGCTTTTGATGATCACAATGTGCTTGGTAACAGCTCTCAGAAACTCTGAACTGTTGGTGGGTAATACTAAATCAGACCCCCTCTGATCACAGGAGAAACCTGCTGGATGACAAAGAGGTCCTGGGAGTGAAGAAAACTTTGGAGGTGGTGGGAACTTTGGTGGGCAAGGAGGGCCACAGAGGCCGTTATGGAGGGATGGATCTAACCATGGTGGTCCTGGTTATAGCAGCACAGGTGGCTGTGCTGGATATGGAAGCCAAGGTGGTGGACATGGTGGTGGAGGAGGATATGATGTTTGCAACAAAGGAAGACATTTTGGTGGAGGTGACCATGGTGGCAGTGGGAACTATCACAATTAGGAAATTATAGTGGATAACAGTGGATCCATGAGGGGAGCAGTCTGGTGGGCAAAGCTCCAACAGTCCCTATAGTGGTGGGTATGGTAGCGCAAGGTTTTAAACACAGCAGAAAAGCACCAAGTTCTCAGCAGGAGAGAGAATGAAAGAGGCAACTTACTCTGAGACAATCGTCCCAAAGGCTCTGGAGGGACTGCAAGAACCTCCCACAGAAGCATGGTGATCCACAGTTAGCAGCTATTGCAGCTAAAACAGGAACCCTTCCTGTTCAGGCCGGTCATAGCCAGTTTACAGAAAGTATAACTATTGCCTGATGCAATGTCATGTCAGTTACACGTATGTCCCTACGGTTTCTTGTCTGCTGTAGCTTTGTTTCTTCCTCTCATCTGGTACACACCCCTGTACATTGTGGTAGTGGTACTAGGAATAAAAAATTAAGGAATTTTTAGCTATTCAATATTTGTATAGTTCAGTTTTTCTACATTTTAGTACAGAAAAGTTTAACACCGCTACTTTGAAGGGGTTTCCTTAAGAATCACTGAGTCAAGATCATTGCTAATTACTATTTTGTATGAATTTTGCTAAAGTTAGCTGTAAATACTTACTGACTTGCAGTTTAAGGGAAATTTACTCTCCTCATCTCCAAAACCACAATATGAATGGGTGCTGATGTGGAGAGAATAAATATTTGCATGTTTGCAAAGTATATGTTTTAGATCATTAGGACTGGGTATTAAATTAGTATATTCGTGAATTTAATAGCATTAAAATTACCTTCAAATGAAAAAGATCTCAAAGTTCAAAAAAGTTAATAATAAAGACATCAAAAAGCAGAAATTAAACCATGTAAAGTCTAAAAGGGTGAAGTTTTACATTACCTCAATAAAAGCAAAATAAGTATTTATTATTTCTTTTTTGTTTGTTTTGTGTGTGTGTGTATGTAGAAGAGGACACTGTGTGCTCATGGAAGCCCAAATGTGACTATGGGAATCATCCTGGATTATTCTATCTCCTATCTGTCTGGCTCTGGAATTTCCCAGGTTCTGCCTTCCAGAGCTAAAAATACAGGCCGCCGCTATTTCCACATGGAAGTTTATATGGGATCTGGATCTGAACTCAGGTCCTTCTGCTTGTGAGGCAGAGATTTAACCTCTGAGCCATCTCTCTAGCCCACAAAAGAATTACTTAATAAGATTCAGCCTCAATTCAAAATTGAAATACTTTGCAAATTAGTAATCTGCAAATAATTTGCAGATTAGTGAAGGACCGCCCTTATCCTTCATGCAAAGACTTCTGGAGAGCATCACTGGTCAAGGGCAAAGGTTGCAAGCCCCTGACACCACTGGCTGATGTGAACCAAGCCTAGGACAGCGAGTCAGGCAAGAAACAGGTCACGTGCTCTGACTCAGCAGTCCCACTGCTTGCTATGGACATGACAGGTTATGATGAAACAGGAGGATGGAGACATGCTGCCAGCAATGCTGTCTAGCCGAGCTGTTGGAGGGAAATCCATGTGAAGGTGGCTTTTCTATGCACCAATGAACAGTGAGAAAACAAAATTAGAAATACCTTCTTTTTCTATCCCTGGGTACCAACCTCGGGCTACATGCAAGGGAGGCTAGTGCTTTGCCAGAGCCACATCCCAGTGCTCTGCACTCTGCTGGCACCACACAGAGCCTCTCTCAAGGTTGGAGACGGATAAAAACAGACTTCATTTCTCCCCACCCTACCCCATAGGCTCCACGGCCCTAACTGAAGCTGCAGGTGTTCCTGTGTGGTGCTCCACAGCTCTATCCCAGCATTCAAGAGACCCCTGAGTCTCAGGCCAGCTTGGACCACATAGTGAAACCCTATCTAAGAAAAAAAAAAAAAAAAAAAAAGAGAGAGAGAGAGAGAGAGAGAAAGAAACAAGCAGACAAAAAAACTGTATGTATTTTTTGACCTTGATAAAGTGAATCTAAAATTGTGCTTCTGGGATGGACATGTGGCTCAGGACAGAGTACCTGCTGACGTGCAAAACGAAGAGTGAACGATGACAGTGAGCACACAGTGCAGCACACAACTGAAGAATAAAGGGGATCGTGACACTCTCATCTGCGAGGCGACTCAGTGTGTAGTGTTCTCTGTATAAGGAACCAAGTCTGGATCTCAGCTTCACGCAAAAGCCAGGTGTGGTAGCACCCCCAGTAACCTATTGCTGGGGTGCAGGCCCAGGAGGCTTAAGGGGTCACTGGCCAGCAGACCAAGCCAAAATAGTGACTACAGGCTCACTGAGAGACCCCCATCTCAAAAAAAAAAAAAAAAAAAAAAAGTGGATGGGGCCACAGAGATGGCATGTATAAAGACATATAGGGTTCACTCCCGGGCTGTATGTGGTGGAAGGACAGAACAGACTTCTGAAAGCTGTCCTCTGATCTCAACACATAAGAGCCTGCTATTTCTCTCCCTTCTACTCTTGGTGATAAATAAAACATTATCTATTTATTTTGTGCATGCACGTCCCTGTGGAAGACTAAGAGTGACTTTGGAATCATCCTGGATTTCTTCTACCTGCTTTTCGCTTTGCTCTGGGATTTCCCAGGCTCTGTCTACCACAGCTGGAAGTGCAGACCACCACCATTTCTGCCTAGTGTTTAAATATTTAAAAAATATATATGATGAGGGCTAAAGAGATGGCTCAGGGATTGAGCCTATGCCTGGAAAGCAGCAGGCCCTGAGTTTAGATCCCAGATCCCATGTAAAAAAACCATATCAATCTCTGCCTACCATACACTTAAGCAACACACACACATAAGCAACACATAAATATAAGTAACACAGAATAACTTTCTCATAAAAAATGGAAAAGATGCTTGCCATATATAAGGGGAAATGTAAAACACAGCCATTGGCTGACAAAAGACTAACAATTCAAGATTTGGGGGGGCATCCCAGCTTCCATACAGTGTGGTGGAGTAAGAGGGCCCACTAGGAGTGACAGGTGATTGATTATTCCATGTGTGCAAGCAAATGGTGTGCACACAAATGGGGACATACACACGTATGCATACGTGCACCCACACACATGCAAAACACAACACACGCGTGGGGGGGCACACATATACCCACAGAAAAATAAAACATACAATAGAGCTACATGGAAACTTTAAAACTGAAAAATACGATGACTGAAAAAAAATACGGCAGTAGGAGAAAAGGGTATAGAAGACCTGTGAGTCTGGGTGAGCATCACCAAAGGCCACGAGCTTGCGTGAGCAACAAAGGTGAGGTGAGACTGAAGGTACACAGAACTGTAACAGAAGGTCTAATACTCCTCCACCTTGAAAACCCAGAAGGAAAGAAAAACAACTCAAACAGATTCGAGCAGCTAAATGGACTACAGACAGGACACATCAAATAAATCCTTCTGAAATACATCATGGTTAAATTCATGAAAGTCAAAGAAATAATCCTCAAAGCAAGAAGTGAGACATGAGACTTTTCTACAGGGAAAGCACCAAATGACCAGAGGAGAAAGGAAATGCCAGACTCTCACATTCAAGCAATACAGCCCAGGGACTAGGGGAGATGATAATGGTAGCATACGCGTAAGACCCTAGCACTCAGAAGAAGGGCAAAAGAATTGAGCATATTCAGCTACATAGAGAGATCAAGGCCAGCCTGTGCTTCGGAGACCCAGCCTCACAAAGCAAAAACAGGGCCAGTGAGATGGCAAGGTGGGTAAAGAAGCCTGTCCACAAACCTGGTGACCTGGGTTCAAGTCCCAGAGCCCACTTGGTGGAAGGAAAAAACAACTTCCCCAATTTCTCTGGCTTCCACACGCCAGACATAATATGCATGTGTCCACGTTCTCTTGTTCTCTCGCCTTCTTCTTTCTCTCTTAATTAAGTCAACAAAATAAATATTTTTTTAAAATATAAAAAAAAAGCTCGGGATATCACTCAATGATAAGAGTACTTGCCTCGCATGAGTACTTGCCTTGCATGTGTGAGGGGCTAAGTTCAAGTCCCAGCACCACACATATACCTATGTACAAACACACATACACACACACACACACATGTGCACATATACATACATACACACATACATATGTATAAACACACATATACACATACACACGTACATGCACACATACACATGTACGCCCATATACACGTACACACTTACACACATACATATAACATATGCAAACACACAGTATATACACACACCCATGTACACACATACATACATACATTACACACACATGCACACGTGCGTACATACACACACACACATGTACATACACACACAATGGAAGATAGATCAAAAGAGCAGTTCCAAGAACATATAAACAGCTATAATCCAATCTGAAAAGAAGCAAACAAACAAACAAACAACCTGTCAGACAGAGGGCCTTGGATAAGGATGAAAAATTAGTCCACCAAGAAGAGAGAGGATCTGAACACTTGCATACCAGCCTAGGGCAGCAGCACCTGATCTATATAACACTAGCTCTTTAGAGACAGAGGAGGAATTGTTACAAGTTTGGGGCTAGCCTGGTCTACACAGTAAGTGTCATAGTTAAGCACAGGTGTCAACTTGACTCTTGAGGGTTTGAGCTCTGGGCACAGGTGTAGAGAGTTGATGGTTGAGTTAAGCCCAGAGCAAACCTGAAGGAGATTGTCTGGCTGCTGGGGAAGATCCAGCCCATGGTGGGTGGGATTAGGCCCTGGATAAATCACAGAGAGCTGGTTGAGAAAGCTGGCATCCTTCTGTATACTTGGCCAGACATGCTGCCCTGGCAAGTAAGGATTGTCCATCTCTCAGCCGTTATGGTGGCCAGTTCCCTCGGCCCTGGTGTTGGTGTGTGTTCTCTCGTCAAGCTGGACTATGAACTGTAACTGGACTATCGTAAGAAAGTAAACTCCTTGTTCCCTTAAGCTGTGTTCTGGTCATTTATCAGCAACCATGCAGGCGGACTGCAACAGAATTTGGTACCAGGAGTGGGGTGTTGCTGATAAATCTGACCATGTGGATTTTGTGGTTTTTGAACGGTTCTGCTGGACAAAGTTGGAAATGCTGGAGAATTTTCACTTTGTGGATTTACAAATACCGTTCTTCAGAGTTTAGTGGGCCAATTGCTGAGAGAAATTGTTTGGGCCCAATTTGTGATGAGGGGAACAAGGACTTTGTTAAGCTGAATTTAAAGATGATGGACTGGTTTGCTTGACAAAGAAGAGCTGTGTTGGCAGCCTTGAAGGCTTGAATGTGCAAAGGGCAGGCAGTAGAATATCTGCTGCTGTTGGACAAATGAGTATCAGTGAAGGAAAACCTAGTGACTTGCACTGAGACGGTGGAAGACGTGAAAACCACTGTATGGCAAGTTCCTGGTCTGGAAACTCAATTTCCTTCAGGGGCGAAAGCCCAAGTTAAAGCTGTTTCTTGCCCTTTGCAAGTTTGGTTGCCTAGAAGAGAGGCTTTTCCAGCGTCAGCGCGTTGAAGTTGGTGCAGCTGTGGCTCCAGTGGACTAAGCTGCGTTTCAACCTCGCTTCAGAATCTGGCAGCGTCCCTCAGGTGATACTGGTTTGGGCAAACTACTGAGGGGTTCATGGAAAGCAGCAAAAGCTTGGCACCGAGTGGCAGGCGTAGAGTTCCTGCGGGAGATGGTGAAGCTTAAAGCTGCAGAGGAGAACCCAGAGTTGTGTGTGAGATGCCAGAACTGTGGGACTGCTGCTGAGGACGACTGCGAGTGGAGATTCAGCCTGGTTCAGAGGAACTCCGCTTTTACAACATTAAGCTGCAAACGGGGACTGGGAATGCCTCAAATCTTTGAGCCTCCTTGACTACGTGATGAGCAGCAGAAGATGGACACTGAAATACAGGATGCAGTGATTTGCTGGACTTTGTTCTTTTTAATGTTTTCTTAAGATCCTTCTGTTTTAATGTTTTATCTGTTTTAAAGTATTTAATTTATTCTGATTTAAGAGTTTTAAGGTTAAGAAACTTTGAACTTTTAAAATATTGGAACTGAAGTTTTAATGAAAGAACATTTTAAATTTGTCCATGGAATGTATTTATATTTTAACATCTGTGGGGACAAGGAAAGGTTACAGTTTAAAAGTGCTATTTTTGTGTCAAGTTGACAAGGGGTGGAATGTCATAGTTAAGCACAGGTGTCAACTTGACTCTTGAGGGTTTGAGCTCTGGGCACAGGTGTAGAGAGTTGATGGTTGAGTTAAGCCCAGAGCAAACCTGAAGGAGATTGTCTGGCTGCTGGGGAAGATCCAGCCCATGGTGGGTGGGATTAGGCCCTGGATAAATCACAGAGAGCTGGTTGAGAAAGCTGGCATCCTTCTGTATACTTGGCCAGACATGCTGCCCTGGCAAGTAAGGATTGTCCATCTCTCAGCCGTTATGGTGGCCAGTTCCCTCGGCCCTGGTGTTGGTGTGTGTTCTCTCGTCAAGCTGGACTATGAACTGTAACTGGACTATCGTAAGAAAGTAAACTCCTTGTTCCCTTAAGCTGTGTTCTGGTCATTTATCAGCAACCATGCAGGCGGACTGCAACAGTAAGTCCATATTAGTTAGGGTTACATAGCAATATACTGTTGCAAAACACCAAGCCAAACAAAAAGTAAAATGCCTGTGCTCAAAACAAAAGTGCTAGAGCACCAAAGTGCTTGCTGCACAAGCATACAGACCCGAGTTCAGATCCCCAGCAACCGGGTAACAAGCAAGTACCTATAAGTCCAGCACTGGGGAGGTGAAGGCAAGACTCTTGGGGCATGTGAGCTGCCAGTCTAGTCAACTGGTGAGCATCAGGTTCAGTGAGAAACTCTGTCTCAAAATTAAGGTGGATAGAAGGGAGCAAACACCCCTAAATCCATACATATGAACACGCATGTGCACTTTCCCCTCCCACATGCACATACATCAGAATACTTACACATACAAAATAATTACACATACAAAAGACATGAAAGTGCCGTGCTAAGTACAACACAAAAAACGTGAGGAGAGGGTCTGGAGAGGTGGCTCAGGGGTTAAGCCTCTGCCTTGCAGGCGGAAGGTCCTGAGTTCGGATCCTAGACCCCACGTATAGATGCTGGGCAGAAGCTAGAGCGGCTTGCGTTTCTGGTCCTGGTAGGGTGGAGCCTGTGAATCCCGGGGCAGAATAAACAAGGAGGAGGTGGAGGCATCCATGGTGGTTCCCGAATTTGTCCGTGGTTCTACACATACAAACACACACACACACACACATATACACAATTGAATAAATAATATGTATGGATTTAGGGGTGTTTGCTCCCTTCTATCCATACACACATGCATGCACACACACACACTCACAATTGAATAAATGATTAAAAAAAAAAAAAAAAAAAAAAAACGTGAGGAGAACCTGGGAAATGCAGAGAGGGGCAGACGTTTGCACCCTCTCAAAAATGGAAAACTAAGGGGTGGGATACAGCTCAGCTGGCATAGTGCTTGCCCGGCATGCAAGAAGCATCAACCAGGCGGCACATGTGCAGTCCAGCAGGACCAGAAGGTCAAGTGATTCTCACTACCCAGCCACGTGGAGGCCAGGCTAAGAGGGAGACAAGGAAGGAAAAGGGAGAGAGGGAGTGAAGAAGGACGGAGGGAGTGAAGAAGGACGGAGGGAAGAAGAAGGACGGAGGGAAGAAGAAGGACGGAGGGAAGAAGAAGGACGGAGGGAAGAAGGAGGGAGGGAGGAAGAAGAGAGGGAGGGAAGGAAGCAGGAAGGAAGGAAGGAAGGAAGGAAGGAAGGAAGGAAGGAAGGAAGGAAGGAAGGAAGGAAGGAAGGAAGGAAGGAAGGAAGGAAGGAAGGAAGGAAGGCAGGCAGGCAGGCAGGCAGGCAGGCAGGCAGGCTAGATAAAAAACTCAGAAAAGATATGGAATTCAAAAGCATCTTCAAACACCAAGATCCACTATACAATCATAGCAGGCTTTGCCCAACCACACAAAAAAAAAGCTCTTCTAGAACATACTGCAGCCCTTCCTTTTTCTACAGCAGCAATGTGTTGCTGAGGATTAACATTATCACACACCAGTAGTAACCACCTGTGGTCACTTTCTGAAAAGCACACACGGTGCAATTGGGAACATCCCAAGCTCAAGGCCACCCTGTCTACACAGTGAGACCATTTTAAACAAACAATCAAGGAAGAAGCATAAAAACCTGGAATAAGCCATAGTGAATTGAATTCACGGGTCCAAATGAAGGCGAGAATGAGCCCAAGTGCTCTGCTTAGAAACCATCAGCCACAAAGGAGAACTAGATTCCCAAGGTTTGGAATTTCTAAAAACATTCTTTCCTGGTGTCTATAAAGCATACACTGAGACAGATCATATTCAAGCCATAAAACAAGCCTCAAGACAGCATCTGCCTAGCATGGGTCTGAGCCCCAGAATGCAAAAGGAGACAGACAGACAGACTATATTGACCATGAGGGGACTGAACTGGAAGAGGAAGGGTAGAAAAGAAACAGGGGAGAAAAAAAAAAACAAACCTGACCCTCAAAAACTAAACAGCACATTTCTAAGTCACCCACAGGTCGGTGAGAAAACATGAACAGAAACAAGGCTGAGCTAAAAGAGGTCTCTGTCTGTGGGGCACAGCTCATGCCTCATGCTTGGAAGAAAGGAAAAAGTTCAAATCAATAATTAAGCCCCACTTCAGGCGCCCAGAGGAGGAAAAGCAAAATAAATGCAAAGCAAGCAGAAATAAACATTAAAAAGAATGGAGAGCAATGATAAGAAGAGAAGCACATCAACAGAGAAAAATCAGTGAAAGAGTCAGTTCTTTGAAAAGATCACGACATCAACAAACTTACAGCAAAACACACGATGAGGAAAAGTCAAGTCACAAATTTCCAGGCCACTGAAGGGCCTTGGATAAAAGAGGATATCTGAGCACACAGAAGAGATGGGGCCAGGACCTGGAGTTGTCACTGTGAGTTCTACCAAGCCATTCAAAGACAATCTCACAGCCAACTCATCTCCAACTCCACAGCTGAAAGGAGGGCTTATTTCTTAACTTCTTCCATAAGGTCAGAAAGGATGTAAGAACAGCAAACTGAAGCCTGTGTTCTTTAGGAATAGCAGTGTGAAAATATTTGCCAACGAATGTCTACAGGATAGTAGAGAATCATCATGGTTCAACGGGGTTTGTCCTTAGGATGTAAGGCTATCTCCAAACAGATCTCACAGTGTGGGGACAGCTCTGCTGAGATCACCACAACCAGCTACCTCTTCAGTGTATCAAAGAAGGACGAGAAAACCACAAAATCACCTCAGTTGGAGCACAGGATTGATGGGACTTGGCCTTCTGAGAAACACATACCTGGCGAGGGAGGAAGGGGCACGAAGGCAAGGACACCACCTGGGCCTCCTATGCAGCAGGAATGAGCCAGAACAGTAAGGCAACGATTCTGCTTTGAGACATGACCCTGGATGTTTAGAAGTCCTAGGCGATCCACAGAAAATCATTAGCTCTAATAAGTTAATTCAGTGGGTGGTGGAGGGGAGGGAGGACACATCACTCATGGGCTGTGACTCGGTCAGCTGCTCTTCACAGAGCTCTACAGCACCACAGAAACAGGCCTGTGCCTTCATGCCTGGAGCGAAGGATAGGCACTGTGCTCCCAGCATCTCTGTGAACATGGTATATTTTATTTGCTTATTTTGGAAGACACTCGGCACAGACAGGAAAACACAGAGGGAGAAGGCTGCATAAAGCATGTAGCAACAGCAGGGCAGCCAATGAGTGAGGTCTGGGTGCCATAGCCAGGTGGGAAGCAGAGCCGCCATTCCCACAACAGGAACTCTCCACAGGTGGCACGGCCTGTGCAGGGCGGCAGCTGCTGGAGGCAGCATGGGATGGATGAGTATCTAATGCCCACAGCTGCTGTGCCATGGCCAGGGAGGTCAGTAGCAGTCCATGAGGGGGTGGGGGGCTCTCTGTGGCCAGACTCCACATGGAAGGGATTCCAGCCAACTGAAGGACCCTCCCTACCAACAGAGGTGAGGAGCGGCCCCAGGCAGGAAACAAAGCAGCATGCTGTAAGGGGCACTCAGGGGCTTCTACAGTCACAAGAAGGTGAGCGTGGGGGGCACGGCAGTGCAGAGGGTTTATGGTAAGATGGAAGAAGCTGACACATGAACGCACTGCATGCACAGGCACTGTGAGCATGTGTACAAGCATACCCTAAACACATGCATATACACACCTCAATGCGCACACACACACACAGACACCCCAGCTCTGAGCCCTGGGTAAAGACTGAAAGAGACTCACAGTGAAGCTCAGCTAGCATCGCACCCTTCATGTGATCAAAGTGAGCCCCTGGTTGGTGCCAGAAACGGGAGGAAGTAACACCTGTTACTTCCTGCCGTAACTGGAGGACATGTCAGACCCAGGAACAAGAGGAATTCCACAGCACAGTCACCAGCCGGCAGTCAATCTGCCCTTATGTCCAGGAGGTCAGGCTGGACCAGTTGGCCTGGGGCTGGGCCTCAGCCTGGAGCAGTTTGTGGTCCCCAGAAGGAGAAGGAGTAGAGATTTACTCGCAACCTAAATTATTCAAAAGAAAAGGGAATGCGCCTCTTTAACAAGCCATGGCTTTATGAAGCAAGGTTAACAATTTCACTTGATTCAGTGGAATATTATAAACTCTCTGGGGCCCATTTGAGGACTCTACTTCAGGCGCAAGGTGACGACTCAGCACTTTTTATATTATTTAGAGAATAAAATTAACCCTCACAGGTCCAGGCTGCTGCCTCCCCTCCTCCTGGATCGGGCCTGCTCAGCGCTTTCCCCCATATATAATTACAAGCTGCTATCCATCATGTGGCAGGGACGCGGCTGACGCGCGGAAAGGGACGCAGTAAGCACTTCCACTAATAGAAGCAGGACTTAAATATCGCTCTGATATTTTCATTTAAATTGGAATATTTTACAATAATCATCTGTGGCCTCCATTGGGTCCTGTCCCCCACCTGAGTTAGTGCCTAGAACCGACCCTGGCCAGACCCCGCCTCCCTGAAAGGGCTTCCCTGTCAGGGTTCCGTGCCCTTCAAGGTGACCCGCCAGCTCCCGTTGGGCCACACGCTGCCAGCAGTAGAGTACAGGCAGGGACTGGCTTAAGAAGCCACTTCAGTGTCCTCCCTAGAAGGAGGCCTGGGGCCACTATGGTAGACGACCAGGATGACAGAAAGGAAGCTGGAGGAGCTCAACCAACTGTAGAGGGCTGTGCTCGGGTAGGGGAGGACGCACACTCTATGCTTCTGTGTGGTCCCTACGGCCTGAAGCCAGGGAGGGCTAACCTGGCACCTGAGTCTAAGGGTTCCTGGATAGGGCTGATATAGCTATGACTGCCTGGTGGCCTGGACTTCACTGGGGCCCCTCTTATCTGTGGGCCCTGAGTTGCAGACTGAAATGGCAGCAGGGACTTTGCTGGGAGTGTGTCATGACCCTGCTTTTAGAGTTCTCTCCAAGATCCCTAGCCAGAGTTAGTTTTACCCTAAGCATAGGATCTCAGAATGATGAACTCAGGCATGGGAGGCTGGAAGAAAAGGGACCAGACTCCAGACCCCCTGCAACAGTGCAGTCAGGAGGCCAAGCTGGCTCGGCTGTGATGCATCTGCCCCAAACTGGCAGGTGGGGCCAAGTTGCCACGGTCCCCAGATGGAGAAAGAGCAGAGAAGGGGTCAAAACAGTATCAATCACCCAGGGGGGATATGGTGACTGCCCCCCCCCATCCATTCCTGTTCCCTGACCGAGCATTGCCCACCTCCCCAGTGGTCCAGCAGCAGCTCACCCTCACTGGCTGCCCCTCTACCACAGGCAAGTTGAGAGTAGGTGGTATGTCACCACCTGACATCTCTGGGAAGTTGCTAGCCACACAGCCCTGCAGTCCTGCCTATGTCTAACTTTTGACGTCTCCTTCCACCCAAGTGCTCCCCCAGGACTCCAGCAGCCTCTTGAGGCTTTTCTGTCATAGTCATCACAGTGCTCCTCATGCTGCAGTGTCCATGCTGAGGTGCCCCGCACACTGTAGTATCCCCATGCTGTAGTGCCCTCCATACTGAGGTGCCCTTCCATACTATAGTACCCCCTATATTGCAGTGGCCCCACTGTAGACTGCTTGCTGCCCTTGCATTGTGTGACTCTGGGTAAGCACTGTCCCTCTGTGAGGTGGATGGAACGACACTGACCACCTCAAGGCTGTTGAAGAGCCACAGAAGCCAACACCCAACGTACTGAGGGTTGAGGAGAGGACTCAGTGGGAAAAGCCTGAGACCCTGAGTTCAAATCCTCAGAATCCACACACATAACACCAGACATGGTATTCCTAGGGCTCCTACAGCAAGACGGAAAGGAAGAGACAGAGGAATCCCCAGAAGCTTGTGAACCAGAAAGGCTGACATACACTGTGGTAAACAGAAGACCTTGTGAGGCCTTGAACAAGGAGAAAGTAAGGACGGACACCAATGCTGTCATCTGATCTCCATGCCCACAGAGCATTTACACACCCATAAATGTACACACGCACGTGCGCGTGCACACACACACACGCTCCTCAAACACATGAACAAATAATAATGCAGAATAAAAAAGAAGATGTCCCGTGCCCTCCTGACGCCCCTTACCTTTGCGCCCAGCGGGCAGTAACCTTTGAGGAAGTCGCTGCAGACTTCAGCCTTGCGGGACACATACACGTGGCTGTAGGGGCAGTTGCTGTTACTGCAGATCCCCTTCAGGAAGTAGGAGCACACTGGCATCTGTGGGGAGGGGGAACATTAGGACTCCAAGGCCCCTGCCAGCATTCCACAGCTGGGTGTTGGCATACAGGCCACCACACCTGCCTGGAGACTCTCCCTCATGAGGGAGAAGCTAGACACACAGTGCCACTTAGCAAGAGCTGAGTTCCTGGGAGTCCCTTCCCTAGGCGCCTCAGCGTATCTTCTCTAACTGCCCAGGCGAGGCATGGAGCTGTGTGCGCCTCCAGGTGTGCCACCCCAAAGGGCAAGCAGCAGCCTAGGACTCATGTCCACGGTCTGATGGACCTCAGAAGTTCTGAGACCACAGACCACTGTCTAGGTGCGACAGCCTTGAGAGTGGCCACCTGGCGAGCCAGGTCTGTCACTGACCACAGGTCAGCAGAAGGGCATTCAGGCCTGGGCAGGCTCCTTGGCCCAGTGGCTGGGCATACCCTGTCCCTTCCGCAGCAGACCTGAGTACCAACCAGGGACTATGCCTGCCCCTGCTATTGCTCCCACCATCTGGACAGAAAGAAGGAAGAAAGGAACCCAGCTCCAGATGGCAAAACCTAGACCTGGGATGAGATGCCAGGGAAGGGCAACTTTGCTCCTTGCTTTCCACAGTCAGCCTAGTCCTCCCAGGAATCTTGTGGACTATCCAGGGAAATACGGCCTGGCCCAGTATGCCCTCCCTAGTCCCTGGTGGTCACTTGGTCACTCGTCTCTCACAGTGCACTTCCCAGCAGGAGTCTGAGGGGCCCTTTAAGTCCCAAGGAACTCAGGGGCTCTGAAAAGTTGCTCTACTAGAGTGAAGTAGGGGGAGGTGGGACTTATCTGAGGCCAAGGAGGAGGAGGCTAGGGCAGCCTGGAGCTGAGGGAAGAAGGGAGAAATCAAAGAAACAAAGGGTGATTTACTGAGCAAGAGTTTATTTTTAATTGTCTTTTAACTGCAGCCGCAGAGGGGAGTGGGGATGGGGCCCAGTTTGGGCTGGCGGTGGTGCGGCTGTAGACAATTCCCTTAATGTGGTTTTTGATATAGAGCCCAAATTAGCTCTAATAAAAAGGGATAATAAAGCCAACTCCTGCACCAAGCAGGGCTGCTCCTGGCTGTCAGAGTGGGGCCGTTACCAAGAGGAAACTGCGTTCTCATTTCAATTAACCTTGTTTGCACCCCGCCACGTCCACACAAATAACAATAACATTAATTCAGGGCGCTGGTGCGGCCCACACATTAGACAGCTTGGAGTGCGCGCCGGCTTTGGAGCTGGCGCTTAATGAACCCGAAACTCGACGTGAATTTCCAAATTGCTCACGACAGAGTTTCGAAGCTCGATTAGGGAGAAAAATGCTGATTCTCTCCAAGCTCCTCAAGGGGAAAAGCTGTCGGAGCAGCAGCAGGGCAGGCCCCACCCTCTTCCTCCCTTACAGCCAACACTCTGCCCGTCCCCATACCTGCAGCCAGGAGTTTTCTCCGGCTCACGGGCGAGCATAGCACATGGGGTAAGGCCAGCTGGTCTCTGCCTGGAGACAGGTGAGGCCTTGGCCCTGTACCCCAGGAGCACCTGTGTGGCTGCCCATCATGTTTGGGGTGGGAGTGGGAAGAAGATTGGCTTCACTATGGAACCCGGCAGGATAAAAAAGAGGGTCGGTCCTTTGTGGGTGTGATATGGGGATCACAGGCTGACACTGCTTCCAACCGGGAGAAGCTAGAATGTGAGGACTGAAGAGAGAGCTGCAAGGGCTCATAGAATCAGGGGGTAGGGGCAGTTGTATAAAGCCCAGGGAAAACTGCAGCACCTCTGTGCACAGGCTTTTGGGGAGCATCAGGGAGAGCAGGCCTTACCACACAACACTCACCTTCTCCTTGGACACATGGTGAGAGAAGGGACAGGTTCCGTCTGTCTTCTTACACGTACCCCGGACAAATCTGTAGCATGGGACAGGAAGATGTTGGTAGGGCTAGCAGCAGGGCCCACCATAAACCTCCCAAGTTGGCAGTGAGGCAGGGCAGAGCACCTGGTACACACGGCCACTTTCTCAGGATCATGGATATAGGGGCAGCGCTCGCCACGGTTGCACCTGCCAAAGCGGTTATAATACATGCAGTACTCTCTCTTCTTCTCCTTCTTCTGCTTTGCCTGACGGATGATGGCCAGGCTGCGTTGGACTGCACGGCTGCACACACAGAGAGGTTTGTGAGCCCACTGTGAACAGGCAGACCCTGGTTGCCCAGCCCCAAGGAACGCACCTGGCCAGGGAACGACTGCTGCTGGTGGCAGGGTCCAGTCGTCCTGCAGGAAAGGGATGAGTCATGTCAGGCCAGAGCTCCCCTGCAAGCCTGTGCACACTTGGTCTCATGCCCAGCTAACCCTCAGCACTCAGTTCAGGAGCCCTCCCTATGGGCACACACCACAAGGAGAGAGGCATAGCTAGCTCAGCTAAAGGGTGGGTGACCTTGGAGTCAGCATGGCAAGTGGCCTCCCTTGAGGGAACAGACTGCTCAGGGACAAGGACTACAGTAGCCTGCCAACCTCTGGCACTGTCCGGACGACTTGTGGCTTCCCGGCTTGTGGGCCCCCTTGGTGCCCAAGCAGCTCATGGGCAAGTCCTTGGGATGAGGCAATGACAGACACGTGTCCAGGTCCTGTCCTCTGCCTAGCAACCAAGGAGTCCACCATGCAAATGGCCAAGAGTGGTAGCTCCTCCCTCTGTAGAGCCCAGAGGACCAGAAGGGGTTGCTTATTCCAGGGCAGAAAACATGGCTGTGCAGGAGGAAAAATGGTTTGTAGATTTTTAAATGATTGTTTATATATTTATTATTATTACTATTATTATTATTTATTCAATTGTGCGTGTGTGTGTGTGTAGAGCCATGGGTCAATTTGGGAACCACCATGGACGCCTCCGCCTCCTTGTTTACTCTGCCCCGGGATTCACAGGCTCTGCCTACCAGGACCAGAAGCGCAGGCCGCCCCCGCTTCCGCCCAGCGTCTATATGTGGGGTCTAGGATCCCAACTCAGGACCTTCTGCCTACAAGGCAGAGCCTTAACCCCTGAGCCACCTCAGGAGGAGGAGGAAGAGGAAAAGGAGGAGGAGGAGATATTGCTCCGTGAGTAAAAGCGCCTGTGTGCAAACCTAGAGACCTGTACAGTCCTCAGAGCCCCACAGCCCTCAGGTAGAATGAGAAAAGCAGCTTCTAAATGTTGTCCTCTGATCTCCACATGTGTGCTGGGGCCTGTGAATGCCTGTGCTCTCTCCTCACACCACCTCTCATAATTTCTTTTTTTAAAGAAAGAAACACCGCCAAGAAGTGTGCTGTGGTAAACTGGAGAGCAGCCTGTGGCTCTTCTGGTGCCTCCCAGAGGAGACCGTGGAGACCATCATGGGTGGTTCAAGTGACTAATGAGTGTGAAGAGCAAGGTTCCCTGAGAATTGTGGGGCACCCATGTAGGGAAGGCCTAACATGCACACACAACCTGTCTGCCTTTTAAAGGCTCAGGCCAGCCCAGGGTCATGGTGCAGGCAGGCAGAGCCTGCTCAGGACGACTTCCCCGGGTTCCTCAAATACGCACATGACCCTTCCCAGACCAGATCCGATTTCCCACAGCGCAGCTGCTGAAATGAATACAGCACTGAGAGGCATGAGTGACATCACTTGGAAATTCTGAGGACCTGAGGTGAGGATGAAGCCATCCAAGTTTTAAAAAGGGACACTCGAAAGTGCCTGACCCATGAGTACCAGCTCAGCTCCCTGTCCTATCATCCCTATCAGCCCTTCATGGCCTGTGGTTGGAGCGGCACCCAAAGTCCCATACATGCTCATCATGTCCTCCCCAATCCGGGGCGAGTGGTACACTGCACATTGGCACCTGAGGGCCGTAGGGCTCAAGAAAACACCAGACCTGCCCAACAGAGCCTGCCAGACAGAGCCTGCCCACTGAGGGGGACTCTCCTTACTGGAACCCCATGAGCATCTTGTGAAAGGCATTCTTGGGACTGAGGTGAGGTGCCAGCATGAGGCAGGGGCTTTGCTACATGGCTGCCTGGGCCTGAGTGGCTGGGCATGGGGTGGGGGCTGGGGACCTGGAGCTGAAGGCACAGGCAGAGAAAGACAGAGTGTGAGGACTGGGAGAGAGGCAAGGGTCTCAGCAATGTGGAACGGATGGCTGGGAGCCCACAGTGACCTCTATCCCTGGCTTCAGACACCTGTCCGAAGGGTGGCAGTATAGTCCCGCCCAGGTGGCACAGATACACATTCACACCTGTCAGGCTTCGTAGCAAGTGACATGCAATGTGATAGCCTGTCAGTGAACACTCATTCCCGGGCTGTCGCCCAGGCTGTGGGTGACGCTGGTGCCACCTGCTCCCAGCCAGGGACATGTGGGCATCACGTGCCACCTGTCAGGACCTGGTGGGGAGACACTTTCTTCTTTCCACTTTTTGCTTTTGAAAATACATCAGTGTGGGGCTCACGGTGGGAGTTTTGACAAGAACAGGAGGCACCTTTCCAAATGCTGTGCAGTGTTAAAAATGCACATAAAGTAACCAGCTTGAAAAGAGACGGCTGGAGGTGCGAGCGGCTCACGGCACAGCCCACTAGGAGCACAGGGCGCTGCTTCTGCAGCTCCTCAGGAGCACCCTCACTTCCCAGGAGCATCTCAAAATAAAAACCAGCTCCCACCTGTCCCTCCATTTAGTGCCTTCTGTTGTCTGCCCTCTGATCGTCCAGGAGATGCCAGACATCAGGCACCTCAGCACCTGGCTCTTGCTCTGGCAGAGCCCACCAGGCAAACAAGGAGCCCAGGGACCTAGCCCCAGTCTACCACAGAGCTGACTGGCTGTTCCCAGGAGGTCGGAACAAGCAGCAACAAGAGATGGGGTCTCTAAATGGTGGTTCTGGCTCTGACGTTACACCCAGGGAGGGCAAGGCTGGGTGTAGATAAGGATCACAGAGTTCTGGGAATATGTGGACCACTAGCCAGCAGCAGGAGACCAAGCTCGCCTCACTCTGGCCTTCGGACCCTAGCTCATCTGAACGATCGAGAGCCAGGCCTGTGGCCTGAGACCTGAGACTACTCAGGGTCTGTCAGGCTCTTGTGGCCATATATGGTGCAGGGGTGCAGGGGTACAGGGGCTTGGACCCAGGACAACAGTAGACTCGGGAAAGTGTGCTGAACAGCAGGGCCAACGCTGACTCTAGCCCTGAAAGGCCTGGAGGGATGGCAGGAGGAGGGGAGCCCCGCTGTGCCTGTGGAGGGCTACACTTTCTTGTTGAAGCCACAGTTTTGCTGACACTAGGGGAGGAAATTTATTTCTTTAATTGTGACTACTGCAAGTGGGCCAGTCAGCAGCAAAAGCACAGCTGGGAGCAATCTACCTCCTCACAGTGGGGTGGGGGTCAGATGGGGGGCCAGGCAGCTGACACTGTCCCCTTACCTACCATCTCTCCTGGTTCTTAGAAGGAAGGACAAGGCCTTGCCAGGCTGTGTCTGTCTATATTCCCCATGGCCTTCCCAAAGAGAGGAGGGCCAAGCCCCAGAATTGCCCTACAACAGTTCCCACAGCTGGTGGGTCATGCGCAGAGACAGCTCTGGTTTATGGCAGGCTGGGGCCTCAGCAAGAGCAGGGGGCAGGGCAGGCTGGGGTGCAAAGGCCCTGGGTCCCATCCTAATCTTAACATAAGGTCCAGCTGACTGAATGGAGACAGGTCTGGGTGTCACACCCACGCCCCTGGGGACTCCCTCTCAGCTGGCTCCAGGAAAAGGATGGAAACAGAGGGCACCCAGGACATTGATGAAGCATTGCCACACATGGGGACATGAGAAGCTCTGACACGTGGGAAACAGGAAGACAGGGTCTACAGAGTCCATCAAGTGGCCTGGAGTCCTGTGAAGTTTCACAGGGAGGAGTGACAGCCCCAACCACCCGAGTGCCACCAGCTTCAGGAAAGAAGCCCTCCAAGAGCTCAGATCCCACCATCTCCCAGGGAAAACACCTGACTGTGAGAGACTTAAGTCCAAACCCGCCACCTGCCCTGCCAGCATCTAAACACCATCTCCCCCAGACACGAGAGGTCCACAAAATGGTTCAGTGGGTAAAGGGACCTGTGTGCTGCAAACCTGGTAACCTGAGTTCAATCCCTAAAGCCCAAACAGTGGAAAGAGAGAACCAACTTCAGAAAGTCCTCCTACAACCCCCTACCCAAAGTTGTTTACACCCACAGACAAAGGCTACTTTTGCAATGACTGGAAGCAAGCACAGAGACCCATGGCAGCATAAGAGAGTAAGTAACAACCACGGCTCCATCACTTGTGCTATCAACTAAGGCTCAGGAACTATTGCAGAAGAGGGGCAGAAAAAAAAAAAAATAAAGAGCAAGGAGAGAGGGAAAAGTTCTCGAACCACCTCAGTTGTGGCTTCAGACACTGGGCCTCTGTAGGACTGATGTAGTCGGCCATGCTGGGTAAGGGTGGAGCCCATGGGGCCCAACCAATTACTGAACAACTGGTAACTAATGGATTCTGGGAGGGAAAGAAAGAGGTTTTTTTTTTAACAGTAGAGGAGGATAATGGCAGGAGTGGGAGGGAAATTAATCATTGTACAAATTTGTACAAAATTTTCAAAGAAAACAATTATCAATAAAAAGAGAAAGAAGGAAGGAAAGGAGGGAAAGAAAAAGGGAGAGAAGGAAGAAGACAGGAAGAAGAAAAAAGCTGTGGGCCATCCTGCCTAGCATAGTGCACATCAGAACCCAGTACCAGTGCAGGAGGAGTCTAGAGGAGCCATAAGCTTGTAGCTAGAGCTGATCAAGCTGGCTGGGGAGCACCACCACGGTTATGCAGGGAGGGCACCTCAAGGTGAAGAAGAGGCATGTCTTCCATTCCCAAGTACAACCCCAGTTCTAAGCTGTAGTGCCTGGGAATGTAGGGCAGCGCTGAGACCACAGGCATGGTGGAGGGGGTCACAGGCAGCACTAATGGGAAAACAGGTCCCCAGACACAGCTCAGTCAGGACAAGAGCCCAGAGTAACTCTCGGGGTCCTCCAGTAAGTTTACCCTCCCCCCAAACATCTTCTAGGAGCACCTTCCTAGCTCATCCTACCCACACAACAGCAGCCATCAGTTCTGAAGGCAAAGACAGGCTCTAAAGTACACCAGCAAGGATGCAGAAGGACTGGCTATCCCAAAAGGGATGCTCCCTGCATCTGCTGTGATCCCATAGACCTGCTGGACAACTGCCTCTCCCCCTTCAGTCTCTCTGGTGGGTGGGTGGACTACTGGACACAGCTGGGCCTCTATAATACCACAGTAACCCATGATCTTTCCTTTTGATGGATAAGGATGGGGTAAAATTGGACTGAAACCAAAATACTTTGCTAGGTGATCAGTACAATAAGCACATCCAAGCATTTCCTTCTCGGCCTGCTCCCCAGGCTGTGGGATTGCAGTCGTGCGCGTCTGCCTCCAGATAACTTGGCGAAGCGTCACCAATGCAATTAGAGGCGTTGCAGCCCCAGGTGTCCGCTCACCCAGGCGTGTTTACCATACTTGGCTCTTCCTTTGTCCAAAAAGAAAATACGGGTGCTCATGCAGGGTCCCTATGGAGAACGAGGGGCTTCTCAGCCAAGCACGAGGCAGGTGCTTCTCAGGATCCCAGGGGACTCCAGCCTGCAGGCCCCCAGCTCCTGCTCTGGCTGCCCCATCTGGCTCACAAGAGATGCCACCAAAGCTCTGCCACTGCCCAGCAGCAAAGAGATTTCTCGGGCTGGAAGGGGCCTGTGGAGCACTCCCTGAACTCAGTCCTCTGACCCTCTACTCACACAGCGTGCCCACAAGTAGAAGGAAGGAGACTGAAACCAAGGCTCCAAGAAGCTGAGACATGCTGGTCTGCAGTACCCACCACACCATCCGACTTCACCTGTGCGAAGGAGGGTCCTGCTGCCATCATGGGGCCGGCTGGAGGTCTTGGAGAGTTTGTTGGCAGACACTTTGTACAGGACTCCTCCGATGCAGCGGTAGCCTTTGCTCCGCCACCGAGGGGAACCAGAGGGGGCTTTTCCACCCCCAGTGATGGTGGGACGCAATCGGTTTAGCACCAAGGACCTGCAAAGACACAAATTTTCTATCAGACATGACCAGAGAAGCTGCACACCCAGTCTAGAGCATTTGCTGTTTGGGGAGCACTGAAGCTGTGGCAGCTGGGGATCATCAATCCAGCTGTAAGGAGAATTCTGGTCCCTGACCCCTCAAACAGGGACACTCCTCAGACAGTCACCAGGGACTGCTGATAAGGAATCTCAAGGGGCATATTGTCTAATTTGGTTAGGAAATCAAGAGCTCCAAAAGGTCATGCCTGTTCTTTTAGAAGCTTCTCCAGCTTGGTCACTGGCAGTGCCCTGCTGGGTGCTCCCTGAGGCCCAGAGTAGGCAGCTTCCTGGGCACTTGCTTTAGGAAGCAGTACAGGATCCTGATTCCTGGTACATACATGGTACCTACTCAGCTTCCCAGTGCTGCCATGTCACATAGACTCTGCCAAGGAAAGTGGCTACCCTTTCCGTTCCAGATCTTCCAAGGCAGCCCACTGTCTCCATTGGTCCCAAGGGAAACAAAGTCTGAGGTCTCCCAGATTCTGCAACTGCAGGAGACCCTTCCCCAGACAGCCAGTGCTGGGCTGCAGAATGGAGGCTGGAGGGGCTTGTCCAGCCATGGGACCTACAGCATTACCTATGATTCCCCATCACCCAAAGGGGAGCCATCTAGAAAGCAGGGTGCTATGGGAGGAGTAATCCTGTGCTTGGGAATTCAGCACCACAGCCCCTCTGGGCCTTGATCTCTCCACCTGAAAGTTGGGGGAACTCTTGCCAGCCAGTGGCCTCTGAGGGTTCATTAGTGAGATAATATGAGCAAAGCAAGCCAGGCACCAAGGGACCAAAGCTGCAGTGTAAGTACAAACACAGCCATGGGAAGGTTGTAGAAGGCACTTAACCCAGTTTCCTTTAATTAAAATTCAAGTTCACACACACACCAATCTTGGAGAGAAAGAGTCCTGACCAGAGGCCAGAGCTGCAGTGATTGGTCTGTCTGTTTACCACTACTCACTATATGGTCCACAGCCTGCCACAAGATACCATATAGTAGGACAGGTGCATCCTACCAGACTTGGACTTCCAGACTAGTCCCTCAGACTTGGGAACCCAGAGTTCCTACAGAGTGTCAGCTGTGTCTCCTCAAACTTGCATGGGGCCAGGCTCAAGTGAAAGGAGAGGTCCAGCCAAGAGGGCATCTCTCACACCAGATCTGAGGTCCTAGAGCCTCAGCAGTATGTCAGACGTTACCCGGGAGCTTTGGCTGCTGGCAAGGGATACTCAGTTTAACCTCTTATCTCCAGTTAGAAATTGAGCCCAAGGCCAGCTAGCACCTGACCACTTGGGTCCCTCATTACCCACAGGACAGCTGCCCCTGCATCCTACAGCCTGGGGGACAATGAAGGGGCATCTCCCTGGAGCAGTGACCCTTACTGAGCCTCTGGTCCTCATCATTGGGTCTACCCAGTCCTGCCAGGTAAAACTCTGCCTAGAGTCCACATAGGCTGTGTCCACAACACTCCTTCCAAGTGGCCCACCTCTATCCACAGCACAGCAAAGCTTGTCTTGTGCTTCCAGGAGGGACTGCAGATAATCACCCTCATACTCAACTGACAGCCTAGACTCATCCTGTGAGAACTCACCCAAAGGTTTCCCTCTAGCCTTCCATCCAGAGGCATTCTGGGGTAGTGAGTAACGCACTGTAAGTTCTGACTATGTTTCTCACTCAGCCCTTCCTAGGAGTAGCCACCTAGGCATGCCACAGGTTAAAGCAATATGCAATCAGAGTCACCAGGCCCAGCTGCCAAGTCTGCAGGGAACTCCTTGCCTCTCCACACAGGCCTATAAGCACTACTCCCCACCTGAAGAACTACAGATGGGGCTGTAACTGAACCCCAAAGAGAGGAGTCCCGGCTCTTACTGCCTGAGCCCTCTGATGGACAAGACTCATTAACAATGACTTTTCACAGTTGATCTTTGTGCTGAAAGTCACATCTTGGACTTTGGTTCTTTCCTAACAGTCTTCATTATTCCACATTCATTTTTGTTTTGTTTTGTTTTTTAAAATGTTCTCTATATAGTCCAGGCTGATTTCAAGTGAGAGATTCTCCAGCCTCAGACTCTCAGTGCTGGGATTCCAGGAGGCGCCACCATGCCTGGCCTAATAGGTCTGCCAGTGTAGACACAAAAAGGTGGAAGAAGTTTCTGGACTGTGACAACAAACACAGGAAATCTGAGCGTCCACAAGCAGGATGGAGTGCGGCCACAGACATCTGGGCGTCCATGGACAGGATGGAGTATGGGAGCCCCTCGGCTGTTGCCCAGACTCTGTGTGCCAGGCCTGTAGGGAGGAGGACAGATGCAGCCTGCAGCTTTGTGCACCAGGAGCCTGGGAGTCTTGTGTGAAAAGCTACATTTGGAGTGTGGATGTGATGAGAACCTGAGGGGACTTGGCCAGACCCCAGCCCAGCCAGGAGCCAGGGCAGGGCAGGTGTTCCCATCTATGCACGCCTGTACATGCAACATGCGCACACACACAGACAGGCGCAGGGTGCCTCGGGCCTTGTAGCTTTTCTCTGCCACGGGTGTGACAGCACTCCAGTAAATTGTTACCCTAATGGAGAGGACAGCCTTTGGAAACGAACTGTACAGAGAAGAGGGGATAAAATTAATGAGATAATAGCAGGGCCAAGGACCCCGCAAGCGCCGGCCCTCGCGGCGCAGCTCTGTAATTCCTTTTCTGCAACGGGAGCCGCAGATCTAAAGGCTTCTCCCATCCGTCCGGCAGGCCCATGCCGCCAGGAAATTTCATTAACGCTGGAAAATAGGAAAGGTATTAAGCGTGGATAATGAAGGCCAGGGAGGGAACAGTGCCTTAAGATAGTCTTCTTTCTCGCCTTTGTAATGGGAGGCATGAACTTTCCCTTCAAATCCATTTCTAATCCATTTGAAATACTACAGCAAATTATCTTTCCTTCAGCCCGAAAGCGGCCAGCCAATTTACTCCGAATAGAAGTGACAATGCCCCAGGATTTATCACCATAACCTTGACTACGCCAGGGTGAGGCTGGGCCTCCCCTCGCCCCTGCGGGAGCATGGACAGTGGGGCTAAGGGAGATAACATTTTAAATGAGAGCAGTGATGGTGAGGGAAAGACACACACCTCAAAGTAGGTTTACCAAAAAAAGTGGGGAGAGGGAGCAACGTGCACCACATTCCTGAGAAGAGTGGAACCTTCCGGGCCAAAGGGCAGTGTGGGGCTGGGGTCTGGCCATCCTGTCACTAGCATAGTGGCCTGCAGCCCAACGGCCTGTAGCTAGCAGCCAAGCACCTGGCTGACAACTCTTCCTGCCAATGGCTGCTAGCCTCTGTGGGCATAGTTCTCCAGGCACCTAGCCTCTGCTCCTGGACGCTAGGCATCATTCTCTTGGTCTTGCACGTTGCCATAGTTGGGACTCAGCCATGGGAGTGGAATAGCAGACAGAGAGAGAGAGACAGACAGACAGAGAGAGACCTCTTCTGGAGACCAGCATGCCACGTACAGACATAGCACAGATGGCAAGAGGATCGGGGACCCTGGATGACTCTGGCCAGGGCCCACTGAGGTACCACTTGGAGGTGCAGACCACAGTCAGGCAATTCTCAGACTTGGAAGCTATGTCCCACACGTGTCAGGTTCTATGGTTATCTTTGAATAAGTATCACCAAAGATAAGATGGGCAGATGCTGAGGTCAGAGCATCAACCTAGTGGCTGGGGTGAAGATGTGCGCAAATTACAGAAAAGACTCAGAGGACCTGGGCTTGGGACCTAAAGTTCATTTCTTTCCACACACCAAGCCACAGAGAGCAATGCCACGAAAGAGAAATCAGACCCTGAAAAGGTGGGACAGTAAGGAGTGAGGGCCCCACCCAGAGTTCCTGCCTCTCCCAGACATGCTCTGGGTCTTCTTGCTGCAACCCAGCACACTCCAGTCTGCTAAACACAAACCACCAGTGGACTGGGAAGACGACTATCCATAAAGTGCTTGCCATGCAAGCATGAGAAGCTAGGTCTGAAACCTACAGCCCAGGTAAAAAGCTGGTATGATGTTGACGCTGTGAGCTCAGCACTGGACAGGCAGAAGCTGATTCGTGCTCGTTGCAGAGCCAGCCTAATTTACTTGTTGAGCTGCAGACCAGTGAGAGACCATGTCTCAAAAACCAAGGTGGACAGAGCCTGAGGAACACAAAGCTGAGCACACACAAAACAAACATAAGCCAATGCTTGTCCCCTTCACTTCATGGCCAAGGTCTGGCTCTGTGCTTGCTGTCTATACTTGTGTCTTTCCCTAGAACCAGCCTTTTCCCCAACTGCCCTCATTCTGTCCCACAAACCTCCACTGGCTCTCACAGTGGGCCTCCCAAGCAGACCTTGCTTGTCGCCACCCAACATCTACTCCCATCATCCCGCAAGTCTAGGTGCCTTGAAAAGTTCCAGATCCTACAAGTACTGTGTGCCCTGATGCGGGTCTTTGCATATGCTGCCCCTCTAGCTAGGACACTCTCTGCACCAGGCATTACATCCTAAGGGAAGTCCCTTTCCTTCTCCAAAATGAGGTGCTGGGCACAGCAGGGTGTGGCTCTGCTTAGCCAGCAGCTTGCCATCCAGGGTCCCAGAGGGTAGGGCCTATCCATGTGGCATCTGTGTTATGAGACCCAGACAGTGTAGGCAAGGGAGAACTCTTGGGGCTCCCATAATCTCACAAGAGGGGCAGGGACCGAAAGAGGCCTGAGGGCTCAGGTAAGTTACAGGCAAGGAAGTGGGAACAGAATGCAGAAGGATGGTAGGAAAGAACCAAGAGCTCTGGCAACAAGGTGCCCAGCTGGGCAGTGCAGGCTGGACACAAGGGAATGACAGGTTACTGAGGGAGTGGGGGTCAGAAGGTCGAGCAGGGTTAGAGGTGACACAGGACAGGAGTTGCAGCGGTAGTGAGGCCAGGCTGCCCTAGGAGTGGTAACAGTACAGGAGATGGGCGGGCTGGCTGGGGAGTAGAGAAAACGAACAGGGAAGCATTTTTCAGGAAATGGAGCACGGTTTTTGAAGCTTGGAGCTGAGCAAGCTAGAGTGCGCAGTCAGCAGAAGAGGCAGCTTGCGCGGCGAATCCCCAAGTAGGTCAGGCAGAGCTGCCGTGACAGGCACTAAACTGCTCAGTGGGCTCCAGTAGAAGCACCAACCACCCCACCCCAGCCACTCAGGGAGCATGAGAGTGTGTGCCCATGTGTGTGCAAGAATGTGTGTGAGTGTAGGTGTGGGCACCGGCCAATGTAAGTTCTTTTTAGTACGGGTCACACCCAAAGGTTTTGGTACCTGCAGTTACACAGCCTAGGTCAGCATGTGCTTATGGGTCAGGGTCTTCAGTGAACAGACTTGCCCTGTCCAGGTTCCCAGGATAGGACAGTCCTTCAGAACTGTCCCTCCTTAGTCCAGCATGCACAGGGGGAGCAAAGGCATGAGGTGGGTGGCTGAGCAGACTCGTTATCTCTGGCATATAAGCACAATACAGCATGAGAGGCCACCTCGCCAAAGCAGGCCACCTGCTTATGGAGGACAGAGGACCAAGCACACTGTGCTGAGGGGACAGGAGGCCAGTCTGAGCAGGACAGGCAAGATGTGGGCAGGGGTGAGGTAGGCGACTGATGGTAAATGTGGGGCAACGCTGGCTCACTAGGCCTGGAGCTAACTCGTGAAAGCTCAGCAGGGGTACAGGCAGGGCTCTGCTGTGTGATCCAGACTGCTGAGGGCACCGTTCCTTCCTGAGGGAGCCACCTCACCCCATCTCTCCCATTAATGAGCAACGACGATTCAGGGGCACTCTTTGCCCACCCAGCTGAGTGGTGGTGGGCAACGCTAATTGCACTGCCTCCGTTACAAATGTCCCATTATAAGGGCCGGGCGACTTCATGTGCTTTATGTGCTCACATCTATTCAATTGGTATTTCGATCAATGGATGCATTACAAGCTTTCCCTTTAAGAGCCTAATAAACAACACAATGGAAAGTAAAATTCTCCATAAAATGACACTTTTAAAACTCCATTTCAGCTGAAACTACTGGTGTTGTATGTTAGAAGGTGAGGCCTTGATGGTCCCTAAGAGAACAGGCAGCAGCACAGGCAGAGGCTGCAGCCCAGCAGCAACAAGTACTGTCCACAGCGGGCCTAGCTGCTGCACTCACAAGACCCCTCACAACCAGCCTGCCAGCTGGTGAAAGACAGGGCTGATCCCTCTGGGACCTGCGGGTCACTACTCTAAGTAGACCCACAGCAATGCTCCTCCTTCAGTCCAGGGAACAGTTCTTCCTCCAACCACACAGGGAATGTGGAGGACTCTCTGGAGGGGAGCCGTGCCAAGAAGTGGCTCTTATACCTAACACCTGGGAACAGACCACGGCTCAACAACAAAAACTCATTAGAGTTCACGGGATGAATAGGTAGCTAATTATGTATGTGAGAAGCAACAGCCTTCTAAGACATCGGCAGAACATACATAGAAGAAAAGTAATAAAACTCCAAAGAACTTTACTGCAGAGGCATTTGGTGCGTGTGGAAGCACTAAGTACAAGAAGCATGCACAGCAAGGCAGGCCTGTAAATTATAGCAACAAAAAGAATCAAGTGCCATTCTGTTAACTGGAGGATGGCTTTGGGGGGAAGGCTGAAAACATGACCCAGTGCTCTTAAAGTTTACCCTGAAAAACAAGCATTGTAGAACAATTCAAATGGACAAACTGTCCACGGTAAAATAGAGCAGCCCCAGCATGCGGACCTAGCTGGCACCCATCTTGGCAAGCTAAGAGGTTTTCTCATCTCCACTGGGAGAAAAAAGAACTGTGATCTACTCTACTTCAGGCTTCAAATAAATCAGTCAATAAGGATCATAGACTTAAATCTGACTTTTCTAAGCTTCTAGAAGAAAAAAATGACCTTGGGTAGGCAAATATTTCTTAAAGAAGATATGTTACTCACAAAGAAACATTGTTGGAAAAAAGCAAGCCCCTGAATGGTGGGTATAGCACAGTAGTACAGCCCTACCTAGTGCCAGCCTTCCAAACACGTGCAAGGCTTATAACCAGCAATGTAAAAAGCAAACCTTAGAATTCAAAACATCTAAGAGAGGAATATATCCATAATCTACAAAGAATGTAGCAAATCAATGGCAAACAAATAGAAACAGGCAAATGCCTGGAGAAGCAATCCACAGATGGCCAAGGGCAAGAGGCTCCGTAGCATGTACTTGCCAAATGTGTAAATCAAGACATCGGTAAGGCATTGCCACATACAACCAACACAGCTCCAGTGGGATGCAGCCCAGGAGAGCTGGCCAAGGCCTTGGTATAACTGCAACATGCATGCGTGGCTGACAACAGCCTGGGACAGCAGCACGGAAACTCACTGTCTCATCTCCACCCAAGCATCTACCCAAGGCAGCAATTCCATGGACAAGAGGTTCCCTATCATCCAGAGACATGCCCAACAAAGCTGAGAACAGCTTTATGTCAAATGCCAAGGCAAAAAGCAACCCATAGACTGGCAAGGCAGCTTAGCTAGCAAAGCACTTGCCATCCAGCCTTATGACTTACTTGAGATTGATCCCTGCAACCATATAAGGGCAGAAGGAGAGAACTGACTCCACAGACTTGTCCTTTTTGTGTACATCTCTCTCTCTCTCTCTCTCTCTCTCTCTCTCTCTCTCTCTCTCTCTCTCTCTCTCACACACACACACACACACACACACAAATGTAATAATTCTTTCAAAGAATTAACCCAGATACTCATCAACATCAAGCGGACAAGTGAAGGTAAAAAGCACAAGCCACAGCCACATGCCTGGCTGGCCTGAGGATCAGAGCGCAGCCCAGCTGCCCCCCAGTGCTGCAAGTCTGGGTGCTTCAGCAGCAGACACTTTCCTCCTCCTGAAGCTGCTAGTCTCAGACCCAGGTGCCATGGGCTGGTCTCGGGGGATGCTCCCTTTTCAGCCTGTAGCTCCTTCTGGCTACAGACAGAGCTTTCCTTTGCTCTCACCTGGCTGTTCTCCAGGTGTGCACCTGGGTCTCTCATTTGTTCTGACACGGCTCCAATCAAGCTGGATGTGGGGTGAGAATGCACAACTCAGGTTAGCTTTATTCATTCCTAGAAACCTCTTCTCTAAATAAGGCCACACGGGGGTCAGGCTTTACAACGTGAATTGCATGGAACACAAGTTGATCCACAGAACACGGTAGATGAAAGATTCTACCCAGGGTCTACTGTTTGTTTCCATGGTCATGCAGCCAGGAAAGGCTCGAGAAGATCCAGATGCTATGGCAAAACAGGTGAGAGGATCTGGAGCTCACCACAGGGCAGAGAAGACTATTCTATGTAAACCTACACATGGAGGGATAGGAAGGGAGAGGAAAGGAGAGGGAGGGAAAGGGACAGAGAGAGACAGAAAGAGAGACTTCATAACACAGAAACATAACTTCCGGAGAGCTGGAACTGAGGAAATGACAAAGGTTCTGAGAATCCCTGAGAAACGGAAAGCCAGAGGCAAGTGAACAGTGAACATAAACAGGGTTGAATTTAAGAACCAAACCAAAAGTCAAGTGCCTGAGTTTCCAGCTGCGACCTGCAGGACTCATCCCTCTGACTCTCTTGAACCACAACTGTGTATTAAACTCACTAAGTAGCCCAGACAACAGCACCTGTCCTGGTCCGAGCTACTGTCATGACAGGAGTGTCCCACAGGGAGACCACAGGCACCACAGAGAAGCGGCCTCACGACCAGGCAGGACAAGGGGTATCTGCAACCGAGAACATTTCCCAGCCGTAGGCACCAAAAGATGGAATGGGCTTTGGAATCCAAGACCCAAGCAGAACCCAGTCCTGCCACGCTCCTCCTGCCGAGGTCATCTGGGGCTAGGCCAGCACTAGGTACCATTGGACACCACAGCCAACTTCCCTGCAGCAGAGATCCCTGAGTGCCTTCAGGGAGCAGAAGCTCATGGGTCAGGGCAAGGCAGGTGAGAGTCTCCTCCAGCTCCTGCTCAGGCTCCTACTCAGACCCACAGGGAGGTGGACCCTGCCGTTAAGTCCCTGCCCCACCCAGGACGGCCCTCCCTGACCCAAGAGGAGAAGAGAGGAGGGGCCATAATTTATGCTCCCCGCTTATGCTTTATGGCTTTCTTAATTCGGCTCCTGCTACTATTAATGTAGTTAATGCTGAGATTATATCTATTTTCTGGCGTCGGGCAGAGATTTATTCGAGCCATTTTTCCGGTGGAGGCTCCCACGCTGTTAAATCAAGCGCCTTGCCAATTAAGTGCTGACTTGGGAAGTGGACGCAATCTTAACAGACATCCCACCGCAAATTACACAGGGGGATGATGCTCTGGGGAGGGGCGAGCAGCCACAGGCACCCTGCTGACTCGGGGAAACCCAGCAAACCACAGGATTTGTATCCAGGTCTATCCAGCCTGTTAGCAGTGACTAGGATCCCTTCCTGCTGCAGATTACGGATCCCTTCCTGCTGCAGGGAACAGGATCCCTTTCGGCTGCAGTAGACAGGATCCCTAACTGCCTGCCCATCTGCAGGCTAGCCAGGGTCCCTGGGGCCTATTCCTCACACACAGAGATATCTCAAACCACAAACCCAATCCACATACTAAGTCAATGTCAGTGATGTCAGAGGCCCCTGTGATCCTCAGCTGCCCCAGGCAGCATGTGAAGTCCTAAGACCACCAACAAACTTCAGCAGGTACCAGGTGGGGAGGTGCAGGGAGCAGAATCCACAGGAATTAGGCATCTGTGCCCTAGGCTCAGGGAAACAGGGCATCAACCAAAGTCCCATGTCTGAGAACAGAAAATATAATGGGGTGAATGTAGATAGAAGGAGGCATTGAGGGAGGTGGGAAGGACAAGCCAAAGGAGGGAAAGTCCCAAGTCCAGATGAGTGCTTCAAGCAACCCATGAAGCCTTCTTCTCTCCTGCAAGTGATGGCAGAGCTGGGCACCCCTCCTCAGCATGGCACAGAGACCCTGCAGGAGCCCACCTGAACCTTAAGTGAGCACCCCCACCCACACCACCAGAGGAGTTCATCCCCAGATACATTGTGCTCCTGAGTTGTACAAAACCACCCTACCAACCAGCCCAACACCAGTCCAGCATTGAGGCACAAAGCATGTTTTGGGATTGATATATGAGACATCAGATATGGTATTGATTATTTGAATGACATTTTACTACCACCTCTAAAACCAGGGTAAAAGAGGTATTTAAAATAACATTTAATGGTGTAAGGCACCCAGGTGGCCCTGAAGGACAGCGTCTTCTGTCTTGTGTCAGGTGGTGTCATGAGGCCGCCACTGTTTCCATTCTGCTAAGGAAGTAGCAGCATGAGCCCTGCTGGAGGGGTCTGTCTCACAGATGGGCAGGAGCAGCTCAGACTCTCCCTGCTTGGTGTACAGGGGGCCTGCAGGCTCCTGAGCCCTCACCCACAAGGTCCAGCAGCACACACAGCTGCACATGGGCTCCCCTGCTGAGAAGTCCACGGACCTCCAGCACTTCTTCCTCCTGCCCACATCGGGCAAACTGAAGGGAGGCCTTCAGTTCTGTCAGTCACCTACATGGTGATCTGTGATTGTTCTGTGGCAGTCTCATAAGGTCCCTCTGGTCCTGCTACTCAGGGTTCAATGACAGGGGCAGACACAGCTACCCACAGCAAGGCAGGGGAACATTGTACCTACCTGACTGTGATGTTTCTGTCCACAGGCCTGTCCCACAAGACTTCAGCCACACAAGCCAGAGAGAGGCAGAGAGGTCACTCCACACCACAGACTACCACTCAGGGCTGAGGCACAGCAGCAATGTCAGCACCTGGCAATGTCACACTAGGTACAAAGAGGATCCTCTTATCTTTGATGTCTGGCCTTCCATCCCCATTCCAGCATAGGATGTACAGAGGGGGTTGAAAGGTCTGTGCCAGAGTAGGCCCCGGGACACATGGTGGGGACACACTGGGCCGCAAGGTTTCCTCACAGGCTGGTGCCCAGGACAAGCTGCCTCCAAGGCATTCATGCTGTTCCCCAGGCCTGAATGCAAGGAAGTATTACATGGGGCTATGGACTCCATGCACGGCATCTGTTCATCTACTGGAAAGCCTGGCATCCCTGTGCCTGGCTGCATATCCCAGGAGCACCTCTCACCTGTGCATGGAGCCCTGAAGTCATGGACAGTTTGACACTGACAGAGCAAGAACTAAAACATGAAAACATGCTGCAGAGGCACAAAAGTGAAGAGAAGCAAGAAGGAAAAGGCACTGAGAGAACACACAGGACTGAGACTAAGCCAAGAGACACGCAGACACCACAGAAGCCTGCAGGAAACAGACCTGTGAGAGGCACCGGCACAAAGCCTTGTGGAGAACCCTGTGCAGGAAGAAGACCGAGGTGACCTCACCTGACTTGCTGCCTACCACCTCCAGATATCTTCCTGCTGGCCTGTCTACCTTCAGCAATGCATTGGGAAGACACAGACCATGGACTTGAGATGAAACAGATAAGGCCTGTGCCTGCCTGGTTCTCCTTCACCTCACAGAGTCCCAGCACAGGGCCATTCTGAAAGCCCTGTTCAGGCTCCCACTGGCCCTGGCCTGTGCCCTCTCCCTCGCATCATTCAGATGACCCTCCACACTTCAGCCATATAAGTCCACACCAGCAACCTCCACACTGCTAAAGAGGGGGCAGCACTAACCATGCTGGAGGGGTTAAAAGTCACGAGGGGCGATGTAGTACAGCCCTGCACAGCTCTCCAGATCTTCACGAACAGGCAGGAGCAGCTCAGGCTCTGCCCAGCTGAGGGCACAGGTGGCCCGCAGTCTCCTGGGGAACTCTTGGTTAGGAACATGCTTCTCATGTCACAGGGGCATCCTGGAGCTTGATACAGGAAATGACCCACTCAGATGTACAGGACCAGAAGAAACAGCAGAGCCACAGCTGGCTTCTTCCTCTGAAGTCAGAAGGCTGTGGAGAGGACTGTGTGGGTGCAGCACATTACAGTCTCTGAGAGCAGTGGCCATCAGCACCAGCACCAGCTGGACCCTGGCACCCAGAACTCCTTCCTCATGAGCTCATGCCCGACCTGGCTCTGCCTTCACTAGCAGAAAGGGCTCTTGACTAGATAGTACAAAACTGGGGTATCCTTCAAGGACAGCTCAACTCCAGTGCTGATTAGGGGCCAGCTGAAGCCCTTGAAAGATGACTTTCCTGCCCGTCTTCTTGAAAGGCGGAGAGAGGCTCAGGCCATGGCTACAGTGGAGGCAGCAGGTGTCAGGCTCGGGAAGACACCGCTCAGCCCTGCAGCCTGGCACCACAAAGGGCCGAGCCCAAACGCCTGCCTACCTCAAACAGAGATAAATAAATAACTAGCCCAGACATGCTTTGAAGTGACTTCCAAATTAAGAGTTGCACCCGTGCTGTCAAGCCCCTGCTAGCAACTTCTGTGGCACCTTCCATGCAAAAACGCATCTCAGCCCATTTATTAGAATGATAAAGGCAAAGGGATCTAAAAATTGCACTCCTTCCTTAATGAGCAGCCGAAGGGATCGGTAAGCATAATTTCAGAGGCCAGTAATATTTTATATAATCGCCGAGTGGTTTAAATTGAAAACCCCCAACTGAATCAATATTTACTGCATTGAAACGAAATGAATAGTAATAAGTCACTAAGCTCCCTGTCCTGTTTCATAAAATAAAAAATTATAAAAATGAGCACAGGCGCAGGGAGGCCATCACATTAACTTTTACAGCACTTGGGGGGTTGTAACCGCCTGTTCTCATAAAATAAAATTCTAAAAAACCTGCCGGAAGAGACTTACTTTAGCACCACGTGGGAAAGCTGGGGGAGGGGGGACAAGGGAGAGGGAAGGAGAGCTTGAGGATCATCCTCAGGGGTCCTCTCATGGCCAAAAGGAACCTGAGACCCTGCCACAGGCTCAGCTCCCTGCTCAGGGGCAGGGGGCTACCTCCCACCGACCCTCTTGGTTCCTGAAGGCAGTATCTTTGCTTTGGTTTCTTTATCTGTTTCTCAAATTCCAGAACACTGGCTGGAACATGCACGAGCAGGTTGGCATAGATGGTAGGCTGGACAGATGCCTAGCCCCATGCCTGACCAGGATAGGAAGCAACATGCTATGGCTGACGGACACGAGCACAGGGCAGGGCTTGGGATACAGCAGTACTGATACACAGCCAAGTTAGTAGCAGGCAACGCAGAGGGACGCCAGGAACAGGAATGGGGCTCTTGAGTCACAGGCCTCTTGTGCGGTCAAGGGACTCTCAGCAGCAAATAAAGCCGCAGCCAACCCATATGGCTGATTCAAGACGGGACGGAGGGAGCACAGTCTGTTAGAAAATTAAATGAACATAGCTCAAGAATGAAAAGACAACTGAGATACTTAGAAGCACGTGTGAAATAGGTGAATGGATCCTTCACAAAGGGAGACGAGTGGTGGACAAGTACTCAACATCACTGTCACCAGGGGATGCAGTAACACTGCCACACACTGAGTGCCAGAATTTGAAGGATGTCAGGCACAGTAGAAGCAGACAGGGTCCATCCACTGGCTAGACACGTATTGTCCTCTTCTTCATCAATGCTCACCTGGAGGAAGAGGAGTGCTCAGTAACCTCACTCATCTCCCCAGCTGGACACAGCGAAAATGTTCACCAGACAAGAAGCCTTGCCAGGGAAGCCAGCCAGTGAGCTTGGCAATGAGTGAAACAGCACAGAGCATCGAACGGGTCTATTGCGTTGCAGGTGGGGCAAGAAGCAGTCAAACACTCACTGCACTGAGTGACCCACAGGGTGACAAGCAGCACAGGGCGCCAGCACACTCCCTTTAGAAGCAAGGATGCACAGACACCAACAGATTTCCAAATCTTGCTACATGGAACCGTTACCTTAAGAGCCACAAGGTGGACTCTAGGTAGTGGGCTCACTTCTCTATGCTATTGGTTGAAAAGTCTGAAGCTTGCATTCTAGGCTAGAGTGAATGAACACACAGACTGGGGCCAGTGGGTGAGGGGGTGAGATTCTTTGAGTTGGAAAAGAGTCACAGACACACAGGAAATCAGAGTGGTACTGATGAGAGACAGAGAAAGACACAGAGACACACTGAGAGAGACAAAGATACAGAGAAAGAGAGAGAGTGTGCACATGTAAGCACACAGATACACAGTCCTCCTCTGACTCAAGGTGTCACAGTTGGGCACAGGTGTCAACTTGACAGTTGAAGGTTTCAGCTCTGGGCACATTTGTGGAGAATTAGTAGCTGAGTTAAGCCCAGAGCAAACCTGCAGAAGATTGTCTAGCTGATGGGGAAGGTCCAACCTATGGTGGATGGGACTAGGCCCTAAACGGATGAATAAAATACTGAGAGCCAGTTGAGAAGTGGGCATCCTTCTGTACACTTGGCCAGACATGATGGTCTGGCAAGTAAGGACTGTCCCTCTCTCAGCTGTTACAAGGTGATGGTGTGGCCAGTTCCCTCAGCCCTGGTATTGGTTCATGCTCTCTGAACTAAGAACTGTAACCAGTAATCGTTAAGAGAAAAACCCCTTGTTCCCTTAAGCCATTTGATGGTCATTTATCAGCAATCATTCAGGCAAACTGTAACACAAGGTAACCCAAAAGCAATGGCACACAGCAGGATGTGTTCACCCAGGCCTGAACCTCAGCACAACTAATGCTCGCCACAGGAATCTGTCCTGTACCCTGTAGAGACTGGCCCGGTGTTGTGCACTATAAAAACAATATTTTCCAAAGACGATTTCAGAACCATGGAAGGTAAAGTCCAATGTGCAACCTTATCCCACGGAAAGGGAGTAAGTGCCCAGGGAATAGCTGGGTCATGCTGACAGAATCCCAGCTATCCTTAAAGGGTAAGTGACTAGGACTAAAATAAATGATAGCAGATCATAGTCTTTTCAAGTTCAGATCACACAATACAAACAAATACGTACAAAAGGCAGAGGTTCACCAACCCATGTGAAAGGCAGAAGGGGCTGAAACATCACTGAAGGGTCTAGAATATTGGCTGACGTATCAACAGGAGATGGTATGCTAGCAAGTTTTCTCGATCTCCCAATAGCTCAAGGAACCAGACTGCCAGCTGCTCTTGGATCATGTGGCCCCGCGTGGATAGTCCAAGGACACCTCAGCAACTCCCAAAATGGTAAATCTGTACCTCACTCGGAAAGAACAGTAAATAAGTCCACAGAGGGAACTGCACAAACACCTGGGACATATGTGAGAGCTGAGCTGTCCCTCAAGCCTGGAGGCCAGTGCAGGATCACAGGGACAGGCCCTCAAGTACCATCTTGAGGGCACAAAGGTGCTCAATAAAATGCACATGAACTGTCAAAGAGGTATTAATTGCAGAGTTTAGGTAAAGAGTATATGGGAGATCTGTACATGTTTTCTGTAAGCACAAAATGTATCAAAAAGAAAAGGTTATTAAAAGAAATTAAGTACAAGAATTAGGAAAGGGAGCAACTTCCCTGTCCCTAAGCAGGTGCCACAGACAGAGAGCAGGGTGGCAGGCCATGCCGGGGTCAAGGAAGGTTAGTGCAGTGGGGCAGGCCATGCCGGGGCCAGGGAACAGGTCGGCTGTAGCTTTGGGAGTTGCTGGTAGACAGCACAAGCTACCTTAGCAGGCCCCAGTGGACAGGACCCCCAGATGCTGTGCTAATGGCCAGCAGGGCCACAGGCAGAAACAGATATTTCATTTCCATTGCTGCTCACTACACGGCAGGGGCTGGATCAGGCAACTGTCTTGTCATGTCCACACTTTCTTGGCCACTCCAGGGCCACATATTTGTCCTGAGCCCAGATTTCTCTGCTATAGACCCAGGGGAATCTGCACTGTCACCTGCCTGGCTTCCTGTGTGGG
The DNA here is from genome assembly GCA_023101885.1 of Typhlomys cinereus. Classification (NCBI taxonomy): domain Eukaryota; kingdom Metazoa; phylum Chordata; class Mammalia; order Rodentia; family Platacanthomyidae; genus Typhlomys; species Typhlomys cinereus. The sequence continues at coordinate 384,562 of JALPQD010000795.1, forward strand.
TCTCCCAGTGTGGCTTTCTGCTCACCAGCAGGCACTACACTGGCAAAGAAGCCCTGAGAGCTGTGCCAGGCCCCGCTATTCCTGTCAGTTCAGGAACAATTTGGCTGTAGGTTTCAAGCAGGCAGAGCCTCAGTGATCACTGAGCGAGGAAATGCACAGGTGAACATGCAAAAAAGCAAGGCAGGAGCTACCTGGGGCTGTGGTCAGATCAGCGGGTAGTTCAGACCTAGGCCCTGAGCAGGAATGGGGGTATCACCCATCTGGGACCTGTGACACCTACTAGAAGAAAGGTCAGGAAGAACCTGACCTGAGCAGCAATTCTCGGCCAGACAAGCAAACATGAGGGTCCTATGAGAGACACACTAGATGTCCTGGATTCTGGAAGACAGGAATATAAGGACGGTCTGATGGCCGTGGCTCTGTGATGACCAGTGGTTCTGTGATGGTCAGTGGCTCTGTGATGATCAGCAGCTCTGTGGTGGTCAGTGGGTCTGTGGGAGCATCAGACTCCAGGGCCAGAGCAGAGTCTTCACTGAAACAGCACCCGGTTCTGGCCTATGGGAAGCCGCTTAGGGCAGCTCACCCATCACAGCCAGAATCTAGAGACCTGCAGAGCCAGCAAGGTGACCCCCAGGTACTGCCCTGTGGTATTCACAGCAGAGCTGCCACCTTGGCAAACTGTTCCTTATCTGGGGAGGAAAAGAGCCCATCCTGCTATCCCACCGTGGGCAGGCCCAGGGACAGAATCATGAACCCTGCTTTGCACACCAACTCCTGGTCTTTCTCCTCCATGGATAGTCTGAACCTTCTGCCCTTGACCTTATTCTGCAAGACTACTTTCTTAACTATCCATCCTGGGCAGGTCTCAGGATCTTGGGGTACACGTGTAGTGGCTACCCACAAAGCCATCTGCCTCATTGTCCGTATATTTTCTGAATGTTATCTACGCTAGGAAACCTGCTGCCTGAGTCTCCAAGGGCACATGACCTAACATACCCTCAGCTCTTGGCATCCTGACCATCCTGGAGCAGGGTTCCATCCTGAGACGAGCTGATAGGACCCTGGGCACTGCCGGGACAGTGCAAGGCCTGGTTGTGGACGGGATGGAAACGACCTTAGAGAAAGGAGAGCACTGGTTCATGCAAGGAATCACTCAAGCACTTCCTACTGCCGCACCTTCTGGGTACGTCAAGAAGCTATGGGACCTCCAGCTGGCCTCAGTAGAACACATGCTGCCATGGACCAAATGTATGAGCCCCTCAAAATCCCATTCTCTAAGGGCTAGGTTGCTATTTGGGGGCATTGTCTCTAGGAGGCCATCAAGGGTTAGGTGAGGTCCCGAGGATGGGGCCTCAAGTTGGGACAAGGGCCTTAAATAAGAGACTCTAGAAAGAAGCACATGTTCATGAGCTCTCTGCCCTTCTGCCTCCCAGTTCTGTCTCTCCTTGCCTGTAAAGACACACGGGAAGGAATTGGCACCACCAGCCCTGGTTCTGTCTGCACTCTGATCTCAGACTCTGGCCTTCAGAACAAAGAAGAGAACAGCTACTGGTAAACCATGCTCTCGGTGGCACTTCGATACAGCAGCCTGGCAGTCATCACAGGACAGTCCCCACAGGGGAGCAAGTGCGAGGCAGAGCCAGGCAGGGACTGGCAGCCAGATCTGCTCATTAAGAAAACACACAGAAGGAAAGCACAAGAACTACCGTGCGAGAGAGATGCCGACCATCTTTGGCTGAACCTTCTTTAATGAGACGTCATTTTGGAGAAGCGTTTCAGAGCCTTTCAAAATCTTGGCCTAACTCTCATCAAACTGCACAGAGATTACTTAAGATTTACCGCACGGGCACAAAATAAAACAAGGCAACCCAGCAAGCGGCAGCCCTGTGACAGGACCATTTGTAGCTAGGATGGAAAAGCCTCCTGATTCATCTGCTCAAGCACAGCCGCTTCTGTTTATTTCGCACTTTCGTGTCAAATGAATTTGGAGAGTGAAAAAAAGTGACAGGCAGTTTAGGGATATAAGTCACATTTCAGCTTCAGTTCAGATTAATGAACTTGCTGGGAGCCACGAGGGCACAGGCAAATCCACAAATCTCAGAACGACAAAAAAAATGAAGTCCCTGCCTGATGTGCACTCCATTCTGGGGTGCCTTCTGCCCCTTCATCCTGGAAACAGGTCTGAACTCCATCCTCTAGGGCCCTTTGGGCTAGATCTGGGCCCAGATCCTCTGGGGACCGACCCCACCAGACAGCAGTAGTGGGCAGTGCTCAGGGGCTGCTGTGGAGGCTCCATGCAGTGGGCTCTCAGGGGCTGAGTAATCCAAGCAATGGTTACATCCTGTCAGCCCCATTCTGTGCCCCTACAAGGCATGAGCTGGGTGCTATTGCCTCATCCCTTCATCTTCGCAATCCTGCATTTCTCAAGGTACCAGCCTGATCTTACAACGCAGCCCCAGAGCTTCCAGTAGCCGCTGTCTTCACACCCAAGTACAGGATGAACATGGTACCACGGACATAAACACAAAAGACTCAGTCCTCTCCCAGAATAGGCAAAAGTCCCTTCACCTTTTGCCTTTGGCTTTGTGCATTCACTCACCTGGCAAGGGCGCAGCAGGTGATCTTGACCCCCACAGCCTAAATGGGCATGCCCTACTCAGAGACCCTAGCTGGTAGTACCTAAAAGATCTCAGGTTCTGCTCAAGAGTCTCTAGTCTTCTGTCTCGACAAAGTCAAGCACTGACCAGCCAAGAGAATCTGGGGTCTCTGACTTCCAGCGGATCATCTTTACAAGTCCAGCCCAGTGGTAAGAGGGGAAGCCCAGCCCTCCTGTGACCATACTATGAGCAGGAGCCTGCCAACTTCCCACAGCCCAAGAGTAAAACCACCTTGTGGTATAAGAATCTGCTCAGGGGCAATAGCGCACAGCAGCATCCACACAGCTACAGAATCCAGAAGAGGAACAAGATGGCCACTCTCTGCCCTTTTCCCAAAACAGAAGCAGCATTAAGAGCCTAGGCCATCAGAGAGTTCCTGCTTCCCCAGCAAAGCTGAGAGGTGAGGGCTGGCCAGAAACAATGCTTCTCCCCTGTATCCCATGGGATCATGAAAGCCCTACAGTACATGGAAAATGACAAGGGAGGGCCCCAAGGTGACGGGGAAGGCTCCAAGCGGAAGGACATGCAGGGAACGTGTCCAGGCCTCACGCAGGTTGTGCTATTGCCTCATCCCTTCATCTTCGCAATCCTGCATTTCTCGAGGTACCAGCCCTGTCCTTGACACATTCCACCCCACTGCCACCAGATAAGTCTCACAACCTTCCCCAAGAAAGACAAGGAGGTGACCAGGCAATATGGCTGTCATCATGGCCAATCCAATGGGACTGTGCTGAGCCTGGCCACTAGTAGGCCCTACCCAGGATGAAGCCAACCAGCTGCATTCCATACAGCAGCCCCAGAGTTTCGAGTCCACACCTGGACTCAGCATCTCCTGGACACTCACTCCCCATGGCCTCTGTTCACTGCCTGCTGTTCCCTGTCACTTCAGAATGAACAGATGCCACATCAAGGGCAGATCAGGAAGCGGAGGCCCCAGTCAGGAAAGGGCTTGCCTGGAGTCAACCAGTCTGTCATCCTGTCCCAGTTACTCTGCATTGCCGCTAACTACTCGCAACTAAACAGCCTCAAGGGGTATAAAGGCTTTTATCTGGAGTCCACATCTCCTAGTCCAGCTTGGCAGGAGAGTTTACACCAATTCTATGGACTGAGGGAACTGGCCATACCATATCCATTGCTAAGAGAGGGACAATCCTCGCTTGCCAGACCAATATGTTTGGTCAAGTATACTGAAGAACGTCAACTTCCTTAACCAGCTCTCCATCTTATCCACCTGCCCAGGGACTAGTCCCATCTACCATGAGCTGGGCCATCAGACAACTCCTGAAGGCATTATGGTGGGGGGGGGGTGTTAACTCTATCACTCATTATTCACAGCTGCACCGAGAACTTAAGCCTTCAGTTGTCAAGTTGATACCTGTATCTGGCTGTTATACCAAATCTTCCACCACCATGTCTGCAAAAAGAGGGCAGAGGCTACCTTGTGTCTATGCTGAACCAGCCCACCACCTCCTAACATAACATAGCCTCCACCTACCTCCCAATCCCAAGGCTTCCAGGGTACGTGCTGAGCACAGCTGCTGCCAGCCAGCTGCCTTGCCTGCTGTTGGCTGTGTGTGTCTCTAGGGCCTTCCTGCTGCCTTTGCCTGTAACAGTCAGGGCCTCAATGAGTTCCTGGCAGTCTCCTCTCACTGCGGTCAACTTTACAGGCTTGAAGATGCCCAACAGCCCTACCCTCCCATGTCTTGCCTCCCAGAAAGGAGGCAGAGTTAGGGATCCAAAGTGAGTTCCAGTGAGCAGTCCTGCTTTCTCTTTATCATAACAGCCATTAGTCTGTGGTAGTCTGGGTTCAGCATCAGCCCGGAGTCTCCAATTGTCCAGGGAGATTGAGAAGCCTGCTGAATGGACTGCAGTGAGAGGAGACTGTGCCCTGGAAACAGTGAGAGAGACTGTTGCCCCAGAGACCAGCCCTTTCCACTACTTCAGCAAGCCAGGCCTGAGCACCTGCAGCCAACAGCAGGCAAGCAGCTGGCTGGCAGTGGCTGTGCTTAGCAGGCAGCCTACCAGGGCATAGGTGTCCTTGGGTGAGAGAGACCCAACTTGCTGGTGGCCACAATTAACAGAGCCTCCTGAGAACTGTATCACTTAGCTTTACTTCTTTCCTAACCCCAGGCCAGAGGTCATGACCTCCCAAAAGTGAGGTGGTCAGCAAAGAGTGGGAAGGCCTCTCAGGTACTGTGTGCATCACAGTAGACTAAACTGCACCTCTCTGTAGGAAGAGTGTGAGGCCTAGACCCATGGCCTCCAGACAGCACAGCCAAAGTATGGACTCCATTCAGGCCTAGAGCTATGGGATTTGAGCTATCTAAAGGCAGTGCTCACCTTAACTTCTGCCCACCCATGCTCACAGTTGAACCACATCCAGCACAGAGAATTTAAAAGAGCCCAGCTGACTTGGCTGCCCTCTGCCTCCCAGTCTCCTCGTGAAATCAAATGATGCCTGCCCTCTACAGTGCAGAGCTCTTGGCTCTTGGGTCACATCAGCCACCTCCGTCCTCTAGGACTCTCAGCCCATTGAGTTTCTGCTCAATGACCTCTTCAGGGCCCTTTTAGGGGACGCTGCTAGGCCCAAACCTGGAGCTTCCTCAGCGTTCTGAGACTGAAGGAAGAGGCCAGCTGGGTCTCTGAGGAATATCACCCAGGAGAGAAGGGATACGGATCTCAAGGAGCACCGCCCAGGAGAGGAGGGGTACGGGTCCCGCACTAGCTGCAGCAGGGGAGGTTCTCACCAGTTGAGAATCAATAAATCTGAACCTCATTCACGATGATCTGGGGCTCTTATTAAGTAAATTAATTTAAGTTAATTTAGCTCGATCATGACTCCCGATCACAGTGATTTAGTGAGGGGGAAATTGCATTAGGAAAGGCCATGCTCACCAGATAGAAGAACGGAAGAAAATTAGATCCACTTAGCAATGTGAATTAATATGGAAATAGCAGGTGTAAATTTAACCTTATCGAGAGAGTAAAAATTATCTTCATAAATTTGTAGAAATGGCCCCCAAGCTGCTTATAAATCTATTTAAAACAAAAATATTACAAAAAGTACAGTAAAATTAATTTAAAATACACTTCCAGCTATTGCCTCCAGAAAAGTCAGCAGCAGGGCCAAGCCTGTGACTGAGAGAAGGAAGGGCAGCAGGCCTGACCAGCTGAGCTGAGCGCGCTCACCTGCCTCAGGCCAGGGCAGGCAGGGCTGTCCACAGAGCAGAGGCACCTGGGGTTGGGCCTGGGCCTGGAACCCTCTGGCAGTCAGTGGGAGCAATGACAAGCCAGCACTGCAGAGGGGTAGGCTCTCCATGTGTTGCTTATCTGACGAGCCACCTGATCTACAGTCCTGCAGCTCCCCCCAGGACCAGCTTGGCTACTCCTCACTCCTTGCCTGCCTACCAGACTTCCACCCCTCTCTGTGCCTAGAGATGGGACACCCCTACCCAAGCCAAAAAAGAGTGATCAATGCCCCCCCAAGGACCCAGCCTCGTGGGACTCAGAGGAAGGCAGGTTGAGACTACTTAAGGGCTTCCCCCATCTGCTCTTAAGACACAGCAGATACAGAAAAGTCAGTGTGTTGTCAGGACAAGACCATGTGAGGTGGCCTAGGTGGGTAACACAGAGTCTGCACGCTGCCGCTAGACAATCAGTATGCTGGCTCTTTTCACAAGGCTGCTCGGGGCCCAGTTTCTCTCACTGGAAATTTCTCTCCAAAAGATTCCCAGAGGCAGCTCATCACAGGGGTCCCAAATGCCTGGGGGCAACTGCATCTGAAGAACACAGGTCCTACCAGCCAGCAAGCTTCCTGACAGCAGTGGAGGGCAAGTGCACTCACATGTGTGTCTTGGGTACATGTGACAGGCAGGCTGGCCACCTGTGAGGTACACAAAATGCTAAGCAAACAAAAGTATCTTGCCAGTCAACGTGTTGTACATCCCTAGCTTCCGGTACCCTCAGTTCCCATAGCCTCAGGCCTCACAGTTGGTCTATCCATGCCCAGCCCTACAGAAGCCTAGGAAGTCTTCCTACCTGGATAATGAGATGCGCCGAGCCCGCCAGGAAGGCAGAGACGAAGGGAAGGTTGGAGCACTGAGGGGGGGAGCTGGGGTCTTCTTGACAATTCGGTAGCGGGTCTTGATCACTTTGTTGGAGGGCGGAGTTCGAAGGTGCACATTGGAAGCTGCAGAGAAAACCCGGGACACCAGCATTGGTCAGTGGAGGTCAGAGAGGTCAGCAGAGCTCAGCAAGGACAGTGTTGAGAGGCCTCAAGGCCCAAAGCTGGCCTTGTCTATATGTTCTTTGCACTCAGAGGACTCTCCAACAGCCCTGAATCCAGCTCTCCCCCCTGCGCACAGACAACACCCAAGAGCCATCCTTACCTTACAACAGGGGATACTGAGTGACTGCTCGCAGAGAGGACAAGCCCAGCAAGCCAAGCTCCAGGCAACTAAGAGACCCTGCAGGTCAGAGTCCATACCAGGAATCCCCAGACTTCAAAGCCCAAGGTTTGAAGCTGGGCTAGAGCAGATGGAACCCCACCCTTCTCCACTCCTCTCCTGCGCTCCCCACCACCATGCCTGCTGGCCTTAAGCACTTCACCATTGTTTTCATGACATTCGTGGGTAAAGGCCACAGTGGCTTTTTCTTGCTCAGTGTTTCTTGCAATTAGCCGGGATCTGTTCTGCCTGAGTTCCCTTTCACTTGAGAGCTGAAAATTTCTCCACAGCTTCGAGGAATACCCTAATTGCCCGATTTCCATAACGTACAGCTCTAACTGCCCAGATTATTAAAGCTAATGTGGTCTCTCATGGGTGTTCCCTTCCTAAGCAGGAATCAAGCCCAACCTGCCCAGGTAGACTGGCTTCCTGCGAGTCTGTGTTTAGCCTCTCCCTGCTCCAAGGACCCTCTGGGATTCCAGCCTGCCTCTGTTCTGCAGCTATGACAGTTTCTGAGAATCATGGCTGGGAGTCTTGTACTAGAGGCCAACAGCTCAGCCTCTTGGCCTCAGCCACTCTTCTAGAAAGACCAAGGAGCAGGATAGCTTCCACAATGCCACAGAAGTGTTCTGGCCCCTCATCTAGATGTCAAAGTCCCTCCCTCAGGCATTAGCCCACCTATGTCAGAGCCACACCCTCCAATAGGACCGCCATTAGTCCACATGATAGATGCATGAGGAACGCAGGATCAAACGTCTCCTGCAAGTCACCAGAGCCCCAAAGGTCTGTCCCACCTTTAGCCTCCTGATGAGAGGGCATACAACTGTATGAGCACAGCCTGAGTTGTGAGGAGGTAGGATGGGGACTGGCCCCCTGAAAATGGCAGCATGAGGGCCATTCTGACCCCAGGGACTAGATGCAACACCAGATGACCCACGCCTGTCAGTTATCACACCTACCATCACACCCATCAACAGGTCCTCCTTTCTGGTTTCTGTCTTTGTGACTTTCCCTGTCTCTCCCTTCTGCTTCTCTGTCCTTCTGTCTATCTTCCTGTCTCTCTCTCTGAGTGTCTGAAAACAGCAGCTCAGAGGGAAGAGCTCAAGAACCAAAATGAGGAGGTACATTAACTAGAATTCCCCTAATCCTTACAAATGACCAAAATAAGAGTCTGCAGTTCAGAACACTGCTCCTATAAGCCTACATACTTGAGACAGGCGAGAGCCTGGTATATAGTGGGTGTCAATAAATAAATGTTTGTGGAATTGAATTTTCAAGGTCTTAGAAACAAGGAGAGACCAACGAAAATCAATAGGAGCTTGCTGCAACTAAGAGTCCAAGAACATAAGCATCCTAAAGTTATCAATATCCCTGAGATGACCTCATTGCCTGCAGGCAGACTTGCTGCTTCTGCCTAAAAGTGTGGCCTACTGAAACCATTCCTGCCGAGGCAGCACCGCATGTAGGCTAAGAGGCACCTCCAGAGCATTGCCTAGGGGTCGGCTTGCCTTCTCCCGTGCCAGTGTGCCCAGATGTGCAGAGAAGCCTCCAGGGCCCCTATTCACCTGCAGCTATTTCTGCAGGTCTCCTGCGAGTCACCAGAGCCCCAAAGGTCTGTCCCACCTTTAGCCTCCCGATGAGAGGGCATACAACTGTATGAGCACAGCCTGAGTTGTGAGGAGATGGGATGGGGACTGGCCCCCTGAAAATGGCAGCATGAGGGCCATTCTGACCCCAGGGACTAGATGCAACACCAGATGACCAGGTGGCCTATTGAAACCATTCCTGCCCTGCCTGGAACAGCAGGACAACCTGAGGCAGCACCGCATGTAGGCTAAGAGGCACCTCCAGAGCATTGCCTAGGGCACATTCTTCTCCTGGGTTTTGTAGAGTTGTGCATGGCTGCTGCTAAAACACCCCTAAGGGCTGCAAGGATAAATCTACAACCCACTTCCAACCACCAGGCACTATTTATCAAGGCAAAAGCTGGGAGCCCACATTCCTTCCTGCAATGTGAGTCATGGAGCCCTACACCTAGGTTAGTTTTGCTCCTGTCTCATCTAAGATTACCCTCTGACTTTGGGAGTCAAAGGATCTTTTCCTCCCTTGTCTTGCAAATACTACCACCTCTGGAGAGCCCTCAATGTCCACTGCCCACAGAACTGGACTTTAAATTCTAGAAAGCTCCTCTCCGGGTGTAGGTTTCAGAGGAGGTAGGCTGCAATGGCTGCCCTTGTCCCTCCAGCTAAAGTCCCGGATGAACACAATTTTGTGCCTACCATGAGGCCAAATTTCTTCACTAACTTCCTGAATCCCACTTATTAGTGCCCAATTATCACACCAAGAAAATATATAGTAGCAAATCATATGACCTGACCTCATTGCTGCTCAGCAAGATGTGTGCTTTCACATACTGTTGCCCTTCCTGAGACCCCAAAGGGAAGACCTCCTAACAGGGGGATGCTGTGAGGGACTCACAGAGAGAAAGATACGGCCCATGTCAGCCCACAGAGGCACCCACCCAAAGCTACTCAAGTCGCAGTCTTCCCAGATGCTCAGCTGGGATGCTCAACTGTAGTACCTACGATGAACTCTGGGGGGACAAGGCAGACTGCCAGATGGATGGCAGGAATGAACACAGACCAGTGGCTGGCAAGAGGAGGGCTCCTAAGACTGTGCTTAGCAAACAGGGACCCAGAAAGTCCAGCTACAAGGAAAAGAGGACCTGCCCCGGTGGGCAGTGGGTAAGGACCTATGGCTCCCAGGCAGCCAGGCTCCCAGGCACGAGCAGCCTCGCCTCCTCCCTGAGGATACAGGCGGGACATCTGCCCTCCTCCCTGGCTGAAGGGTTTTGTGTAGATAATCATGTTATTTAGATAGGATGTTGGTTTAATTCCCTTCATTACAGACTCCCAAGGCTGTAATTTTTTTCTCCGCATGATGTATCCCCTGTGGCACGCTTCACTCAGATCAAAGCCCTTGCGCCTTTATTGCCGACGCTGCCCCAAGCTGTGTTATCAGGCCCACACACGCAGCCCCTCCGCCCGCCGTCCAGAGGTCACTTCTAATGACTAATCGATCTCATTAGCTCTCCTAATTAAAAACTTTACTACCGCAATGGAAGACAAACTACAAAAAAACTGCTGGCATCATATTTGAATGGAATATGAGCCCATCTATCAGCAGGTCTCCAGCTCCTGCCCAAGACAGCGTACCCTCTGGCCGGGTCTGCCAGCTTCTGGCCTCTTCCCAGCTTCAAGGCAAAGTAGGGGCAGGCAAGGGGGAAAGGCACCTCAGGAGTATGGCTATGCACTAAGCCCTCACCCTGAGGCACAGAGGAAAGGAAGACCAATGGACTAGGGAGTTGGGAAAGCCCAAGGAAAAAAGGCTAGGACCCCCGCCAGCCACAATGCAAGGCTCTATTGAGCCCACCCCAGCCACACTGCCTTGCTCTGTACAGCCCACCCAGCCATTCTGCTTCGCTCTGTACAGCCCACCCATCCAGCTGCACTGCCTCACTCTGTATAGCCCACCCACCCCTCCCTTCCTGGAGGCCATGGATCCGGCTCTGCCACAGATGGCAAACCATCCAATGGAGGTTACACCCCTGCTCTGTTCTCATGCAAGCAGCCATTGAGAGGCAGCTCAGATTCTTATGGAACTTAAAAGGGAAATAACTAGGAAGAAAATGAGTTGCTAATTTCACAACCAATTAATGAATAAGATGAAACTAGAACTATCACTTTGTGCAATGGAGCCTGAAGTCGCCAGCCCAGGGAAAACTGCTCCCTGACCTCATACCCTGGCCAGCTAAGGAGTCAAGCTGAAAATCCCAGCCATGAAAGCCATACAAGCTGCCTTGGGAAGGGAGGACACCCAGGGGAGATCTTGCCGCACCCACAAGAGCAGAGACCCGAGAGGCTTCAGACCATGCCCCAGGGCCTCACTGCCAGGACTAGAGGCCAGAGCCCTGGTCAGGGCCCTGGAGCAGGCAGGCAGAGCAACAGGGGTGAGCCGGCAGGAAGTGGGGCACACTCTTTGGTTCCTGCAGGAGGATGGGTTCAGCTGAGCAAGCCCGAGACTGGCGCCTGAGCACGGAACATGCTGGCTCAGCAATGATGCAGTCGCTCCCATGCGGCCCGCAGAATACAACCTGCCTGATGCCTGACGGGACCAGAAGACCACATCAAGTGCTGACAGCAAGAGTGCTAGGGAGCAAGCAGCCCACAGGAAGACTGAGGGTACCTCAGACTCGGCCCGCAGTGTAGTGTTGGCTTCTCAGAGCTGCTACAGTACTAGCAGGTTGATGGCCCTACACGGATGAAGACAGGAAAGGCTGACTATAGCCTTAGGATGTCCTGCCCAGCTGGGCTTTTTGCCCCTAATTCTGTATGATTCAACTTTCTTCATATATTGCCTAATCTGCTTTTCATCAACAGCTACCCTGACACTTCTTCAATATCCAAACTGTCTAAACCCTTCACTGGCTGAAGACTGTGCTAAAAGGCCATCACAGCTCAGCCTTTTCAAAAGCCACATTGATTTCTGCTGTCCTGCTCCATAAACCATCCTTCTTTTCCAGTCAGCTCTGAGCCAGCGAGTCCGTCTGCCTATCGGCAGTGCCCTCTCCTATGGACCCACTTCAGGCTCTGGCATGGGCAGCACATGTAGCCAGCCAGCTCACAATGGTGCTGGCCCAAGGCAACTTTTACACACTTGACTGTCCTTTGTCAGTGACTGAGGTCCAAAGGGTCTTCCCCTTATCAGAATTTCTGATTAAGTACCAGTTCTGGACCAGACAAGGACTTAATCTGACACCACAGGTCTGGAGAGAGGCCTCAACATGAGGCAGGAGAGAACAAGCAATAGGAGCCAATCTGGCCTGTCACAGGCATAAGACAGGTAGTAGAGGGCTGCAGGGAGAAGCACAGCACTCATGGAAACAGGGCTATTACACTAGCCACCTTGCCTTAGTAAGTGCTCCCTAACAGGATGCCACAATCTTCCCTACGTCTTTCCTACATCTACATCTTCCTCTACCTCAGGCTTCTCCCTGCCATACCAAAGCCAGGAAGCTGTGCTTAAGTCTCCACCATTGTACAGGGCTAAAGGAGAGACACTTCTCACAATTAACTGCCTGAGCAGCTGTGTTGTAACACACCTGTTCTGGTGTCATGTACATGTAGCAGGCAAGACAGGAGGCATTTCTGCAGAGCAACTCTGAACTTGATTCTGAAGGTGCAGGAGCAAACTACGGGCTGTAGGCAACCCAGGACTAAAGAAGGACAAGGGCTTTAGAAGCCAGGACAACTTTAGACAGGAGTACCCACTTTCTGGAAAAGTGTGGAGGTGATCTGGGGTTGCTGGGAATCAGGGTTGGTATCCCTGTATGACTCAGGGCTGGGACATACATCACAGGTACTCAGCAGCACCTGATAAGCCCAACCTGTCTTGTGCCTGCATACACAGCTCAAAGGCATTGTCCATGCAACACTGTCCTGACTCGTCTCACTCGGGATGGCAAAGTGCTGAAGAACAAAGGTAGGCAGCAGGGACAGAGAGAGACTCTCTAACCTAGCTGGGCTGGAGTGATCAAGGTCCAGATAATGTGGTGAAGAGTCCTTCATGCTTAGCAGTGGCTAGGCAGATCTCCAGCAGCTGAGCTGCACAAAGGAAGAGAGCTACCTTCCTGCTCCATCCCAGTCCCACTTCCTAGAGGCCCTTCTCTTTTCTGCTGTAGTCAGCAGTACCCTGGGAGACACTGGCCTTTCCCAGCAAACCCTGTCACTCCTGCATGAACTAACTGCATGCTACACATAGACGGGCACAGGCCAATATCCAGGAGTGTCTCTGCAGCGTTGGCATGGTGCACCCAGCCAACACGGGATTCTGTTGACAGTCTTCTCCCCAACAACTGCTGAATTGCACTCTTGGAAAAATAGCCACAAAATTCTAAACAAAATATGTAGCATACATTTCTGAGAGGCCTCTGCTCGCACATTTAAAACCGTGACGTACATCTAAGCTGTCTGCAGAGCCTTAGCCTGGCAGGACGGTCCCCGCACCACAGCGAAACAGAAGCAGAGTCAGCAGATTGTCCAACTCTCCCTGAGGATGGTGCAGATAGAGTACTAACCAGGGTAGGACACCGTACTCCATACTGTGAGGTAGTTGTGATGACCAGAACTTGGGGCCAAAGCAAGGCCCAACCAAGATGAAGATTGAGGAATCAGCCAGTTCCCAATCCACAAACCACACTACCTTCTGGACATTTTCTAAAGCCAGGGCTTCAAGGGGAATGTTCAGATGTAAGTCATTTACAGGAACTAGCTAGAAAGAAAGCCTAGGGTAGGATCCGGCACTTCTGTGTCACTACGGGAGGAATATCATAGGGGATCACTCTCCCTGAGAGATACCTAGGCCACCTAAACTCATCCAACGCCTCCCATGCCACTGATGGCCCTTCCCTCTGAGACTCATGTCTCTCCTGTTTCTGCCACACCCACAATGGAGCTACAGTCACAGCCATAGCTTGCCTGTAGCCACAGTATGAAACCCAGTGCATCACCTCCAGACTGCCTCAGTTCCTTATCTCAGTGTCTCACTGAAGTTATGTCGCACAGTGCACTTCCTCCTGCATCATACACATACCACATATGTAATCATTAGCAGCCAGCTTTCCAAGCATGCCAATCAGCTGCTCCTATACATGGCCACAGTTACACGTATCATGCTCTGAACTCTCAGCCCACACCTGCCTCACTTGTGTGCCAGGCCAAGGTGCATGTGATCTGCTGGAGCTGAGGCGCTGTGCTGAGTCAGCCAAGGAACCAACAGTTTCATCCCTAAAAACCCTGGGCCCAAAGCCTGGAAATGTAGCTGAGCACCTCTGTATGGCACCAACATCCTATGGGTCTACAGCCTGATGAAATGACAGATTGTCTAGCCACTCTCCCAGACCAGAGCCACAGACTCCTTGTGTTGCTCTCTGTTGCAGTCCAGCCTGCATAGTTGCTGATAAATGACCATTAAACAGCTTAAGGGAACAAGGAGTTTATTTGCTTACGATTCTTGGTTACAGTTCTTTGTCCAGCTTGACGAGAGAGCATGCACCAACACCAGGGCTGAGGGAATTGGCCACACCATCACTGCATAACGGCTGAGAGATGGACAATCCTTACGTACCAGACCAGCATGTCTGGCCAAGTGAACAGAAGGATGCTCACTCTCTCAACCAGCTCTCTGTGATTTATCCAGGGCCTAATCCCACCCACCATGGGCTGGGTCTTCCCCAGCAGCTCGACAATCTCCTTCAGGTTTGCTCTGGGCCTAACTCAACCATCAACTCTCTACACCTGTGCTCAGAGCTCAAACCCTCAACAGTTAAGTTGACACCTGTGCCTAACTAAATTTACTTTTCTGACATCTAGCTGTTTTGTCTCTGACCACCCCTGCTATCACCTCTCGTTGATTCAGAAACATCTGTAGTTGGGTCTGGCTGCTACAGTATGCAACGTCTGCTTTTGGAGAGCTGAGGTATGTTCCAGGCCTGCATCATTCAAGCCAGCAAAAACTCCCCCTGAACCACAGGCACAGGGAGCCAGCCCTGCCTTTCTACTCTTCCCACTCACTGGTTCATGCCACTACATACCTGGGTAGCATAAAGACCAGTGCTGCAGTGCCCAAACCTGTCCTTGGGGTTCACGCTCTTCCTAATCACACCTGCCTTCTGCTCCCTGACAACTGGCTGGGAAGTTCTAGCTGCTTTTCTCTCCCAGACACCAAGCACAGAAGGCAAGACTACACGTAGTTTCCAGCCCTCCCATGACAGGCAGGTGCTCAGCAGCAGGGCCCCATGAGGTACAATGAGTGGTCAGTACTGATGAGTACTGTGTCCCAGTCTTTCACACACGACACCTGCCTCGCTGGCAGTGGCCCTGTGGCAGTGGCAGCTGTAAGGGGAGCAGAAGGCCCAGTCCTTACCCTTCCCAAGGGCTCCTCAACTATTAAGAAGGAAACAGCTGGACAACCGGTCATCCCCATCATCAGAAGGAGGAGCTCTGTCCCTTGGGCTCCCATAGAAAGTAATGCCAGTAATGTGGCAGAGATGAGGGGCATATCAGTTCCTCAGTACAAACAGTGAGGCTTGTAAGAGCCTCACCACGCAGCACGCAGACCAGCCCAAGCCAAACAGCCTATGAGAAGGCTTTGCATAGCACCTCCAGCCTGAGTAAGGCACACAGGGCTCCGCTCCTACTGTCTCCAGCCTGAGAGCAATCACAGAGACACTTCCATTCCATCCATCACACCTGCTGGAATCATGCCTGCCCACATGAACCTGGCCTCCTGTACTACCCACATCTCCAATGGTGCCCACGTTTCTCCCTCTGCTCATATCTCCACCTGTATCTTTCTCGACTGGTGCCCACACTTATACCCATGCCCACATGTATACATGTACTCACACTTACATGTCTCCACCTGTGCCCACAAACTGCAGGCAGATTGCTGCTTGTGCTTGCACACGGATGTGATGCCCACCTGAGCCAGCACCAGAAACTCCCTATACTTAGTAGTCCAGCGCCTAGCCGGTCCCAGCGCAGACCTTCAGACACAGGAAGCGAGGCTCCTTTATCACAACAAAATCATGGCTGCCTACCCACCCTTCTTCAAGAACAGCCATTCATGTGTTTTGAGGACCTATTTCTCTAAATAAGACAGGATGGCAACTAAGGCAGGTGGGCTGCTAGTAAGCACCCCACCCCCACACTAGCACGGCAGGATCTGCCAGGGCCCGCGCTCTAACAAGCTTCAGATGTGGGATGACTAGAATCACCAAGTATGAATTTTTATGAGTCTAATAAATCACTCCACTTTTCTTGTGTTTGATGGCTCCCAGCCCTTCCAATAGGAAAAGGTCTGCCACGAGCAGCAGGTCCACAGGTCGGGGGATAGGCACAGGTAGTATGATGGTCAGCCAGGACCCCCCAAGCACCCTGGTTGTATACCCTGAGGCCAAGGCCAGCATGTCCAGTAAGCCCCTGAGGAATAGCAGCAGGAGAGCGTGCAGGGGGAGGCTCAGCATTCAACAAAAAGGTCCTGCTACATTCCAGAGTCAGAAAAGTCCTCATCGGCACATGAACAACTTCAAGGGAAGGCCCCCTAGCTGCCCATCAGAATGTGCACGAGGACCGCGAGGAGAGGAGACAGTGTGTGCAGAGTCACAAGAACTAGACTGGCTTCACAGGCTGGCCCACTTCAGGAGCCTAGCTTAGGACCCAGAGCTTTCAGCCACCTGTGCCTCCCCAGGTGGATGTAGGCAAGTGGCAGTTTCCACCTGACAGTTCACAGCTGGCCTGTCATCAGCATTCCTTCTAGCACCATGGAACAGGGATCTATCTATGACAAACATTTACGGATTATCAAATCACAACAGCAGCCGCAGACAGGCCATAAGTCACTATAAGCAGCCATCTGCACTGCAGTCTGAGGCGTGTGGGCAGCTCAGTGATGACAAACAACTGCTGTCAGCCGCCCAGTCCCCCTGTGCGGGATCCATGTTCTCTGCTGTTCCACGCTACCTGGTGTTTAATGACAACACTGTCAGCCCAAGACTCAGAGCCCCCAAAGCTGGTGCCGTCGTACTGTCAGAGCCCTATTAGAGAGAAGATTGAGACCCTACTCTTCCTGAAGTCACTCAAGCAACACAAGCTGCTAGTTCCTGTAATTATTGTGCGCTAGCCATCGATCGCACACTGACACCTGACCCGCCTGTATGAAATGGAAGTAGTTTGCTGCGTGACAGTCTCTATAGATTATGAGAAGGGAGGGAGATCCCTGCTTTTCTAACCATCACTCTACCCGACCACAGAGGCCAGCAAGGAAAGAAGGTGAGGCAATGCTAGTCACAGCAGCAGAGTGCAGGCGGGCCAGCAGAACCTTCCTTGCCTGGTAGGGGAGTGGGAATGCCTAGCAGAGGGCCTCCCAGAAGCCCAACCAGCTTGTAGCTATACCCAATCCACTCTCAGGCCCCAGGTTGTCTGGAGGGTAGCCTGCCTCACACCAATACTGTAAAGAGTCCTAAGCCCCAGGAACTGCCCTGCTTGGATCCTGGCTTGTGATGGCTTCTTCACTTAGCCGCTCTGCTGTAGCACCAGCTTCCAGTCTGCCGGGGGCATGTTACTCTCTCTGTGCCATGGGACTAGTTGTGGTTCAAGAGCCGTGACGCAACACACACTAGAGATGGAGACATCTCTTCGGTTCACTGTTCCCACCTAATGCACCCCACTGAGCTCGTCCTTGGCCCCCCCATCCCTGTGACCGGGTTCCCTACCCTCTTCCTTGGGATGCCTCTCGTCTCCCTATCTGCTTGTACATGAGGACCATTCATGTTCATGGGCAAAAGCACAGCACAAAGGACAGGACCTCCTGGATCAGCACAGCACCTGTGAGTGAAGCAAAGGCAGAGCCCCCTGCCCTCCTTACTAAGTTCTAGGAGATAAGTCTTGGCAGCCCTTCAGTGACACTTCACATGTCAAAATTGCCCTCAATCACAGCAGAAAAGTTGTGTCCACAGGGCTGCAGGTCCTTCCACATAAGCACATTGGTGGGGCCCCCAGGAACCTGGAGTACTTAAGAGCTATGTGATTTCACTGGAGAACCAAACCAGGAAACAGATTGTTGCCCCAGAGAGCCACACTGGGGCTTCAACCCCTAACTGCGAGCTGTATCTGACCTTTACACCAGTGGAGTCTGGCTGGAATCCAAGGTCCAGAGGGCTGAGTGGCTGCCAGATGATCTGTGATCTCAGCTCTACCTTGTACCTCACTGTGGTGGTTCCCATGGAGGCAGAGCATCCTGCTCACCAGACTGGCCTTCTCTTGGCACCCTTCCTCTGCCTCCTGAGTCATGAAAAAATGCTTGTGAGAGAGCCTGGAAACTACATGAGACACGCATATATATATAAGGCCACAACTGAAAAGGAAACTAAATCTCCCTTTCTAACCCACAGCTACCAGTCCCTTTCTTGGCTACTCCTCCTGGTCCACTGCTGGCCTTTTGCTGCAGAGCAGTGAGCCAGCCACACAGGGAAGAGCCCTTGGAGCCAGTATTACACAGCTCCCACAAGGCAGGTACATGCTCACCAGTGTTTTTGTGCACACTCAAATGCAAGCAAGAACTGCCACATGCAGTGTATCCATCACATTGTTCATCACTCCAACATAGCACCTGACTCAGAGGGAATTCACTGGCACATCAGCCAGAATGGGCACCATCGCCCTCAAGAGGGGTGGGGCATCCCTTTCTGGAGCTCTCTCGCCCAGTAAGCAGTAGCAATACCTGTCTCACATCTCTGCTGATTAGGCTGCAGGACCTACACCCAGGAAGCAGCCAGAGCCATGTACACCAGGCACAGGGTGTCTGGAGAGGAAGGGGAGCAGCAAGAATGTAAGGAGAGCTTGAGGGGAGATAAGGGTGCTGCCAGACAGTATCCGACAGGATTACTGCACTCAAGAACTCACAGTGATTTCTACTTCCCCAAGGCCTGCACAATATGTGCAGCGTTTCACCATGGAAAGGGAAATCTCCAAACAGACTACACCTCCCTGAGAGACTACTGAAGGCTGATGCCACATAGGAGAAGAGGCGCTCTTTTCCTAAATGATTCACCTGTGGGAAAGGCATCCATGCTCCAGCAAGTATCCAGGCACTTGTCCATGCAGGCATGCAAGATGAAACCCAGGGGGACACACACAAAGACGTGAAAGTAGGAAGGAGACTGGCCAGAAGGGGAGAGTGTATTGTGGGAAGAGGAGTGGGATGGGATGGGTTGTAAGGGGGAAAATGATATAACTCCTTGTGTTCATGTATTAAAGTGACAAAGAATAAAATATTTTTTTAAAAAAAGGAATGTGGAAACTTAATCTGATTGGTATTGTAGTGGTAGAAAATCAGGAAAGTAATAATCATTAAATGAAGAAAAAAAAAACCTACAGAAAGAACTTCACTCTAGGATCTGAAGCCCCTCCCTTCTGGAAGGCTTAGTCAGAGGCCAGGGAGGCTTTCTAGACCCGAAGAGGAGCCTGGCCGAAGGCACAGCACACAGCTCTCTGGGCCAGTAGATTCTAAAGAGAGTGGAAAGAAGTAGAGATATGCTCTAGGGAGACAGGCCCACAGGTTCCTCTCCTGGGGAGCAGCGCTGCAAGGTGGAGAGGGCTGCAGGAGGGTCAGCTAGAAAGAAGGCTCAAGCAGAGACCATGGGCCCAGCCAGTGGAGCCCTTGCCCCACCAGTATGTGTGCAATGTGACAAACCACACAGCGTGACCACAGTGAAAGGTCTCTGTGTCCTCACACAGGTCACAGAATTCCCGGACACCCTTGAGAGGCATGCAGGAGGCCTTTGTTGCCAGATTCTGGGCCACCTGACCTTTTACCAAAACCTCCTCAGGCAGCTGGGCCATGCTATGTACCACTTAGGGTGCATTGTCTGCAGGCAGCTCAATCCACCATTCCACAAATTCCCACAGACAGCCGCCCTACCACTTACTTGCTCTACTGCTGATGCGAAGAGGACAATTAGGAGGAAAGCTGCCAAATCCCATTGTGGTCTATGTGGCTTAGACTGTACCGTAAAAAGGAAACACCGCTTCAGGACTAATTTAGATGTGTATAGTCCTTGAATGATGAGAGACAGGGCTGGTGGGAGTGGGGGACCTAACCATGGGCCATGTGTGCCAGGAACATAGCCTTTGAGCACAGCACTTCACCCTGTGGAAAACCTATAACACTAGGTTCCCTCGGGATGTCCCAAGTGGGCCATTCCACAGACTGGCTGATGTGAAGTAATTCCAGGTGAGTTGTAAGATCTGCCTCCTCAGCACTGCTGCAGCAGGTAAGAGTAGCTTCCCAAACCTGATACCTGATGAGCCCAAATATGCCCCCTGATTCTAGGCTAATACTGTCACAGCCACAAGAGAAGTTCCTGGAGCTGAACCTAGGTCTGGGTCACCTACCTGAATGGTCTGGCTGAATTCAGCTGAGTACCTCACTCCCCAAGAAGACAGGCCACAAGCAGGATCGCAGCTGGGCCCTGCACTCAAGTACTAGCCAGATCCAATCGGTGGAAGGATCCAGAGCTCAGTGTCTTGCAAGCTGTGGCTCAGTGCCACTCTGACTCCTAAGCCCACTCCCCTCCCACCAGCAGCAGACCAAGCAGAAGCCTGTTGGCTGGAGAACAAAGTTGATTCAAGATGCCCATGGCAACTTGTGTACTGACCCCAGGACAGAAGACTGTCCCTATCAGGCTGAACATACAGCGAACATCACCATCTGCACACCTTTAGGGGGCGAAAAGAGAAAAGTCTGCACTCTCAGCCAGTAGCCGAGTGGCTCTGGGACTCAACACCATGGGATTTCAAGGGAGGGAGGTTGCTTCTAGTCAGGAGACTTCCTGAAGCGGGTTGATCTGCTGACCTCCTGAACTGGACAACTTGTCACAACTCTTCAGAGACCAGTCAACAGTGGACCATGCACATGTGGCCTCTGCAGAGTCCCAGCCGACCTGCAGGCCAAAAGCACCATTAAGGAGCTTGGGACCTGGGCCTTTAATTCCAAAGCCGGGTTCCTTCCTGCTAGATCTGGAGGGCACACATTTAAACAAGCCTACAAATAACTACAAAGTTGCTGAATTTATGGTCATGGTATGAAGATAGAGATTTCACTGCAAATGCCTTCAATCATTTAGATCAAATCATCTATTTGAAGACCATGAGTTCAAAGAAGCCCCAGCCATATAGCTGCGGCACTTTCTTGGTCCCTTGTGGCCCTGCAGACCTCCTTTCTTGCCTGCCCCATATCTCCTCCAGTTATTGTTGGCAATCCTGGGGACCACCACCATGCCTATGGTACCTAGAGAGGGGATAAGAAATCAAAAGTCCACAAGGGGCAGAAAGCCATAGGAATTGTGGTTCCTACGACATTCACAAACTCTGACAGCAGAAGTCCCCAAGCAAACGCAGGAGAAAGTGAAAGTAGGCCTCTCTATTCATTACTCAGTGGACAAGGCACCCTGGGGAGCTCCCAAAGAGTACACAGGCCAGAGGACTGCAACTCTTCAAGGTCAGCAAGGAGCTTATCTGAAGCTAATCAAGAGCAGCACAAGCTGTCCCTTGGCTGCTTGAGGATCACCTCAATCATGAACGCATTAACTATCCTGCCAAAGAAGTTCTATACCAACCAGCTACTTTGGAGAATGTCATCAATGTCCTTCACCCTAGGAATGCAACAGCACCTAGAACAGAAATTTGGGCAAAGTAGCCAAAATGTACAAAGTTATCTTTGATTTGGATTCAGAACCCATTTTAGTAGGTGACAAGATAATTGGCTTCAGCCTGACTTATGATTCCTTGGATTAAGCAAAGAAAATAGCCCAAACACAGACTTAAGATATTGTCTGTATGAGAAGGAAAAGACCTCAAGAAAATAGCAAAGAGAACATAAGAACAGAATAAAGGGCGGGGAGAATGTGATTCATGTGCTTGAACACTTGGTCTGCACCAGGTGGCACTGTGTGGGAAGGTTTGAAACTTTTAGGAGGGAGAGCTTTAAAATAATCTTTAAAGGATAGAGGAGGCTGGCACCTGCTCGTAGACTTAGAGACCTTAATCTGAACCTCAGAAATTCACATAGTAGAGAGAACTACCTTCCAAAATCTATTCTCTGGTCTCGTCCTTTATGCCCTGACATGTACACGTGAACTTTGTCTCACTCTTGTGAGAGGCTCCTGTCTCTCTCCTTCACTAAAAATAAGTAAATAAATATTTTTTCTTAAAAAAAAAGGAAGTAGAGCCTTGCATAAGGACACACACCACTGAGGACTTTGAAGTGTGGTCCTCCCTCCTTTGCTTTCTGCCTCCTGCTGACTGCTGTTAACATGCAACCTCCTGCTTTTGCCACCATGCCTGCAGCTATATGTTCCCCACCATAATGGACTCTATTCTCTCTGGGACCATAAGCAAATAATAACCTCTTTCTCCCTTAAGTTGGCTGACCCCAAGTATTTATCACAGCAACAGAAGAGTAACTGAAGTGTTTATTCTGCTAACATTCCTTTAACCAAACACTGTGGGTTAGAATTAACTGATGCGGGTCAGAACCTGCCATCTTATCACCTGCTGCTTTGTTCTGCCACTTCTGCTTCAGTTTCAAGGGGGCTTAAAGATCATTCAACTGGTCCCAGCTGTGAAAGCCTGAGAACTTGAGCAGCATGTGTCCGTAGCTCCAGTGCTGAGGAGGCTGACAGGTGGGTCCCCAGAGCTCACTGGCCAGCCAATCACTGAGCAAGGCACCTACACGTAAACCTGGTGATCTGAGGAAGGAGAGATCTGACTTCTGAAAAGCTGTCCTCTGACCTCCATGCATGTACCATGGCATGTACACATCTTCTTCCACCCTTCCTCTCCCTAATAAATAACATTAAAAGTCTTAAGTAAAATAAGGTGGAGAGCAACTGAGGAAGGTAAGTGATGTCAACTTCTGGCCTGTACATGTACCATCTGTGAATTCACAGAACTAAGGCAGCCATGACGCCGCAGCCTATAATCCTGGTGCTTATGAGGCAGTGGCCAAGAGAATCATCACAAGTTCAAGACCAGCTTGGTCTATATAGTGAGTTCCAGAACAGCCAGATTCCATAGCAAGAACCTGTCTCAATAAGCAACAAAAGAAAGAATTTCAAATTGCACATTAAAAAAAAAATGGGTTACAGGGCTGGAGAGGTGGCTCAGGGGTTAAGCCTCTGCCTTGCAGGCAGAAGGTCCTGAGTTCGGATCCTATACCCCATGTATAGATGCCAGGCAGAAGCGGGGCAGCCTTCGTTTCTGGTCCTGGTGGGCGGAGCCTGTGAATCCCGGGACAGAGTAAACAAGGAGTGGAGGCGGTCCATGGTGGTTCCTGAATTCGTCCATGGTTCTATACACACATACATGCACACACACACATACACACATGTCCACACATGCACAATTGAATAAATAATAAAAAAATTTTTTAAAAAGTAAATTATAAAAAAAATGGGTTACACCGTTGTGCAAATTGGTGATAGACCCCTCCCTCACTGTGGTTTCCCACTTTTATTACATCTACCTTTGAATGTGCTTTTATCGCAAGACTCTAGTTCAACAGCTTTTTGTCTCTGGCCAGGGGGTAACATACAGTGCCCACCAGGATGGAGTGAAGGGCATTGCAGGAGCAGCAAAACTGCAAAAGAAAACCAACAAACCACAATCCAGAACTTCAGAGACTCTATATCAACCACCTAGAACTAGGCCAGCTTAATCTCTCCCCATCCTGAAGCTCAGGGAAATGTGCGGAAAAGGGGGCGATAAGAGTGTAAGAGCAAAAGGATGGGAGGAGCAATGATATGTAAGTTACTCCATACAAGTTAGGGCTGAAGCAATCATAATTGGACTTTACATGCCCTGCGCATTGTCCAACACACTATTGACCCCACGAAGTCCAGCATCTGCTAAAGGCACCAAGATGTTTGGAGGCAAGGGATTGGCAGACACAGCAGTGTTCCTATACCTAAGGGGAACACGGGAAAGTGTTTAGGGAAAGGCCACTGGGTCCTTGTATATCATCGGAGAGGAGGGCCCAGAGGAAAATCAGGCATGCACAAGAAAGGACTCTCTGGGAATTGGGGCGGGAGGCACTGGGGGATGGGAAGGGAGGGGGGTGGGGAGGAGGAGCAAGGGGTACGGGGGGAGGAGGAGGGAGGGAGGGAACTGGTGTACCCATTAAGTTTGTATGAGCTGAAATAATAATAAAAAATGTATTTAAAAAAATGGGTTACAAACAAACAAAAAATAAACACAATAGAATAAATTGGAAGTAAATGTGTGCATATCCACGCACCTGTGTCATGGTGTAGCCTAGACTGACCTTAAATTTATGATCTTCCCACTCTGTGAAGGCCAACATTAGACAACACTGAGATGCCCATATGCACGGGTAGAACATATATGAACTGACAAATATCAAGGAAAAAGAATTCCTACAAAGTATCAGAATGAAGGATTACTGAAAACAGGAATATTTTGTAACACTGAAAGGTTCCATCAACCATAAAGACAGAATTCCAAACTGGTTTCACTCAACAAAGAGACCTCAAGATGTTTAGTGCTAGACTGACCAGACTCTTCCCCCCAATACTGCAGAAGGTCTGTGATGCAGTCGGTGCCTCTTCCTCTACAGCACCACACACCTGAAAAGTTGAAAGCCTGTTCCTTTAGAAAGGAAAGTTTACTAAAACCTCCATGAGCTGAGCCATAAGACAAGTCTGAACAAACATCGAGAAGTCTGAAGTCAGACTGCATACATAAAGCTTGAAATCATCAGTTAAAATAACTTCATAAAGCCCACCTTTGGAAATTAAGCAAAATCCTTCCTACTTAATCCATGATCAATGAAAACAAAATCATGGGAAAATTAGAAAACATCTGGAGGGAAAAAAATACTTAACGGAAGTCCATAAAGCTACATTTGGAGGGAAACTGGTGCACACTATGGACTTCAGAGAACCATCCCAACCCCTGGCCCACCCAGGGCTGCCTGACACTCAGGCTGCCCGGCCTCCACAGCAGCTGGGATGATGGAGTCCCTCCCATCACATTGCTCCACTCGCTGACTCTCAGGCACTGTAACCTGCAGTTAATCATTATTCCCAGGGCACCCAGAGTCCTTGACATGGCAGCAGGTGACTTTTCAGCCCTTTGCTTCGGGCACTAACCAGTCCCGCCCAGCAGTCTTGTCAGTACAATGAAGACCAAATCACATCTCTACAAAAGGCTGACCATGGGATCCAGGAGAGTATTGGCCTTCACAGAGTCAGGGGAGAGGGCAAGGACTTGAGTGTTCAGCCTCCAAGACCTCCATATCCCCATCTCCAACACACCAAGTAATAGTCTGACCAGCACTGGCTCAGCAGGTTGGCTCCTCCCTTCAGCGGTCCTGCCACAAGAGGCAGAAGCACTGATGGCAGCAACAGACAGTTCACAAGGCACACTAGAGACAAATCACAGCAGGTAGTATATAAAAGCTAGGCAGGAATGGGGCAGAAGGGACCCAGCAGAAGGGACTCCATTGCAACAGGGGGGACATTCCTAATATTCACAGGCAAGGAGAGCCAAAGGGACCACTGAAACAACCCTCGTAGGAGTCAGATGGCTGTGGTCCCACTTGTGGGTAGTGACCTAGGTACCCCACGTGCTTGGTTTATGCCCTCTGGCTATGTCTCCAGGTAAGAAACCTGCCTGTTACCAATGTCCATCTATCCTCTGGCTATCAGAAAACCCTGACCAGCCTAAGACCATTCCAGATAGAGCAACTTCAGATAGACAGCACCCTTCTGCCCCCACAATATCTCCCAACCAAGACTCCCCTCAGTCCCAGTGGATGAATCAGCAGCAGTCATGTGCCAGTGTAGGACAGCCCAGAAGAAGGCAGAAGACACCAAAGGGGAACCAAGACATCTTTCCCACCACTCCCAGCATGTCCCACTAGGATACCACTCCCAGCATGCCCCAACAAGACACCACTCCCAGCATGCCCCACCATGACACCACTCCCAGCATGCCCCAACAAGACACCACTCCCAGCATGCCCCAACAAGACACCACTCCCAGCATGCTGTGGGCACCAACCAGGGGAACCCATGAGAATCACAAAAATTCCTAGCTAAGATCCATATTTTAAATGAACTCTAATCACACTTAGCCCAGCCTGGTGGGACCACACAAGGGTCCTCAGGCAAGGGTTATGAGAGAGCTACAGCCCTGGAAGAAAGAGGAACAGGGTCCTCCTTGGATACAAGTAAAGTCCAAAGTCCTGGGACCTAAAAGCCCCCACCACTTCTAGCAGGTAGAAACTGCCGACACCCCAAATCAGACTTCTTCCCAGGTTCTCTCACCAGGTGGCCCATAAGGACATGTACAGCCTCACACCCTTCTTAACTGGGAAGAACCACCAGGTAGTGAAGGACACTGACAGGGAATAAAAGGGAACAAGAACTGTGCCCACATGTTGCCTCAGAGCCCTGTTCATGTGCCTGGGTACAGACCAGGCCATGGGCAGTTGGAGCATCTAGGACCACTTGTGCCATGCTGACCAGAAAACTGGACAGTATCATTGTTGTGGAAATCAGCAGACTCCCTGAGAGCCCAGCCAGAGGCAGCTGGGCAGAGCTTTCTACCTGCAACCAGCATCCACTGGCAAGCTAGGCTCTCAAGACCCTCAAGCCAGTCCAGGCTGAGTGGCCACGATGCAGTGCTTGACTCAAAGTCTACCAGGAAGCACCCAGGGGGCTGTGCTACCCACAGCAGGACGGTGACAAGAGAGCCCCTTGAATCATTTATTCATTTACGATGGCAGTAGCCCAAGCTGTCCCAAGCCACGGGGCCAAGGGCCTGCTACCCTGGAAGCACCAGCTCAGCCACCAATGCCTCCCTTCTCCAGGAGTCAGACAGGAGAGTGAGCCGGGACTTCAACTTCAGCTTCACACTGTGGCACCAGAAGCACACTCATGCACTCCCATGCCAATTTTTGTGGAATAATTAATTAGCATGGCCACGACAAACGTAAAATTGGAGGCCTCTGGCGTGTCTGATAATTTATGCAAGAGCCAAGGATCGCTGCGGCTGCCTTTCCCAGAGCCTAATTCAGCGTTTTCTTTTTCCCTTATGAAAGCAGGACTCCAGATTTAACTGCTCTCACGCCCTTTAACAGTGTTTGCAGTAGTAAAATCGAACAGCCCAGCTGCACGCCAGTGAGCAATGATGGATCGAAGACCCCTGAGGCACTGGGCAAGGCTGCCCAGTCGGCAACAGCACACCACACAGCATAGGGCAGCACCAAACTGGCCCTAAGCACCTGAAGGCTCCACTGATCTGCACAGCAACCCCAGAGACAATCAGCACAAACTCTGTAGATTAGGAAACTGACACAGTACAGAGAACACAGAGGCCTGAGCAACAGGGCAATAGCAACAACAACTAGGAGGCCAAGCCACCATGTGGCCAACACCTCCGCCAAGTTCCAGAACCTAAGACCACATGAAGCTGGTCCCCAACACCCAGATGACTTGGCTTGTCACCCAGGCCTCTGGCCTGAGCCTTTCCTTCTGAGTACAAGCCCTCCATAAGCACCTTAGGCCCAACCACTAACTTCTCCACAGCAAATGCTATCTCAACCTGGAACTGGGGCTGGGGGAAGAACAGCACACCCCTGCCACAGGCAGTGAGAAGTCTGTCCTGGGAACCTGACTTCAGCTTTCTGCTCCCCCACAAGGCATAACCCATGTCTTGGGCTGACTTAGGAGAATGCAGCCCATCAATACTGCAAAGAGTTAAGGCTTATGCCTGGGTCAGGCAGGGCAAGACACTGACACTCTCGAGGGTCTGTACTCCATGGGCACTCAGAGGGTCACCCAGTTCAGGACCCACCAGAGGACTGGTGGTGCTTCACACACAGCCAGTCCATGGGCACTCTCAGCTGGCCACCCTTCTACTTCTAGCCTTCCCAACTGCCCCTGGTGACATCTTAGAGAGACCCAGATGCAAGGCAACGAGATTCGGCTCTCTGTGCCACGGCACACCTCGAACAGAGCAAAAGCAGCATGCTGGCAGAGAAGCTACTGCTTCTCCTGAAGGTTCTTGCAGACCCACTCAGCTGCTGGAGGGGACGGTGTTCTAACAGTTCTGCCTCTAAGGAGGATCTGAGGTCCCCAGTGTGCAGTGCTGCCCTCAGTGGGCACTGGGCACAGGATGCACACCTTCCTTCCCCCCACCAGCCAGATCCTGTCCAACCTGGAACACAGATAAGACAAGAACTCCCAGCTCACCAGGACTTGCTCACCCAGGGACTGGTTTTCAATGTATGTGGTGATAGAATTACAACCAACAACCTTCACAGCAGACTCTGCTTTGGACCCTACCCAGTTCTGCATTGGGGCAAGGTCCACCTGCACCAAAAGGCTCACATGCTCAGGTCACTTGGGCAGCACAGTGGGACACAGCCTTCACCTGCAGCACTTTTTTAGTGAGGCAGCACGGGCAATTCACCTAACGCAGAGAACAAAGCAACATGTAGAAGCCGGGGGCAATTGATAAGTAATCTTGAAGATGTACTTGGAAGGTCAACCAAAGTCCTCCAGCAGATACCTGAATGAATGTAGTAAGCCTTGAACATCCAAGGGAAGGACATACTAGTGGAGAACAGCACTATAAAAGCAGGCAGACATCAAGTATTAATGTAGTATTAGCCAGAGCGGGCAGGGCCTAACCAAGGAGAGAAGAAACCTGGCTAGACATAGGCAAGACCTGTAGAGCAGGGTTTGTCCCAGAGTAGCTCTGGACAAAGAGGTAAGGCTTGGTCAGGGAAGGGTGGGGTCTGGTCATGAATGAGCAGATCTGGCCAAGAGAGATGAGGCCTTCAGAAAGGGGCAGAGCTATTAGAGGACCAAACCTGGGCAGAAAGGTGAACCTAGTCACAAAGAAGAACCTACAGGTAGCACTATAAATCTAGTCAAAAGTCCATAGCTGGACGTGGGGGAACCTACTGCTATAGTTTTGCTAAATAGACATGTTGTCAAACTACTTTCTAAATATTTATGCTTAGGAGTCACTGAGATGGCTCAGTGGGTAAAGGTGTTTGTCTTATATCTGACAACCTAAGTTTGATCCCCAGTACCCACTAATGTAAGGAGAGGGAGAACCAGAATTGTCTCCTAACCTCCATATGTATACTATGACACATGTATGTTCCTCATGATAGTAAATGTGAAGAAAAAAATCTTAACGCATTTACATGCCCCACAGATTAGTGCTGCCCTCAACCTTGCTCATAGAAGCTTCTTTCCACAATGGGCAGCAGCTTGTGCAGACTCCTAACTGGTCAATGTCTGCTGAATATTCAGCCCTCAAAGGGCCATTTTTAATCATCCTCCCACCAAAACTCAGGGAATACTACAGAAAAGGGGCAAAAAGCATGTAAGAGCTGAAGGATGGCTCAGGGCTTAAGATTCTGCCTCACGACCAGAAGATCTGAGTTCAGATCTCA
This sequence comes from Typhlomys cinereus, assembly GCA_023101885.1. Taxonomy (NCBI): domain Eukaryota; kingdom Metazoa; phylum Chordata; class Mammalia; order Rodentia; family Platacanthomyidae; genus Typhlomys; species Typhlomys cinereus. The sequence continues at coordinate 413,777 of JALPQD010000795.1, forward strand.
GGTCCCACACAAAAACACCAGGTGGGAATGGTGTTGGGCTGAACTTCCAGCCCTTGTAGGCAGGGCTTGGAAAATCCCAGAGAAAAGCAAAAATGAGGGGAAGCACCCTTTCCTGACTCCTCCCTCATGGGACTCTGGGGTTCATGAGTTTTTTTCTAGTTCCTTGCTCCTCACAGATTCCATGTCTGGAGTCCATGAGTTCTGGCTTCTCTTGCCCTTCATGGATTCATGTCCATGAGTTCCATTCTTTCTCTCTTCCTCTAATAAACTCTGCCTTAATCCTTTAAAAAAAGAAAAGAAAAAGGAGGGGAAGCAATCCAGGATGACTCTCAAAGTCAACTTTGGGCCTCCACAGGGACATACAGTGCTCTCTGATACACACACACACACACACACACACACACACACACACACACGAAAGCATGTAGGAGCTGGAGGATGGAGAGGAGAGCAGTGAAATGCTGTTTTCTGGACATGCACAGCTGCTGCACCCATGAACTCATAGCAAGTGCTGTACCCATACAAACCTGCACAGCAGTCAATATGTCAGCCTGACTGAGGAGGGACTCCTAGGCCTCAACCCCAGCTGACAGCTAGTGGCAGCTCACAGCTGCCAGGGAAGGGAGAATCATTTTCCTTCAGGAAGTATGGCCACTGGCAGGCTGTCCATGTTGTGGACACCCATGTTGTGCTATAGGGTAGTACTGATGAGACCTGGTGTGAAAATTGACCTGGTCCTTCCTGTCCAGCACATCCAGCCCTTTAGCAAGGCCAACCTCACATCTCCTCACTTGTCACTCACTTGTGAAGGCTGCACTTCCAGGGCAAAGACAAGTTTTAACACAAGAGACAGGAAAAGAAAGATAAGCAAAGGCCATATATCCACTCTGGGAAAATAAAGAAAGGTCTTCCTACCAAAGCAGACTTTAGAAGGGGATGATACCACGGTGCTGGAGAGATGGCTCAGGGGTTACACCTCTGCCTTACAGGCAGGGGGTCCTGAGTTCGGATCCCAGATTCCACGTATAGACGCCAGGCGGAAGCAGGGGTGGCCTGTGTTTCTGGTCCTGGTAGGGCGGAGCCTGTGAATCCCAGGGCAGAAGGAGGTGGAGGTGTCCATGGTGGTTCCCAAATTTGTCCATGGTTCTACACACACAAACACACACACACATACACACGCGCGTGTGCACACACATACGCACACACGCACAATTGAATAGATAATAATAATAATAATAATTAAAAAAAAGAAGGGGATGATATCACGCCTACCCACCCTCCATGGTTCTTCCTTACACTGACAGTTGACCCTTCCAAGAACCCGTTGCCTAGGAATCCAACCTGGGCAGAGGACCGGCTGTCATGTCCAATTAAACAGTACCTCTGCCCAAGGCTCAGGCAACCCATGCTTGTACTGGGTCCAAGCCAAACCTGAGATAAGCCTGGAGCTGGTCACAAGGCTCTCAGAACCCATATTCCCATACCAGCCAAAGCCAGGATGTCCCACTGTGACTACCATTTGCTACCTCCCCTCTTGACAAATACCTTCTCCAGCATCTGTCCAGGAGATACAGACCAAGCAGGTTTCAGCAGACCCAGCACATACAACTCGTGTCCCCTCAGGGTTCTCTCCAGGGTTCCCACCCCACCCCACAGCTAACTCTGGAAGGGAGACACCAAGTCCGACTAGAACCTTCCTGACACTCAGTCCCCAGGCATGAGCAGCCCTGTGGCTGCTGAACAATGCAGTTTTGAATTCAATTAAAGTGATTATCTGTTGTGCCAAATAAATTGTGTACAGCATCTATCCTGCGGCACCTTACACCTCCGGGCTCATTATTCCCTAACTGTTTCCTCCTGTTTATGCGCTCTCAAATTAAATTGCTGATAATATGCGCCAAAATAAAAAATGAGCACACCTTGTCCCAAGAAAATTGATTCTCCTTCTCCTGAACTGGAGATTGCCAGGTTTTATATACTCGGTTTCTGGTGATCATTAGTAATTCAATTTTCTTTTTATTAGCCCCCTTATCTGCTGAGCAATATAGTGGCAGGGCTGACCTCTTTCACACGGGTAAATGTTTAAAATCCTTTCCCTGATTAATTTTGCCAGTTAAGAAAAAGAGGAGAAATGGCCCGGCTCTCAGCCATCACAATGAATAAAGCTTAATGTTGATTGTGATGGAATTTCTAATGCCAGGGAAATTGATTGAACGCGGCAATTACACTGCAAGAGTAACTCAAGGGAGATGGGATCGCCTTCTCCTGGCCATAGCCTTTTGGTTATTTAAAACAATCCAATTTGCAAGGATAATTATGTATTAGTGTTTTATCTGCCACTTGAAATGAACAGGGGAGTTTCAATACTAGCCCAGCATTAGCAGGTTATTGCTGCAAATTACTTGATATCTGCTTTCTTTCACATAAAGAGGAAATTAGGCAATCAATTACCAGAAAAAGGTGGATGAAAGGATAAGAGGGGCAAGTCCGCCCTCTGCTGGCTGCTCCACCACACAGTAGGACTGAAGTAAGGACCTGGGGGAGGGGCTGCTCAGCAGCTGCCAGCCTCACACCTCAAGCCTGGGCATGGGCATCTACTTGCCAGTCTACGAGACACCAAGGGTACTAGCATCAAGAGGAGATCAGGAGTTGAGGCTAAGTATTAGCTGGAAAGAGAAAACCCCAATCACCCAACAAATGGGCCACCCTGCCTGCTCACTCTGCCCAGCCCTCTAGCAGCCATAGGAGCCGAGAGTGTACCTGCCTGGAGTTCCAGTGTGGTAAGCCCCTTCTCCCAGGAACCCTTAGTCAGGCCTGGTTCTTGGGCATACAGGGAGGGTGGGAAAACAGTAAGCCTTGCAGGGAGGAGCTGGGGAAGCTACATGCCAATTCCTGAAGCAAGTCAGGTCCACCTGGGTCCCGCCCCAGAGAAGTTCCTGTCTTCACTCCCATCTCTTCAGCTGAAGCCCTAGCCAGGGCCATCCCTTCCTATGGACAGCCCACCCAATGGCCTCTGTCTGCCTACAGTTTTGCACTGGCCATTAGCCTGAGTGTCTACAATCAGGTTCAAGCTCAGTATCCCACGTTCTGTGTACAGCTTCCACAGTTTCCAGGCTATTACAAGGACAAGGACCTTCCCTTGACTTCACATGCTAGATCTCGCGTACTGACCATCCTCACTCCTAACCTGCTCCAGCCTGCTCCAAGGGCCTAACACTGCCACCTGTTGTTCCTGAGGACAGCTCCTGTTCCTCCCTGACATCCCAACTAGAATCAACTCCTTTTCCTTACTGTCACCTAAAGAACCTTTCCCATGACCTAGTATCCCCCCACGCTAAGGTGGCCCTTGTACAACATATAAGCTACATGGCCTTCCTTCTACTCTGGGTTCCATCGCCTCTCGCCTAGGCAACCAGTACCTGCTTAGTGGTGATCTACCTGCAGGCCTCCTGGCTGCAGCTCCACTTCCTCTTCTCAGGACACCTTCCCACACACAGGGACATAGGCAGCCAGCTGTCTGCACCACTGGAGCAATGGTCGTATGAGGAGAGTTTCCTCAAGAATCCTCCCTCCAACCATCCCTCCTCTGTTCACCCTCAAGTAGTCACTCATCCATTTGTAATGGTTTATCCCTTCCCCAACCTCTAGTGGAGGCAGCAGAAACTCCAGCAGCCTCCTCACACGCCCGTGACACCCAATCCAAGGCACCACTGGGCAGGTGGAGGGAGTGATCCCTCAATCCTCCCTGCCTGCCTGTGGCACAAGAGGGTACTGTGCAGTTCCCAACATCAGGAGGCAGCAGCCCCCAACCTGTACCCAACCCTGGGCCTAAAGAAGGAGCAGGCTATCATGGGTCCTAGTAAGTGTGCTGACCTGAAGGAGGCCAGCAAGGATCCCCATAGCCCACCTGGTACCCTACCAAGTCACAATACCAGCAGGACAACCTCCTCTTAGCCATTCTCCCCAGTCAGCCACAAGGAGTCCAGCACAATCAGCCCACCTGCTTCTTCGCACGCTCATGCAGCCACACAGTACCTCCTCCACTGTTATGCAGGAAGATCCAAAGAGGTACCACATAGGATGGCCCATAGCACCCTGAAACTTTGGCACTCCATGCCTCTGGAGTACCAGGCCCAACTGAACAACCCCTTCAGCCCTCTAACAGGGTCCATACATCACTCTCCCATGTCAACCCCATGTAGGCGCTCAGCTCTGCTTGGCAACACTTCTCCAGAAGAAGCAGCTGGTTCCCAAATACCATGGTCAACACATGACCCCAATACCATTGCCCACTCAGACTATACAAGTCCAAGCCTGTTGGTCTCCAAACACTCCATCCTCTTAAGATTTCACACACATCCACCAACACCATTCCATTTGCTTAAGGGAAAAGACAGAAAACACCATTAGATTAGGGATACCAGACAAAACCCACCATCCAGTGGCACAGAGTGGGCATTGCCCTCCACACCCAGACCCCTCCTACAGATCACAAAACACAAGGGACCCCCCTCAGTATGCTAGCACCACCACCTGCTGGAACAAGAGGTGAGGACTCGGAGGTGGGGGGAGGCCTTGGTCCCTACAACCCACACAAAGGTCCTCAGACCTCACACAGGACCAGAGACTGTGAAAGTAAACATAGCTGAGACCTCCCCAGAGCAATTCAGGGGAGAAGAGCCTGTGGCAGTAAGGACATTCTTTCCAGGGAAGGCAGAGACCTGGAATCCAGGTAGCATGAGGTCTGGGCAACACCACCATTGTCTCCTCCAGGAGGAACAGATAGAAAAGGATGCCACACTCCTACAGAGTCAAGGAATCCACCCACATCCTTGTCCTGACCTAAGACGCTCTTTCCACTAAATAGATCCCAACAGAGGCCAGGGCCTCTAACGACATGGAGAAAATGGTCTCTATTAGCCGAGGAGAATGCAGTTCGTTCCCAGCCTGAGCCTAGAACCGTCTTCCCTGACGTACCTTCCTTAGTGGAGAGATGGGCCCGGCTCGGGGGCAGGTGGCACAGCCGGTGCCTGGTGACCTGCATCAGGCCCTTGTTGGGGGTCTTCCTCAGAACAGGGCTGTTTTTCCCTCGGAGAGCTTGTCTTCGTCGCTGACTAAGGTTACTCTTCGTGGTGGTAGCTGAGGGGCTGTTCTTCTTGTCCACAGGAAGGCTATGGAGACGAAACACAAGCAGCTACCAACAGGCTCACTAGACCGCTCTGCTCAACCACCTTGCTCCTCAATTAACAGAGGCCACAATGCTCCTCCAATAAGCAGAGTGGTCTCAGCCCTTGACTCCATCCCAGAGTATCCACCCTTCCCTGTGCCAGATGAGATACTGCACAGAGCTGTGGAGGAAGCAATGAAGAATGGTGTCCCAGGAAGGAGCTGCCATCTCCCCAACACCTGGAAGACAAGTGCCCCAAGGCTCCCTCTCCAAGCTTCCCAAAATAGAAGTAGCCCTGGCAGCATGGTAAGAGGAAAGCTGGCTTCCAAACACTGAGAGATGAGGGCCAGTGCCAGGTAACTGCAGCAGCACCTGCCTGTGGAACAAGGCTCATACAGAACTGAAGACAGCAGAAAGGACTTCCTGGAGGGGACTCACGGCAGGAGTATCTTCTGGACCAACACTGTCTGGTGGCAGAGACAGGCCCTCTGCCAAGCAAGCCAGACATTACTCTTGCCATTAGCTCCTGATCAAACACTGAATTTTATGGTGCCCATCTGAGTCTCCCAGTCATACGAGATTGGGGAGCACAGAATGTAATGAGTATTTACAAAGCTCAGCCTGATCACCTGATCACCACCAGGGCGTGGCTGGGATGTAATACCAATGACTTTTTTTGAAGGTGACGCCCCAAGGCCTCAGTGCTCTTCTCAGGCCACAGAGCAGGGAAAGCACCAGCCCCTCACTGCCACACAGATAGCATGACCTTAGACTGGGCAGACAGAGGTCAGGCAAGGCCTAACCTTGTACAGAGCAGGAAACCCCAGCATCCCTGGATAGTGCCAGTGTACCCGGCTCAGACACATGGCCCACTATTGCAAGCCAGGGCAGCCACCAGCTCTCACGTGGCGTCTATCCCCTCCACACACTGGAGAGACCATGGTGCTACTCACTAAGCATCTTAGCTTGGCACACGCCATGTCCTTGAATCCTGCTCATCTGAAAGGAAAACTAACTGAGCGACCATCCTGTTCCTCACCAACAGGAGAAAGGTTGGGTCTGCCTTGTGACCCGAACCAGGGCTTCTGTTGGTACTCAGCTAGAACTCCACAAAAAGTCCTGAACCATGCACGTCATGCTTTACCTTATGCATCTTGACAAAACAATATCGCCCAGCCTCATTCCTACTAAAAATATGACCCAAAACTTGTGGGTGAAGCTCCCAGTGCAGGCCACTGAGATATTTAATGCACCCAACACAAGCAACCCAAGAAGAAGCACAAGTCTAAGAGTTTACACAATTGTCCCTAATTCCACACATGGGAGCAAAAATGACCTTGCAGGCCCTGCACCACCCTGCTCAGACAGGACACTGCAGGACAGTAAGATGCTTACCTGGTACTGCCCCGCCTCCGGATGATTTTGGTGCGGCTTTTCAGTTTGTAGGCAGAGAGTGGAGTCTCCCCAAAAAGGGGCTTTGAACTGTTGGGACCCACTGCTGCTGTGTCTCCTGCAGGGGACCTGGATGGAACAGGGGAGAGCTGGGAGGTGTGGTCCTTGCTACCAGCCTCTGACTGCCAACGGAAGGAGGAAGTCGAGGAAGCAGAGGGGCTGGAAGCCTTCCACTTATACTTGCTGGGGGTGGGCCCAGGCTTAGATGACACAGCCTGTTTCCGGGTCCTGGCCTCCGGTTCAGCTCTAGGTTGCGACTTCTCTGTCTTTTCGGCCGTGCCACAGGACGCTTTATTCGAACTGTCCACTCCTGTCCTAGGACTGAGGGTCCTCCGAGAGGCCCGGGGGCTCTTCGCTGAGGCAGAAACCCATTTATAGTTGTTTTTTCGGAACTTGCTGCGAACTAATAGCGAGGTCTCCCTGGCCTGCTTGGTCCCTGAGGCTGGCCTGGCCAGAGCCACCACTGAGGGCGTGGGCTGATCTTCCTCATCAGCATTCCCTCTCTGGTCCCCAAGGAACTGCTCGGCACAGATAGAGGCAGAATGAGACCCTAGCTTCCGGCCTGGAGCTGAACGTGAGTGTTGGCTAGAGGAGGGGAAGTGTGCCTTCACAGCAATTTCACTCTCGCTGAGTGTCCGACGGTGCTCCAAAGGGCTGTCACTCATCCTGCCCACAGACTTCACCACCCGAGGCTTACCAGGCTCCTTCTGGCAAACTAGAAGTGGATCTTCTACACTGTAGCCCATCTTGGCTCTTCCTGACCTCAAAGGCTGCAGAGGCCCACCAGGGAGCTCACCCCCACCTCCCTGCGGTCTGCGGTCATTCCAGAGGTAGTCACCATATTCTTCCAAGGTGCCCCGGTGGACCCCTGAAACACTGGTGGAGACAGACTTTGATGGTGGTTTGATTTTGATGACCATGTTCTGATCTGGACTGAGCTGGACTTGTCTCTCAAGTACATACTGCTGGGGGTCAGAATGCTGGCCACCCCCAGCCCGGAGGGGTGCCTGCAAAACATGGTTGCTGGCTGGGTCAGAGGATGCCTGGGGCAGATTCACAAGGGAGTATTTCTTGCGCCACGAAGACCCATGTTGTGAAGAGAAGCCCCTCCGATTTGGACGAGAGTAACGGGCGCTGAAGGCCCTGCCACTATGGTAAGCGGATGGTTGCCACCGGGAAGCAGCAGAGATGCCGGGGGCAGGCACATTGCCATGGAGGTTCTTATAGTCATCAATTAGACCTGAGAAGAAAGAATCACAAGCTCAGTTAACCAGGTGTTACTACAAACAACAAAGACTGCCCTCACCTGAGACCCTGCTGGTTTCAAAAGGGCAGCTTTTCCCCCCCCCCCCCCCCCCCCCCCGGAACCACTGACAGGTCAGCCCAGACCACTCAATTCCACAAGCTTTTTCTCCATTTCAGTCCTTTTCTGCTTGCTTAGCCGAAGATGCAACCCTGCGGCCCAGTGGGTTTTACTTGCCGAGCTCCTGAGTCCACAACACTTTGAGAGTCACTGCGACTCTGTGCACAGAGGCCAGTCTGGTCCCAAATCCTACTGCCCTAACAAGAGGGCTGGTCTCCCTCAGGTCCCTGGCTGACCCACAAAAGGAAGGGAGACAGGACTGCACCTTAATAATCTTCCCGGACCTGACATCTCTGATACCCAGCCATGACACAGAGGCCGGGGACCTATCAGACATGACATCTCCTCCTACAAAAAAAAATAAAGGAAAGGCCCGACGCCCCCACCGCTGGTCTTTTCCAGGAATCAAAAACTCAGGATGCCCTGGAGCAACACAGAGGGAAATCAGGCAGGTGCACTTAACCCTTTTACCAACATCCCCCGACACTTAAGGGTCACGTCCAAGCTGGGTGGCAAGGACAGGGGGAGGGAAGCCCACAGCGGTGCAAAGCAGACGGTGGGCCTCCTTGCCTGTCCCAGATGCGCTTTGCAGACCTTTAAGCGTTCTCTGTGGAAACAACTTTGAAAAGGGTGTTTAAGGAGCCCAGAGAAGCTGCGGCCTGGGGAGGCGGCCTGGAGAACCAGACGACTCGGCCCGTATCGAGGGAAAGACACCCAACGGCTGCGGAGAAGAGCTGGACCGCACCGCAGCGAGGTGGAGGGGCGAGCGCCGGCGGATGGCGACCGACGCGGGGAGCCGGGGAGCCGAGGGCCCCCCCAGCGCCCCGACGGGAAGCCGCCCGAAAGCGCCTCGGGCCACGCCCCGCCCTGCGCTCCGACGCCCGCCCGGGCCGACCCCCAGAAGCCGGCATCCCGGAGCGGCCGTCTCAGGAAGCGTCCGCGGCGAAGTCTGGGGAAGGACGAGGACGCGCGCCGCGGCCCTCTCACCCTGCAGGAGGCGGATCTGCCGCCGCAGCTGCTCCTTTTCCTCCATCTCCGGAATCCGCGACGCCCGGCCAGGCCCCCTCGACGTCATCGCTGAGCGACCGTTTCCCTGCGGGTGGGGCCGGACCGCAGGATGGCAGGGTTGCGCCGTCGCCCCAGCAACGCCACGACGGCGCACGCGCAGCACGTGTGTACGACATCAGAAAGCGCCCGGAAGTGCTGGCGCTACGGTCTAGGCTTTGGTTCCGCAACTGCCCTTCCGCTGCCGGGTGATCGCGCGCTGCGGGCGCCATGGAACCGCGGGGACCGGACGGGTAGTAGTTGCCTTGTTGTTGCCCTTGCCACGGTGTCAGGAGGACCTAGAGGTTCCGAGTCAGGACAGTGGCTTGCGAGTGGAAATGGGAGTGAGACAAGAAAAGTGTTTAACGCAGGTAGGGATTACCTAAAAGCCACCGCCTCGGGGAAGCAGAACGAAGGCGCCTCAAAATGTTAAAGCTAGAGTTGTGCGATGCAGCGATCCCACATCCCGGTGAACATTCTAAGAATAGAAAGCACAGATTCGAACGTGTTAGTACTCGTGTTACGATAGTTAAATAAAAGCACCAAGCGTCAATTCACACGGGAGATCGAGGTGTGTGTACATAGGATGTGATATCATGCAATGTTTTGTTTATTATTTTTACTTTAGGAGAATCCTGTGCAGGTCAGAGGACAACTCGCGGGAGGTCGGTTTTCTCCTTCCATCATGCAAACTCTGGGAATAGAACTCAGTTTACCAATTTGGGTACAGGAGCATTTACCCACAGAGCCATCTCACTGATTCATCCATTGCAGTTGGTTTTTCCAAGGTGAGGCCCATCTATTGCACTTAACTTGTGCTGACTGGCCCCTGCAATATTCCCAAATGCAGGAAACTGCATAGCTGGTGGTAGTGAGGGACTGCATTCACTTATTACATATTAAAATAATAATAATAATCTCATGTCCTCAGCGTTTAAACATTGCCACCTTATTCAAGATTTTCTCTAATTAAACTGCCTTTGGGAAATTCTTTATCTTTTGATTCTGAGAAGTTAGACATTAAACTCTTTTACAAGAGGTAATAAAACCAGAAACAGCACAGCCTAACACAAACCAAGGCTCATCTCTTCAAAGATAAGAAAACATATTCCTGCAGGGAGTGGAGGGCTATAGGAATATAATTAGACTCCTTTGTTGCGGCAGCAAGGGGTACCATACAAAAGCCCACAACCATCCTCTCCTCTCTTCCCCTTTTGACACCCAAACTATTAAAATTAGGTTGTAAGACTACACTTCAGACAATAGGGAACAATGAAGGTCCCCAGCCCACATCGGGATAAAAAGCTTCAGAATCTTGTTTGGAGTGTCCCTGGCCTGTCACTTTGCCAGCACCCCTTTCATCCAAAGTAAATAAGTCTTGGTGATTGTTTGGGGCTCAGTGTTATGTCATTGTGACTATACACACATTTCTAACACCACTCATCTGCATCTGGACAGCCCATTATGAGCCTTCAAAGGAGCGTAAAGTTCTATAACTGGCATGGTGGCTGCAGTCCCACCTGCAATCCCAGCACTTGGAAGATGAAGACAGGTGGATGAAATGTTCAAGACCACCTTTGGTTACACAGCCAGTTTAAGCCAACATAGGCTACATAACATCCTGAGGAGGAGGTTCTAATGTGTAGGACAATGTGAACTTTGAGAACTTTATGCAAAATATTGTGAACCAATCACAAAAAGACACACAAATAAACTTATAAGAAAAATCTAGAGTAGGCAAATTCTTAGAGATGGAAAATAGATCAGAAGTTACATGGAGATGATGAAATAGGGCTTAAAAGATCAGAGTGATGAAATGCTTTGGAAACAGTGGTGATTATATAACATTGTGACATAATTTCACTGAATTATACATTTCAAAGTACCTAAAATGACAACTTTACATTGTATATATTTCACAACAATTTGAGAAATGAACAGATGGTGATCTTCATCTGTAATTCCAATGCTCAGAAAGATACCTCAGGAGGACCAGGAGCTTAAGACCTGGCTACAGGGCCAGTTGGGGTGAGAGTAAAAACAGGACACAGATGGGTATAATGTTGCGTGCTTGAATAATCCTAGCTACTCAAGAAGCTGAGGCAGGAAGTACTTTAATTAAAGACTAGTTTGGGCAACATAGCAAGACACTTCTCAAAAAAAAACAAAAAACAAAAAAACACACACACATACACACACAATGTGTCCAGCACACACCACAGTCCTGAACAATAAGTAATGTAAGTAGCATCAAAGGAAATTTCTTCAGACTGAAAATGGCACAGTATGAAAACCCAGGGAAGGAAGCGCATGTGCATTATCAGACACTTGAGAGGTAAAGGCAGGAGAATTCAATGTCAGGTCACTCTTGGTAATAGGGCAGGCCACTTGAAACCATGTCTCAGTAGAAAGATGCTAAGCCCCAGAGAGGATCCACTAGTGAGGACACAGCCCATGGCTTGAACCCCACCCTGGGGCTCGAATGGCACCTCACATGCAATGGCAATGCTGGGAGGGCATCTGTAGCCAGAGGCAGTGGCCACGCTGAAGAGGCCCCCAGAGCATTGTGGAATGTAGACATGCTGCCTGCAGACTTCAAGAACGGGGCCAGCATCTTTATAGAGAGGCTGCTTTGGTCAGACAGTCTTCTTTCTGCCTCCTTCCGCCCCATTCCAAGCAGTCCCCATTCCTCCTTCTGCCCCATTCCAAGCAGTACCCAGTCCTGTGAATCCACCTCCTCACCTTCCTCACGGCCATTGGCTCAGATGAATCGGAGCATGAGTTTCTATCTCTTTCCTTCCACTCAACCCCCACACCCAGGACAGCCAGAGGGACCCTAGGAAGTGGCCAGCGGGAGAAGCCCATAGGTGACTCCAAGGTGACCTCTGTACCAGGAATGGTGTCTGAGCTGGTCCTGTCCACAGAGCTTTAGGTCTTGGCAGAACTCAGAGAGGAAGGAGATGTCCTACAATGGGTGGGATGAAATCTCCTAACCAGAATCTCATTTTTTTAAAAAAACTTTATTATTTTATTGTGTGTGTGTTGTGTGTCAGAGGACACTGTGTATCCATCTCTGTGGAGGACCAAGGGTGACCAGGAAACATCCTGGATTACTTCTACCCCCTTTTTGCTTCGCTCCAGGATTTCCCCGGGCTCTGCCCACCAGGGCAGGAAGTGCAGTCTGCCATTTCTGCCTTTTTTGGGTAGGACCTGGGATCCAAACTCCGGTCCTTCTGCTTCTGAGGCAGAAGCTTAACCCTGGAGCCATCTCTCCAGCTCCTACCCCAAGTGTTTAAAAGTACTCACACGTTGGCTAGCCCTGCACCCAGCAAATACTCAGTCACTGAGCCACAACTCAGGCCCCATGTTTCCAGTCTTTATAACAATCTTCTCAGGTGTAACAGGAGTTAGTGCTTGCAGACAAGCGGAATGCCACACAAGCAGAATGCAAGCCATTTCTGGTGCAGTGTCTACTGAATGTGACCCAGGTCAGTGTCCACCCACAGCCAGCAGAAAGCCTTGCCTCTTCCTGTCCTCCATCGCCAGGCACTACTTTGCGGCCATCTTTCTGTGACTGCCCGGTGCTCAGGTGTCTTTTCTGCCTGTTCACAGGGAAAGGAAAGCCATTACAGACTCAACAAGTAGATAAGTCTATGGGGTCATGTTGTGGTAGGTCCTTCTCTTTCCTTAGGGAAGATTTTTCTCTGGCCCCTCTCCACCCTCTCTACTGCCCACCACCTCCCACTTCAGTTGCCAATGCTTCTGATGCAAGGGTTGTCCTTGAAGCCCATGAAGCTGAGCTGGTCCCATATTGCCCTGCATGTGCCCTGGTCACATGGTTCTCTCCAGCCCTTGTTCCCAAAGCCACCCCAGCACCATGTCAGCAAAGACTTGAGATCAAGGAGGGCTGAGGAGATGCCTTGAAAGCAAAAGGACCTGAGTTTGAATCCCAGATCCCATGTAAAAATGTCATTTGGAAATTACTGTGGCCTGCAGTTCTGGCCCTGAAAGGCTAAGCTTGGGAAACCCCAGGGCAAAGCAATAAGAAGGCAGAGAAATCCAGGGTGATTCCTGAAGTCATCCTTGGACCTCCACGGGCACACACACTCAAGTACCCTCCTATACACACCACACACACACACACACACACACACACACACACACGAGCTTGGTCAAGGAACCTAATGGAATACAGTGTGTCCACATTCAAGGGATTTGAAGACATACATCTCAATGTCATATCCTTGGTGTGAATGCTGTTGGCACTCATGCCCCCCCCATTATCCTGTCAACCTCTCCCACTGACCTTATCTATCCCAAATTTGGGGATTTCCCGTCCTCACTTTCAGGGTGTGACCTTCAGTTTCTCTCCTTGAAGTCAGCAAGCAGAGAGGATCACATGACCCGAACTCTCAGGCTGGGAGTGTTGCAGTCCACCTGCATGGCTGCTGATAAATGACCATCACACAGCTTAAGGGAACAAGGAGTTTACTTTCTTATGACAGTCCAGTTACAGTTCTCAGTCCAGCTTGTGGGAGAGCAGGCACCAACATCAGGGCCAAGGGAACTGGCCACACCATCACTGCGTAACAGCTGAGAGATGGACAATCCTTACTTGCCAGACCAGCATGTCTGGCCAAGTGTATAGAAGGATGCCGACTCTCTCAACCACCTCTCTGTGATTTATCCAGCACCTAATCCCACCCACCATGGGCTGGGTCTTCCCCACCAGCTGGACAATCTCCTTCAAGTTTGCTCTGGGCTTAACCATCAACTCTACAACTGTGCCCAGAGCTCAAACCCTCAACAGTCAAGTTGACACCTGTGCTTAACTATGACAGGGAGATAGAACAAGTCATTGGCATACTGTGTCCTAAATCCCCCAGTTACCTCCCTTTCGTCCTAGAGAGAAGAAAGCAGAAAGCAACTCAAAAAAAAAAAAAACTGCCCTGTGTGCAGAGAAACCCCTGCATCCACCACCCGCTGTCTCCCACTACAGTTGCTCAGCCCCACAGCATGAATCCTTCTGGTGGGAGATTGTGAGTGTGAAAGCTGATGGTCCCAAGGACAAGCACTTTCCTAACAGCCTCAGTATGGAGGAGAGGAGGGGTCATGACAGGGAGGCTCTTGCCCAGGTGTCTGGGACAAGGACTCTCCCCAGGGCTTCCCAGGAGCCTCCCTGCAACCTGCACCTGCAGCAATTCAGATGAGATGCTGTGGACAGGACCTCCACCTCCATCTTCTAGTGACCGACAAACTTGTATCTAAACAGCATCTGTACATTTCTCCCCTTTTTTCCATTAAACTCTCTGTAGCAAATAAATGTTATTGCCTTTTGGAGAATCCATGTGATCTGGTTGGACATGGCTTCCTTTCCCCAGCACAGGGTATTCTCCCAGGCTCTTGGGATCCTCACCAGCAGGTGGTGTGACCTTCTCTTCCCGGCTTCAACCTGCAAAGTCCTGGGAAAACTTCAAGGATCCCCACCTGCTGGGAAACAAGCCCCACCCTCAAAACAATGAAACTAAGACCCAGAAAGGGAGCCCACATGAAGTAAGGTCAAGGGGCAAGGACCAAGCATGTGCCTTGGAAAGGCACTTAGAGGTAGGGTCTAAGTTTCCTACAAGACAAATATGTTGATAGAGACTCCCAGCCCACCCACTTCCCTCCTACCCAGGAAGCAGCTGTGAGCCCCGGTGACCAAAAGCAACTGGATAGTTTTCCCCATTCCTTCCCTCCCCACAGCAAGTGCTTCTGCTGCCCACACCGCTCCTGACCCCCCATGCACCCACACCTGATTCCATCGCTACTGCCCACCCAGTGTCACTCCAGCCTCCCAGCGCTGCCACTCCAAGGGAACAGGGCGCTCCAGGGACAGAAATGCTCATGCAAGGGCAGGCTGAGGAATCGAGAGGTGCCTGAGGGCTTGTGGGGGCTCCACTGGTTCTCTATGTTCGCTCGCAAGAACTAAACCTTCTGGTTTCATTCTGAGCTGTCAGGGGCATTGGTTACTGAAGGTCACTGAGGAGTTTGGCACAGTACCAATCCTGGCAGACTTCCTCTTCCTCAGCTCACCCTCCCCACACTCCCCAGATGGCCCCTCAAAGGCTCCCAGATGCTGGTCACGGCTCCACCACCAAGACAAGGCTTCCTCAGCTCTGAATCCATAATACCCATCCAGGTCCTCCCGAGGGTAGCTTTGGCCATCCCTGTCACCCAAGCAGCAGAAGGGGGCTGCTCGATCATAGAGAATGCCCTGTTGAAGGGACCAGACTCTGTCTTCTCCCTAAACTGCTGAACTCCTGGCATATAGCAGCCCCATGGGGCGGGGTGACAAAATTTCCTAACTGAGGCTTTATACCTTAACAGCTTTGCTAGTCTGGTGAATCAGAGACACTCTCCTCTCTAAACTCAAAACCCACTTCCTTACAAAGCTTATGAAGGCTGCAGGGGCTCCTGCGCCCACTGCCTTCCCCGCAGCCAGGACCACACACCCTGTGGGAATCTCACCGCAATGTGAAGCTCACCATGCACTCACAGGCTGCTGCCCACTGTCCTGGACTAGAGCAGGCACAACTGGAGAGAGAAATAAGAAGAGCGGACAGTGAGGAGCAGTGAGCTCAGGTGGGGAGCATATTCTTGGCCTGGCCTAGGCCACACACCCTGACATAAGCACACCCACTGTACAGATGTGTACAAATATAAAATGTCCATGCACTTATACAACACCCTTATATGGGAACATGAGCAATAAACCTATGTATATAATCACATGAGTCCATGTGCATGCACATATAGTAATATAATACATGTGGTACACACACACACACACACACACACACACTTGAGCCTGTGCTTCCTGGAGTCTTTGCTGTACTATGAGCAAGGACGAGAACTCATGACCGGCATATCCCAGCTTGATCAGAGTGAGCATGTGCCACTGCCCCGTGGACCCTATGCTTGAGAAAGGATCTGGGTTCCTAAGACACGAGTTAATCTTTCCCTTGTGTTTAAATCTGAGCTTCCCTGTTTTGAGCGGAACATACACAACAGAAACCCCTTGCAGACAAGGGCAAAAGAGCTTGTCCTCTTCACCACAGGAACCTGCTACAGAACTGCTTTCAGAAGCTCATTGCAGAGCCTGCGGGCAAGCCTCAGGTCACACACAGGGGCCCTGCGTGTGTGTGTGTGTGTGTGTGTGTGTGTGTGTGTGTGTGTCTTTGAAGCAAAGGCTAAAAGGATCAGGAGATGATGGTGCATGAGGGAGGATTCCACTTAGTTGCTAGGTATGTGCAAAACCAGAACTGGACAAAATAGTGCACAGATTTACCATCTTTTTCTTTTCTTTTTTTGGTAGTTTAAGATAGATGGCAAGAACCAGTGCCATGGGGGCACATGCGGAGGCCAGAGGACAACTTTCAGAAGTCGGTTCTCTCCTTCTCTCCTTCCATGTGTGGGCTCCAGGGATCCAACCAGGCAGACAGGTTTCTGTGCAGGACCCCCTTCCCAGCTCAACCATTTTGTCACCCACTGCCTTCTGATCAGTGTGTCTTTCAGTTGATGGACATGCGGTGACTTGGAGCTTATTCCCATTGCTGGTCTCTTATGAAAAATGCTGCTGTCAACATTGGTGTGTGTGCTCATATCCCACCTTTTGATTACTTTTTTATTTTATTTTATTTTTTTTTTTTTTCGGTGCTGGGGACCGAACCCAGGGCCTCGCGCTTGCTAGGCAAGCACTCTACCACTGAGCTAAATCCCCAACCCCTACTTTTTTATTTTTGTTTACTATTTACTTATTTGTAGGGATCAAGCCCAGGGCCTTGAGCATGTTACCATCGGGAGCCATGTGCTCAGCCTGACTGCTTGCTTTCAGTTTTTTGAGGTATGCACCTAGGAGTGGAATTACCTGGCAACTCTGCTTCTACCCATACAAGAAACTCCCAGATGCATTCCAGAGCAGTTCTGTCCTTTGGAATCCCGCTGTCCACAGCGTCACTGTTGGGTGGGTGTATCACATCCTCCCTAGTGGGTATGGTAGCTCAGGCTTTGATGTGTATGCTCCTTATGGCTAATGATGTTGCACCTCTTTTCCCTCGTGTGGGGGCAATGTTACGGGCAATGCGTACACCTCTGAAGAATGTATGCTCAGAAAGAAAAAGACCTGCGCATTTTTAGGCGCCAGGATCAAAGTGCCCTTCTTCCCTTCTCAGCCCTTCCCCCCTTCTGGCAGTCCAGGCTCCTGGGAAAAGGAGGCTGGCCGACTCCTGGGAGGAGGAAGTGAGGGCGGGCACACCCCTGCCTGAGGCCAGCCAGTTTCACTTTTGTGTCCCCAGTGCCGAGGGCTGCTCTCTCGCCTTGTACTCACTTCCCAGACTGAGCAGACTCCAGACCTAGGCTCGTCTTTGCTTCTCGGCGTGGGCTCTGCCACCTCAGGGGCAGGTGCAGAAGGTCAAGGTGAGCCCCCACCCCACTCTTGCAGCCAACGCCCCTCCAGCACAGGCCTGCTCCTCCCTCTGCCGGGCGCCCTCTGGCCAGGCTGTGGGAGCCTGGTTGAGGAGGATGCAGCACTTTCCGGAAATCCTGCAGCTCCAAGGAGGAGAGCAGCGTCTTGAAGGCCCCCCAATGGGCCTCAGGGACCAGCGATTTTTAGCTTGGGGCTTGACTTGAGGAATGCGCTCCAGACCTCTGGACGTAGGCTCCATGTGGTAGCCCTAGCTACCAAGTGCTCGACAGGCACCTTCTTTGTCTTGGGCAGGCCCTGGGTCCAGCTCTACAGGTGTAGAACTGTTTCCCTACTCTGCCCAGGTGGTATGTCTCTGTCCCATGCTCGTTTTGACCTCTGACCTGTGAAGTTTCAACCCTGAACAGGTGGCACATGGACCTGTGGGCACTGTAGAAGACCCAAGTGGAACCTGGGCCTCTTTGCCAAGTGCCTGGGAATTGAGGCTTCTGTCCTCCCGGCCCTCTGAGACCGGGATGACGCCTGCCCACAATGGGTGACCAAGGGCTGCCTTCAGGAACTGATGTGGGGCTGGCCCAAGGCCTGCTGAGGGTCGTCTTGTTCCTAACCCCACCTCGCCCCAGCCCACCCCACCCCACCATGGGCCCAGGGAAAGACAGATGAGTGGACCACAAAGTGGACACTGTCCTTCCTTTGTTGAGTGGGGTCAGGGCAGGACTTTTGACAGTCAGGAATAGTAATGGCCAGTTGGGAGAGATGGACTCTGTGTTTCTGAGCATATCGAGTATCCACCACATCTGTCCTCAGAATCATGCCATCAGCCTTTGAGGGGATGGTCCGGAGCGTGATCCAAGAGATGGACTACCCAGGGGAGCTCATCCCAGTGTATAGCCTTCGGAACTCTGTCAACTTCAGGCCTTACTGCCTGCTGAGCCGGAAGCCCCCAAGCTCATGGTTCTGGAGACCCCGATACTCATCTGTCAACCTGTCCATCAAGGACATCCTAGAACCTGATGCCCCAGAACCAGGTATCTTCCCCCTCCTCCCATCCTTCACCCCAATTCTGAGCAGAGCCCTTACTGGCCTATGTAGAAGAAGAGCGTGGGCAGTGCCCAGACTGCATCTTACTGGGGACATGCTAGCTCTGGCCCTCGGGCCTCTTTAAAGGTCCTGTGGCTCTGGGCTGCTGGGACAGGACCTCAAGTCTGGTCTTCCTTCAGAGTTGGAGTGCAGTGGCCGCTTCCACTTCTCCGATGATGTGGATGGAAAAGTGCAGGCCAACATGGAGCTCTCAGCCCCAGGACAAGGGAAGATCTCCAGTGGGGCTTCAGTGTCTGGCAGTTCCAGTGCGTCGATGAACTTGCAACTGCTGCGTGTGGCTCTAAACACCTGGGATACCATGCGCCAGGAGAGGTGAGCCCCAAGAGAACATAGATCTCACCTTGAGCAGCCATGCCCTTAGGAAGATCACTGGGTGCTGGGACTTGTTGGGGGGGCATTCCAAAGCAGTGTCCTGTCAGCACCAAGCAAAGGAAGTCCTACAGGACTTTGAACCTGCAAGGCTTTGAACAGTGGCAGGTTGGAGAAGGAGATGCATGAGCCGCTGTGTCTCCAGAGCCAAGGTGTCCAGACAGAATCCAAGGCCCTTGATCCCTGGACTGCTGTGAGAACTGGGTAGATGGACACACAGGGCATGGATGGGCAGAAGAAGGTAGAGTTTCCACATGATTCACATGCTGGACCCAGCCTACTCCCACAGCTACGCAAACACTGTTGGAAGCATCCAGGGAGGGCGACCAGATCTGGTCCACGGACTCCTGAGTGTCCTTGCACTTCACCTCACCTGTCAGAAGGACAATGGGAGGGAAGCCAGTCTGTAGTGGGCAAGCCCCAACGGCCTTTTCTCTAGGCGTCTGCGGCAGCCTGAACCCAAAATTCTGCAGCAGTTGCGGAATCGCCAGGATGACGTGTTCGTAGTGACAGAGGTCCTGCAGACTCAAGAGGAAGTACAGGTCACCCGGATCCGAAAACAGGAAGGCTCCAGCCAGTTCCAGTTTTCTGCAGTCATGTGCTTTCAGGTGCGTGGCCAGTCCTGGGGCCCCATCAGGATACACAGTGGCAGGGCAGGAGCCCAAAGGCAGCATCCCAAGCAAGAGCAGACCTGCGCTCTACAGAGACCTTTCTGGAAACAGCCCAAAGCCCTACTCTTGAGCCAGTGAGCTGGAACTGCCTGGGTTTGTTACCAGTGCTCACCTATCCACAGCTACTCACACCCCACAACTCTGAACCCACATCCATCCCCAGGGAGAGGGCCAGGGTCACCTAAGTCAGAAGAAGATGGTAACCATTCCTGCAGGCTGCATCCTCGCATTCCAAGTGTCACAGCTGCTCATTGGCTCTAACTGGGGTGAGTGGGGGCTTTCTCTGGAACCCGGACTGTGTGGCAAAGAAGCAGGAAGTCTGGGGAGGACCACTGGCCAGCCAGGGGTAGCTAACTGTATGACCACCCAGACTAGGTGGTCAAGTGTGGTGTGCAGGTGACGGGGGCCTCCCCTGGTGCAGGAGCCTGTGGGTAGCTGGTGACCTGTCTGTCCCCATCTGCTGCCAGAAATTCTCCACTTACCGGATAAGAAGAAGAGGACTTTCGAGCCGCCTTCGACAGGTGAGGCCCCAGCCCCACTGGCCCTGGCCATTCAGCTAGAGAAGCACAATTCCTATGGCCACGAGACCTTTTCCTGTGCTCAGACCGCAAGGGGCCAGGCATCCTCCTGAGGGCACCTCCTCCACACACAGTGGAACACTCAGGTGATGTGCTGAGCTGCCCTGGGCTTTCAGTGGTGTAGCAAGGGGCAGGGATGGGAGGGGGCGGGGAAAATCCCAGCCCTGTCTGGCACAGGTACAGAGTCCTCGGGTTTCTGCACCTGGTAGCCCCCGCCCATCCTCATGCCTCACCCAGGCAGCAGCAGAGCTGGCGATCAGCAGCATCGGACCTTCAGTCTGTCCTCCACACTCGAGTCTATCAGGAGCCACTTCAAGTTCCTATCAGGTCAGCATTCTCTTGATTATCCGCAGATTTCCCCTAACATGGGCTCCCTGGGGCCCTATGGGCACTAGGCACTGCTGACCTCTGTCTCTACAGATGGGCCCTCTGAGAAGTGGATGGTCAGTAAAGACTTCCCAGGCCTGCGATCGGAGGTGGAGGCTGGCTGTGCAGAGCTGGAGCGCTTGGATAGGCTGCTGAGGCGGCAGTTGCTGGATGGCCTTGGGAGGGTGCTGCAGGACCAGCCGGGCCTGGAAGCTCTGGAGATCTCGGTGAGCTGGCGTGCTAGGGGATGAGGGGGTCTTGCCCAACCAGCCCCCTCCCCTCACACCTCTGTCTGCGCCGCAGCTGGAACAGGGGCTGTGCAGCAAAGGGCCAATGCAGCCTCTGGATGGCCCAGCAGACGCCATCCTTGAGTGCCTGGTGCTCCCCACCAGAGAGCTGGTGCCGGAACTTGCCGCCCCTGTCTTCTATCTGCTGGGGGCATTGACAGGTTAGCAGCCCGGGGGGGTGGGGGTTGAGGGGAGGGTGGATCACAATGAGAAGGTCCAGGTTTCCTGTTGAGCTTCCCAGAACCCCCCAATCCCAATCTTTCCACAGTGCTGAACGAAGACCAGCACCAGCAGCTGACTGAAGCGCTGGAGAAAGGGAGGCTGTCAGGGCTACTGGAGCTGGTGAGCACGTGGGGCCCTGGGTTCAGTTGGGAAGGACCACATGGGCTGGGCCTCCTGCTCTGGGGCTCAGGATTACAGTCCCCGTCTCTTGCCTTCTATTGTGTGCCCTCAGGTGGAATACCTCTTAGAACACAGCGCTCCTTGGCAGGAACGTTGCTCTGTGTCCCTGCCCTCTGGGCTCCTAGGGAGCAGCTGGCACGAGGAGGCACTGGCCTGGGTCTTGCTGGAAGAGTGTGGCCTAGAGCTGCAGGTGAGCGCCCCCCAGGTGCTCTGGAAGCCAGTGGCCCAGGAGCCCACATGCGCTCTCTATGCCTCCCTGGCACTGCTGTCTGCACTGAGCCGGGAACCCTGACATCCTGCACACTGGACATCTCTCCAGGACTGGCGGGATGCATACCCACCCCCTGCCAACCCTTGGATGCGTACCCATCCCCTGCCAACCCTTGGATGCATACCCTCCCCCTGCCTACTCCTGGAAAGCCCAATTCAACAGAAGGCCAGTATACCATGATGCTCAGAGGTTCAGAAAATGCAATAAATGTGATGTACAAAAGAAAGAAAAGTGACTGATGTTTTGGAAGAGTCGCAGATTATGAGTAGAGGTGAGGCTGCCCGCCAGCACCAGGAGTGACAGGGCACCATCGCTTCACCCCTGCTGCCCCATGAGCGAATCTGCTCTGTGTCTGCACCTGGTCATTCTCCAGCTTCTACATTTGCTTGTCTGAGAAAGATGCACAGAGTAATTTAGGGGTGCTAAGTCTGTTACATAAGAGAACTCGCTGTCAGGAGACTCTGAGGCACACAGCTGAGGCATTGGAACTACACTGTGCCCCAGTGCTGAGCTACAGAGAAGCATAATCTTTTTTTAAATTTTTTTTATTATTTATTCAATTGTGCACGTATGCATGTGTGCATGTGTGTGTATGTGTGTGTGTGTGTGTGTGTGTGTGTGTGTGTGTGTGTGTGTGTGTATGGCCGAATTCGGGAACCACCATGGACCACCTCCACCTCCTCCTTGTTTACTCTGCCCCGGGATTCACAGGCTCCGCCCTACCAGGACCAGAAGTGCAGGCCGCCCCTGCTTCCGCCCGACGTCTATACGTGGGGTCTAGGATCCGAACTCAGGACCTGCAAGGCAGAGGCTTAACCCCTGAGCCACCTCTCCAGCCCCAAGGAGCATAATCTTTACACAGATTCTGAGAACCCAATAAATCAATCCATTCCTTGTAAGATCCAGCATCCTCTGGGCTCTGAGTCTAGGAAGACATGGCCTAACTGACATGATGTAGATTTGTGGGAGTTGGAAGCTCAGACCTCCAGGAGAAGCAAGCACTTGGAGTGCTACCCCACTTGCGCAGTGCAATTCAGTCTTGCTTAGCTTTGCCAGAGGCAAAGTTACTCTGTATTGTTGCCGATAAATTCACAACCAGAGGGTTTAAGGGAACAGGAGTTTTATTCTGGTTTACGGATTATCTAATTACAGTTCCTTGTCTGGCTTGACAGGACAACGCACACCAATACTAAGGGCTTAGAGAATGGGCCACACCATATCCACAGAACTGCTGAGAGAGGAGCGTCCCTCACCTGCCAGACCAGCATGTCTGGCCAAGTAGAGCAAAGAAGTCAACTTCTTCAGCCAGCTCCCTCCATCTTATGCATCTACCTAGAGACTAGCCCCACCAACCACAGACTGGGCCAGCCCATCAATTAGACAGTCTCCTGCAGGCTTGCTCAGTGCTTAACTCAATTGCTAATTAATTATTCACAACTGTGCCCAGAACTCAAACCTTCAAAGGTCAAGTTGACACCTGTATTGTACTTAACTGACACAGAGGAAGCAACAGCACCCCCTTCTGTCCTGGCACACAACAAACAGGCAATTCTCAGGACTTGCTAATATGAAGAGATAGAAAGTTCAGCTATGGCCTGGGTATTAAACCTCCAAGAAAACCCAAAGGTGACATTAATGAAGCAGAAGGTAAACTGAACTCAAAATACCAAGGTCCCAGTTACAGAAAAGCCCTCATCTCCATCTGAGCACATCATGAAGAATTCTAGCACCTCTCTGACCTACTCTCCTTCAAAAACTTTTTTTAAATTCAATTAGTTAGTATACAAAGTAATGAGTTTCACTGTGGCCTCAACATTCGCCATTATACTGTATTTGTTTTTGCTGCCATCCCCACAGCCTTCCTCAGCACCCCTCCCCCTCTAGCTGGTTCCTTTCTTCTCCCAAGTACTTCTACTTTTTTCTTTTTTGTTGTTAATATTTGTTTGTGAGAAAGGGAGAAAGAAGCACAGGGAAGGTGCTTGCATGCCACAACACACAGGTGGAGGTCAGAGGATAACTATATGTGCGTGTGTGCGTGCGTGTGTGCGTGCGTGTGTGTGTGTGTATGTGAAAGCACTGTGTGTGTGCCTGTGGAGGCCCAAGGGTGATTTCGGAAATCATCTAGGATTGCTTCACTCTGGGATTTCCCAGGTTCAGCCTTCCAGAGTTGAAAGTGCAGGCTGCTGCCATTTCTGCTCAGCCTTTTTTTTATTTTATTTTTTTATTATTTATTCAATTGTGTGTGCATGCATGTGTGTGTGTGTGTGTGTGTGTGTGTGTGTGTAGGAACCACAGGCGAATTCGGGAACCCCCATGGACCGCCTCCACCTCCTCATTTACTCTGCTCTGGGATTCACAGGCTCTGCCCTACCAGGACCAGAAGCGCAGGCCGCCCCCGCTTCTGCCCGTCTGCTCAGCCTTTTTACATGGCATTCGGGTCTTTCTGCTTGCAAGGCAGAATCTTAATCTCTGAGCCATTTCTCCACTATTTTTTTTTTCACATAGAGTTTATGATGTGAACTATTTCAAACCTTCCGATGTTTTTCTCAAGTGAGAGATTTCCACCAGCCACAAGTAGTTGTCCTGTATATATCTTTGCACCAGGTGGTCTCCATAAGGGGTGCCTGCTACCCACACTTCAAACCACAGATGCAATACAGGCTACAGCTCTTTGGAAGGAAAGGATGTGACACCTTCTATAGAAGGCCACAACACAGATGAGCAGGGGTGGGGAATGTGGTGGCCCAGAGAGGTAGGTATGGAGGTGTGCAAGATAACAAGTCAAATACCTCTTGAAATCAGAGATGAGCCAGCATAGCTGTGATGAATGGGGGAGGGCAAAAGGAACAGGTACCATGACTGGCATAGCCAGGAAGGCTCAAGGGTAGGACTGAGGTCAGGTAGATTGACCCCTGGGAAGGGGACAGGCCAGCCTATGGTGGCACTGGCTGCAGGTCTCCAGCAAACATTGCTTGGGTTACAATGCTATGACAGTTAATCCGAGGTGTCAACTTGACCACAATTGGCATTAATTAAGATCAGCTGAGACCACCTGAAGAGATTATTTGGATCTTACATTTATAATACAAAGACCAGCCCTAGATCTAATTGGACCTCCCAGTAGTGGACCAGATAAAAGAAATCACAAAACAGAAGACTGGGAAGAAGAGAGACTCTCAGGAATCCTCCAGCCTTCAGCTGTCACCCACTAGCCTATTTGATGTGTGCCATGATTTAGCTTGCCTCCAGCTTCAGCCACCAGCCATGTCACCTCCACCATGAAGATTGTTTCTCCCCTCAAGAACTGTAAGCTGAATAAATTTCCCTTTCTCCCCTAAGTTGTTCAACTTTGGGTGTTCTCTCACAGCAATAGTAACTGTTAAGAAATTTGTACCAGGAGTGGGTATTGTTGTCAGAAGATTAAAAGCACCTGGTACCACAACTCGAAGCTGAGAGAAGGTGGTACCCAGCAGTATGGCCAATGCTGTGATGTGGCTAGTGTGCCTTTGGAACTGTTTGTTGGGAGATATATGGAGAACTTTGGGACTTTGTGCTGGAAGTCTTTGCATCTTGGTGAAGGGGCCAAATGGGCCTTTCTCATCAAACCTCCAAAGAGAGCAATGCTGTGACAGATCCAGGCAGTGGAAGTCCAGCTTGTGATGGTCCAGAGGGGAATAGAGACTGTTTTCACATGGACGAGTGACACATGGAGCCATGTGTTAGCAGAGAATTTAGTAAAGTTTTGCCTTCATCCTGAAAGCTTGCCTGAAGTTAGACTGGAGTGCTTGGTGGAGGAAATTTCAAAGCAATATAGTCTTGACAATGTGATATGGCTACTTTTGAGTTGTCTTCAGAGTTATGAAAAAGAGCAAGAAATCAGGCAGAAAACTGTGAGGTCTGATGAAGAAAAATGCAATGGCAAACTGAAAGAGTTTGAGCCAGGAAGAAGCGGAGAGCAAAATGTCAGCTGTTAAAGAGATTAGCTCCATTAGTAAATCAAAGTTGCTTTCAATTTGGATAATAGGAGAGGCTCTACCTTGAGGGCAAGTGTTATAGTTAGGCACAGGGGTCAACCTGACAGTTGAAGGTTTGAACTCTGGGTACATTTGTAGAGAATTAGTGGTTGAGTTAGGCGGAGAGCAAACCTGCAGGAGATTATCTAGCAGATGGGGAAGGCCCAACCCATGGTGGGTGGGATTCGGCCCTGGAATAAAATAAAAACAGCTGGTTGAGAGAGTTGGCATCCTTGTGTACACTTGGCTAGACATGCTGGTCTGGCAAGTAAGATCGTCCTTCTCTCAGACATTATTTGTTGATGCCGTGGCCAGTTCCTTCGACCCTGATGTTAGTGCATGCTCTCCCATCAAGCTGGACTGAGCTGTAACCAGTAATCATAAGAGAAAATAAACCCCTTGTTTCCTTAATCCATTTGATAGTCATTTATCCGCAACCACGCAGGCTAACTAATTCTCAGAAAAGGCTCCCACCCATAAGAATGCAAATCCTTTTGGGAGGAATGAGCTAACCTGTGGAGTTCCAAAGCAAGGATCTGTTTCTCCCCCCAAAGCGATCACCCAAGAGAAAAAGATTTTTTTTTTTTTGCAGTCAGCACAGAGAAAGGGGCTAATCTCCAACCCAAGGCAACAGGAAAACTTGGCAAAGTCTTCTACATGGTTCTGGTTTTAGAGATATCAAAGGTGCAAGAGAGAGGAGGTCATGGATTCCTCCTCCAAGGCTTCAGAGAATGGTGGAATCCAGGCAGCATGTGGCAGAAAGCTTACAGTTTAGAGGCCCAAGAAGGGCAGTTTGTGCTGTGGAGTTAAAGCCTGATTTGCCATTGAGAAGTGAAGATGTGACCTGTGCAATTACTGACATGTCAGTGACACCCCAAAGTGTAGCATGGATCAAGACACTAGGATCCTTATAGGCAAGGGACTAACAGTCATAATAGTGTTCCCATTCCCATACTAAAGGGTAAACCAAGAAAGGGCTCTGGGCAATGCCACTGAGTCCTTACACCTTACTAGAGTGGAGGGCTCAGAGGGAAGTTTGACATTCACACTAAAGGATGTTCCAGGGAATGGAAGGGGAGAAAGGAGGGGGGGAGGACACTGGGAGAAAGGGAAGGAGGGAGGTGAAAGGAAGGGGAAAAGGGGGGGAGGGTGTAAGGGGTTTGAGGAGGGGTGGAGCGAGGTAGGGGATGGGGTACTTATTAAGCTTGTATGATTGGGAAAAATAAATAAATATACTTTTAAAAAAGAAGTGAAAATGTTAGAGATGCCAGAGACAACATGGGACATCTGCCAAGGAGAGCTTTATATCCTGGGAGAAGTCAGCCCAAGAGAGTGACATGTTCTACAGGTAGCTGCATTGGAGGGATGGAACAGAAGCCCTTTGGAACTGAGATGATTTCAACAAGAGGCTCACCTGTTGGACTTGGAATTACAGGATTCAGAGTTTGTCTGCTATTTTTTGGTCTTGTTATGGACCAATCTTTCCAGGCTATGCCTTCCTTTTGGGATGTTTATTTTGTGCCATTGTATGTTGGAGGTATGTAACTTGTCTTTTGATTTTATAGGAGGCATTGGACTTTAGACTTTTGGACTGTGTTGGGACTACTGATGTAGTCTATACTGAGACTTTTACAGTTGGAATGAGCATAGTTTTGCACTAAGAAGATATTTATGTTATGTAATGTTAATATGTAGTTATGTGATAAAATGTTGTAATCTACATGATATTATCTTATGGGATGCTAAGGACTAAGCATCTCTCAAGGGACTTTGTCACATATTTGGCAGAATTGTGCATCTTACTGTTTTCATGTGGAGATTAAGAATCATCTAAGGAAATGTGATTTGGTGTCAAGTTGACAAAGGGTGGACTTGTGATAGTTAATCCTAAGTGTCAACTTGACCACAATTGGCATTAAGATCAGCTGAGATCACTTAAAGAGATTATCTGGATCAATACATTTACAATACAAAGACCAGCCCTAGATCTAATTGGAACCTCCCAGTAGTGGTCCAGATAAAAGAAACCACAGAACAGAAGACTGGGAAGAAGAGAGACTCTCCAGGAATCCTCCAGCCTTCAGCTGTCATCTACTAGCCTATTGGATGTGTGCCGTGATTTAGCCTGCCTTCAGCTTCAGCCACCAGCCATGTCCCTTCCACCATGAGTGACTATTTCTCCCCTCTGGAACCTTAAGATGAATAAATCTCCCTTTCTCTCCTAAACTGTTTGACTTTGGGTATTCTCTCACAGCAACAGTTAAGAGTAATCGTTACAGATGCCATCCAAGTCACATGCCAGGCCTCCTCTGGGGCAGAGGAGGAGATGGGAGAATGACAGGTCTGGCCAAGGACCAAAGGATGCGAGAGGAGGGGCTTGGGGCAAGCCATTGCCACCTATGCTGGTGGGCTACACAACTGTCATGTGGAGAGGGAAGGCTCCAGGGCAGGGAGACTGGTGTCCAGCACCAGGCTCACAGTGCCCCCCATGAGATTTTCTTCTTCTTTCTTCTTCTTCTTCCTTTTTCTTCCTTCTTTTCTTCTTCTTCTTCTTCTTCTTCTTCTTCTTCTTCTTCTTCTTCTTCTTCTTCTTCTTCTTCTTCTTCTTCTTCTTCTTCTTCTTCTTCTTCTTCTTCTTCTTCTTCTTCTTCTTCTGCTGCTGCTGCTGCTGCTGCTGCTACTGGACAGAGCATGGGCGAAGTGCTGGTGAATCCAGGCACAGGGTCAGGCTCAGTGGGATCCCGGGCAGCTCCATCGGACAGCAAGACTCCTTTGCTGATACGGGCTGTCTGCATAGAGCGGAGCTGGCCGGGCCAGGCCAACTTGCCGCCTCAACAGGCGGAAGAGGCTGGACCCACGCTGCGACACCTGCGCCCGGGCAAGCAGCGCTACCTGCTGGGCAGACACGTGCGCCGCTGCCGCCACTGCCGACTCTGGGTCTTCTTGGAGCTGCCCTAAGTCTGCACCAGGTGAGAACCAGGATGGGTGAGAGGGGAACCTGAGCCATGGTCTTCTCCTATCGGTTCCTGTCCCCTCCTCCCTGGAGCCCTCCACATCCTCAGGGATCCCCCACTCTGTGACATATCCCATCCTCACCCTGAAACAGAGAGTTGAGTAGATCCGGGCTGATTCTGCCGGGGCTTGCATGGTAAACCAAGAAGCCTAGATCAAGGCAAACTGGTGAGCTCTGGTCCCAACCCCAGCAGAGAAAGGCTGGCTGGGCTGGATGAGAAAGACTGCCTCACCTATGAGCACGGTGGCCGCCCGGCGCAAAGTATCCTGGGGGCTCCGCAGGTAGCCCTGGGTCTGGCTCAGGAAGTGGGGCACATGGCTCGGATATCGCTGAACCTGGGAAATAGAAGTACTGGTGAGGAGCCCCAGGGCAGGCAGCATGACCTGCCTCGCGGGAGAATGATGGCCATGTTTGGAGCACCGTGGAGGCTTCTGGGAGACGCGAGCTAACCATACCCGCTCCCCATCACTGTGCTTTCTTTACTGACCAGGCGGCGGCACACACGGCTGAGAGCCTCGGGGCTGTCGTAGTGAGCCACAGTGACCATCTCCTCCAGCAAGCCCCAGCCAAGGGCCTGATCACAGCGCGCCAGGGTCCACTCTGAGCTCTGGTGCACAGGAAAGGACAGGGTTGTGGGACTACCGAATGGCAGCTTGTAAAGAGGGAGGTCCTATGGGCAGGAGAGGGGTGACAGAGCCTGGGACGAGGAGGCTGAGGACATCAGTCCAAAGCAAGACCAAGAATCTGGGGGTACGTGAAGCCTTTATCCCTGATCTGAAACCTCCTGAGAGGCCACAGACTGGGAGCAGGGTGTGGGACAGAACACTGACCTCAGCGGCATCTCGGCTGGGGTCGTGTAGACGCAGCAGCAGCGGAACAAGACTCTGTAAGACCAACTTCCGCAGGGGATCATGGAGCCCAACTCGGAGCCCTCCGCGGCCTCGCCGCACCAAAGTCCCAAGGAGCCCAAATGCAGAAGCTCGGATGGAGTCCCGGGCCTGCATAAAAAAATGCAGCCAAGACACAGGAGAGAATGAAGCAAGGACGGCACGGGCATCTGTAGTGGGCAAAGAGAGGGTTTGGAGAGATCTGCTGACTGGGTTCTGTTCTGGGGGCAGGCCCAGAATGCTTGGTGGGTGTATGATGGGAGAGCCTGGGGATGGGGCTGTGCACCATTAAGAATGGCCAAGGGAAGGGGAAGAGTCACGGGCGGGGCGGGGCGTTGCTCACATCATCCAGGAGTGGTGGGAGGCGTGGCCGCAGCTCAGAGCTCAGTAGCCGCACAGGGGCGCTTGGCTGCAACAGGACCCGCCGCAAGGCGCCCAGCGCAGCATCCACGAGCCTAGAGTCACCCTCGCCCAGCGCACCCAGGAGTACGGGCAACAGAGTCCTCACGTGCCGCACCTGTGAAAACTGGACTAGTGGCCAGACCCTTGCAGACCCCGTCTAGATCCCGTTTGACCCCTCCTAATACTGCCAAGTCCTCACCTTTCCACGATTCAGCGCTAGGTGACCGAGACCCAGCAGACCTAGCCACCGCACTGTGGGTTCAGGGTCTCTCTGCCAAGTGAGAAGCCGCTCCAGAATGATTTCTTCCCGCAGAAGCCGTGTGGTGGGCTGACTCTGCAGCAGCTTCAGCAAGAGAGCCGAGGCACAAAGTCAGACCGTCTGGACCCTGGTATAGGCTGGCAGGATACAAGTGACCAGACACACCTCCCACCCCTTTGGGAAGGGCGCTCACCCCAGTGAAGAATGCCATAGCTGTGAGGCGCTGGGGGTCATGGGCGCTGCGCAGCCGGGGAAGCAAGTCAGCAAAGAGGCCTCGCAGATGGTGATCAGCGTGGGCCACCATGGCACTGGAGTAGCAGGAATGAAAGCTCTCTCTTCATTCGGGGGGCTTCCCTGGGGGCCCCAATCCCATCTCCCTCACTCAGAGAGGCAGTGCCTCGCACCCGGTCAACAGGAAGCCATTTTCTGGTGTGTGGTCCTGGGGCCTCTCCTCACCTGGCCAGTAGCAGGACACCCTCCAGGTGGGTGTGGGCGCCTACCAGTCTCCTCCAGCCTCCTGCCTGCTCCATGCACGTGACTACCATCCGGCCACCATCCCCTGTGAGCAGGGCCTTCAAGGCTTCCACAGTGCAGCTGCAGTTGGGAGCAGTGGACAGTGAGGACTGAGCAGTACCTGTTCCACCTCCTCTTATCCAGGTGTTCCTCTCACCTGGCGTGGCTGTGCGGTGGCCCTCTGTGGAACGGGCCCCAGACTCTAGGGCTCTCAGAAGAGAGGGGCCCTCGAGCCAACTCATGCAGCTGCGTGACCAGCGCTAGCAACAGGTGAGGGTAGAAGCCTCGAGTGGCTCCTACACACCCAGACACCGCCAACATCTCCCCAAGAGCACGTGTGGCCTATGAATCAAGAGGGTCCACTATTTGAATTGTGCCAGCTCCTGTCATCCAGAGCAAAAAATCTACAGACCACCCCAAAAGCAAGATGACTTCCCAGGTGCCTGTGCCAGGCCACGCCCCCTGGTGGTGCAGGCTGGAGCCTACTTACCGCCAGCGCCTCAGGCTGGGGACCAGCTCTGCCTTTCAACGCCCACAGTAGTTGCACCAGCACCTGTCCATTTACACGCTGATTCCGGCTTAGGACTTCGCCACAGCTCAGCGGCCACCCTAGGGTGCATGGTATCCCCACATAAGACAAAGGCCAGGTGGGGAGGAGCTGCACAAAGTGCTCAAGGACATTGCCACTTCAACTCCAGGAGTGGGCAGAAGCAAAGCACTGTCCTCCTTCATCTACCCGCAATTCCAGAGGAAGCAAGTATAGACAACAGAAAAGGTTTGCGTAGAGCAGCTGCCAGCCAAAGCACACCAGGCAGGACGGTTAGCAACAGGGAAATGGACGTGGGCTTGTTTGGGTTTTTAAAGATCATCAGAGAGAATAAAAACACAAATGTCTTCTAGGGCCAAGAGAGTGAAGAGTCAGAGACTTTGGGGCTCCCAAACCACCTGTCTGTTGGTGCTGGGATACTCCAAGGATAACCACTGCAGAGAGACAGCAGGACCCCAGGAAGGCAGGGCATTTTGAGTCAGCCAGATGAGAAGCAGCAGTCAGAAAGAAGAGATTCCAAAGCCCTTCTCCCTGCGGCCTGTTGCTCAGAGATGGACGAAGCTGCCAAGCAGGAAGGGGGAAAGAAGCCGCGTGGTGCCTCAGCGGGTGGAGCTGGTTACCGGTCTGGGGGCAGGGAGCTGGGCAGCAGCGCACACACCACATCCTGCGCATGTTCCAGAGCTAGGGCGCTCAGCACCCTGAGGGCCGCCCGCCGGGGCCTCCCCTCGGCCAGGCTGGGCACCTGTGCCAGTAGCCCACGTACTAGACCATGCACCTGGGTAGAGAGGCCAGGTGTCAGTAGTCTGACACTCTCAACCTTCCAAGAAATTCTCTCACCAGTACCCATCCACCCCACTTCAGTCTGTCCTGCAGGAACAACTTGAAAGGGGAGGTTGTGGGAAGCTGGACGCTCCAGCCTCCCATCCTGAAAGACTTTCTCAAGGGGTGCTGACCTGGTCCTCTAGTCGCTGTCCTTGGGCCTCCAGGGTTGAGGACAGAGTAAGTGCTGTGGCCTGGGTCCCAGAAAAGCCAGCTTCCTCCAGGCAGGCAGCCGTGTACACTGCGAGGTCAGCAAGAGCTCCTTCCTCCCAGGAACCCTGGGGGCCCTAGGGCAGGGAAGGTGGACTGTATGGCATCTGCAAGGCTACCAGCCCTCCTCCCCATTGTCCAGGACCTCCTCTCTCAGTTTGCTGTGAAACCTTATTCTTCGGCTTTCTGACCTTCTTTTTACAGGACCTTGCCCAACTCCAGCATCCCTAATCCAACTGTACCCCACAGCCAATCTCAGAAGTACCCCATCTCATAATGCTCACCTGGCAGGGTCCATCAGGGACTGGATCTTGGGTACTATGAGGTGAACAGTGCTCGCTGCCAGCTGTGGGGGTAGCCACCCCACTCCCAGGCTGAGTCTCAAAGTCGACGGTGGGTATTTGGGTGTGGGCCTCAGCCTCAGCCTCAGGTTCCAGGTGCTCCCCCTGAAGACCTGCGGGAGGGGGTCCCATAGGCTGCTCTTGGCTGGCCCGGATCCCTTCAGCTACAGCCGCCAGAGTGAGGGACCCGACAGGCCCTCCCCGGCCACAGCCCCACACACCCCCAGCCATGATGACCCCATCAAGCAGCACCCGTCACTGTTCATCATGAGAAGCCGTGTGCAGGCTGACCTAGAATCAGGCCCAGGGCGGGCCTACGGGCAGGCGGGCCTACAGACAGGCGTGGTGGTGTGGGTATGTATGCGCGTGCATGTGTGAGCATGTGGCCCTTGGCTGGGGAAATACGGAGGTGTCGTGACTGGGCTAATGAAGTGCTCTCTTGACCTGGCTTCGAGAGTCAAGTGCAATGGCAGCCTCAGGCTGAGTACCTGTGGTCTGGCTCTATCTCCCAGGGTCCTGAGAAATGGTAGTGGAGAAAGGAGGAGACTTTAACCCAACTCTCTGACCCTTTTGCCTGAGTCCAGCATGGCCAAGGAGGAGCCAACAAGGTCAAGGGCTGGGCCAGGTGCCTACACTCCTATCCAGTCAGACATCCTGGGAATGGGTGTGATCAGATGCCGTCATCATCTCTAAAGCTGGGGAATCTGGGGTGTGAAAGTGAGGACAGCTGATGTCTCTAAGCGCTGTTGCCATGCCCACTATGGTGGAGGTGGTCCTTGTGAATCCTGACCCATCCTGGGATGGCATGTCTTCTTGCCCTATATGCCCCTGCATCCCTTGACTGAGACTGTTTTCCCATGGTTGTCTGGGCAATTTGTATGCTGCTGTGTGGGAGCCTCTCTCCCAACTCATGCAACAGGGCTGGCCTGACCAGGTTTCTGCCCTAAATCCCCTCCTTCTACCCTCACCCAGCCACACTGTAGGTACTACCCAGCCCTGAGCCAGGGGAGCCAGATGAACTGGTTTGGTTGAATACCTGAGCAGGTGGAAGTGCATCCGGAAACACCTCAAACAGTTGGCTCTACCCAGCCCTGAGCCAGGGAAGCTGGATGAGCTGGTCTGGTTAATACCTGAGCAGGTGGAAGTGCATCTGGAAACACCTCAAACTGTTGGCTCTCAGCCTTGTCTGCCTGTGTACCTCAGGCCCCTCCCTACTGTCTGCTAAACCATGATCTCCCTTGCTGAGCAGTTCTCTGGAGCTTCAAGTCCAGCCCGATGTGCCAGCCCTCATGGAGTCAGCCCCTTCGAGCCTCAACTTTGTCAGTCTCCTCTGTGCCTGGCTGTGCGATCACTGAGGCCCCCAAATGTGACTTACACTAGGTCACGCAAGGCTCTTTTAGGAGACTTGAGCTGCCCCCACTGACAGTGGGCAGTGCTTTTAGTAGGTGTGTGAGGCCAGGGCCTGGACGCCCACCACATCCCACCTCTAAGGAACTTCTACCTTCTTCTATCATGTAGACAGCCTCCTCTTCCCCCACCCTCCTACCTCCTGGTCCTTCTGTTGCACTAAGACCTGGGACCCCAGCAAAGTCTCAGTGCCTGTGACTCCCCACATTCCTGACTCCAGCCCAGCCTTGGAGGACAATTGAGAGACAGAGAGTGGGTGAAATAATGACACATGACAAGACGTGGGGACACTGAGTGACTCATGTTGTTTCTGGTGCCCCCTCCATGGGGAGATTCTCATAAAGGACTTCTGGCACCCAGACTATCCACCAGCGCCTGAAGCTTCTCGGACAGAGCGACCTGCAGAGAGGAGAAGGGGGCTGGTAGCAAGGGTGGGGGACAGGGGGTAGTGGAGGGAGAAGGGGGAGGCCACAGGCAGGCCTGGCTACCTGCCAGCCTACCTGATACACTGCAGGGCTCTGCAGCTGCTTGTGAGAAGGACTGAGGCGGCTCAGAGACTTCTGGGCAAAAGCTCTGGACTCTGCCAGAGATGGAAGAGGCTGGCACAGCTGTGGGAGGGGAGAAAGTACAGAAGCTGGCTCAGGGCCAGGGTTCAGCCAAGGTTGAATGTGGATGTGTATGTTGGGGGCAGTCACCTGTCCCTGCTGTAGATAAAGTTGCAGCAATGGCTCCACTTGGGCTGGCCTCACTGTGCAGGGGTCCTGGGCCCCTTTAGGCCATACCTTCAGTTCCTGCCCAGCCTGGGGTGGGGGCTCTTTTGCCAGCTGCAACAGGTCCAGTAGCAGAGACCCTGTGTGGGAGAAGAATAATGTCAGAGGAGTGCTGGAGACCTGGCGCTGAGGGGCATGAGGGCGCTCACCATCAGCATCCAGGAGCCGGAAGGCAGCCTTGCTCCCCGGCAGTGTTTGCTTCTCAGGATCCTCTGTCAGCTTCATTCGAGGTTGGCCCCCCACAGACACCAGCTGAAAGGATAGAGTTGGGACAGCTGGGCCCCACCCATTAACACTGTGGTCTTCCAGACTTGCCTCAACTGGGGCCATACACTATCCCCACCTTGTACACACAACCCAGAGAAGGCTGCTGGGGACAGGTGACCAGGCTGGTACCAATGCCGATGATGTTCACCTCGCTGCCCTGGGGGAAGAGAAAGTGAGGCTGAGCCCTGCTACAGCCTGTAGGGTCCCGGGACCCTCCAAACTACCCTCCACCTGCCCTCCATGCCACCTCCTGAGCCAGTCGGGTGAGCTCTTTCTCATCAATGTTATTGCTGACCGCGATGGGAACGGATTCCAGCCAGGGCACCTGGAACCTGCATGTACAGAGGGTTCACAGGAACCCCATCAGACACTGGTTTGCCCTGGTCTGCTCCTTCTCCAGCCACACCTACACTTTGCTGAGAAGCTTCTGGTTGGCCCCACCTAGCTGTCCCTTCCAGGGCTTGCCTAGAGGGTCCTGAAACAAGTCAAAGGCCCTTACTCTGGGGAAGGTACAGTCCCTCCCTGTCCTGTGGCATCTTGAAGCTTCCGGAAGGGAGTTCAAGCAAGTACACCCCTATTGGGGAACTCACTGAGCAGCAGTGGTCCGAAAGACCCCACGGATCTCCTGAGCCTGCTCAAACAGGTCACCACTGTCGAGCCTCACACCAATGGCCCTGTAGCCTAGGTCCCCCAGTGCCAGGGCTACCGCCAGGAAGTTGGGAAGACCACTCCTGCAGGCAAAGCAAGGCATCAGGACTGGCAGCTCTGCCAGCCCTTCTAAAGGGTGCCCAGATCACCTGTGCACACTGTAGGAATCCAGCTGCTAGCCCCTTCTAAGGGGTGCCCAGATCACCTGCGCACACTGTAGGAATCCAGCAGGCCCTGGAAGGCCCGGGGAAAGGCCAGAGCATAGGCCACAAAAGCTGCCCGCTCGCCAGGGTGTGGCTCCTGCATCTCCAGTCCCAGGTGGGCACACACACGCTCCAGCCACAGCTTTACACTGGCAACCAAGTCTACCCTGGGGCCCTCACCAACAGCTGGAGCCAACATCTGCAGAAAGCAAACAGTGAAAGATGAATCCAGAGAGCAGTGTAGGCCTGGGAGTGGCCCATACACCTTGGTAATGCCATCCCATGCCAGCTTGCCCATGCCAGCATTTGCTAGAATGTCTGTGACTGTCTCTACCCCTGCTGAGCTAAGGGCTGGTCTTGGGATTGTCTCCCAAGGTTGGTGGCTCACACCAACACTGAGAAGATGGAGGCAGGAGGATCAGATTTAAGACCAGCCTGGGCTACAATTCCACCCTATCTCAAAACAAAACAAACAGAAAGAGGTGCTCACCGGGTCAGGGGGAATCTCACCACCCAAAAATGAAGTGACAAAGGAATGGGCCAGGGTTCCTGCCACAGGCACACCCCGCAGTTGCCCAGCAAGTGTGTTACTGCTGCTGTCAAACCCTGTATGAAAAGTCAGGCAGGTTCAGGACTCTGGGTGCAGTGGAGCCTCCCTGCCCCAACCCAAGCTTCCCATGTCCAGGGCCATACCACCCAGGTAGCTGTAGGTGGAGGCAGTGAGACCCCCATCTGGACCCTGAGCTCGCCGCAGGCCCATCTCTAGTAGTCTCATACGGGGTCCGACAATCAGGCGATACCGTGCTGCGTTGGTGGCAACGAGGCTGTGGGGGACGAGGGGCCAGGATAGCCCAAGTGAGTGTGGTAAAGCCACTCAAGTGTGCCAGAGCACCAGCTTAGTAGGCACCAGGCCCCTCCCCTCGGCAGCGCCTACCTGGCATAGCTGACCAGGCAGAGCAGAGGCGTCTCCAACAACTGCACCAGCAGGAGTGGTCCAGACACCTGCAGTAGCGGCACCTATGGAGAGCTGTCAGCGCTGGGTGCTGGGCCCTTTTGCCCCATCCCTTCCCCTGGATCCAGGCTTGCCCTGAACTCACGCCTGGGAAAGCGAGGGAGCCCTCCGGAAGGGCCCGCAGCGTCACCCCTGAGCAGTCAAGGGCCCGCAGATGCTCGAAGAACGCAGGGTCAGTGTCGGGAGGCAGCACCGAGGCCAGGAACTGCACATCTGTAGCAAGAGAGATGAGAACTGCAAGGGAGAGCTCCACTCGCCCAGGTCCAGGCACGTAGACGGGTTGCTCTGGGAACCTCCAGCGCAGGGCTCCCTAGGGAGTGGGAACGCCGCCAGGGGGCGGGTGGGGGGAGGGGGAGAGTCTTCTGGCTATCCCTAGAGGTCGCGGACCTACCTGCGTCCTGCAGACGGAAGGCGCGTAGGAAGCGCAAACAGTCACGCAGGCCTGCGGCCAGAGCAAAGGAGCCGCCGAAGGGGCAGCGTCGGAAGAATAGCTCAAACTCGGCGGCCTCGCTCGCCCGGCCTGCACGCCAGTAGCCCAGCGCCATGGTGGCCTGGTACAGGTCCGTGAGCAGCGGCCGAGCCGCCGCGCACGCCTCACCATCCTGCTCCATTGCCTCCGGTTGCAGCCAGCAACAGCCCACGTGACACAGGCCAAAGGTCCTTCCCACCCGCCTAGACCCGCCCAGGTGGCACCAGTCCAGGACCTTGTACTGGCACGGGATCGTTGCACCCAGAAGCAGGGGCCGCTTTTCCCAGCAGAGCTGGACCTGCCTCCTTCCTTGGCAGGCTCTACTCCATCTTCCAGCGCTGAATGACTGCCACATTCCACTTCCTTTAGGCACCCAATTCCCACCCTTGGCCCTCCTGAGAACCAGTGCAGATGCCAAGTGGTGCATCACCTCCCTGTGGCCAGCGCTGTAATGGGTGGATCAACCTCAACATCTTGGGCTTTATATGGAATGCAGCGGGTAACTGGGCAACCAGCAGGTTGACGTCCCCCCTCCCCAAGAGAAAGGGGGCTGCTTGACAGGAAAGGATGTGACTGTGCAGGCCCTGTCAGTGTCCCAAGATGACTGCTTCTGTGGAGGGGGCCTGTCCTCTAGATCTCATAGGAAGTTCTTTAAAACCCCCAGCCTGTGGAGAGGTGGCTCAGGGGTTAAGCCTCTGCCTTGCAGGCGGAAGGTCCTGAGTTCAGATCCTAGACCCCACGTATAGACGCTGGGTGGAAGTGGGGCGGCCTGCGTTTGTGGCCCTGGTAGGGCGGAGCCTGTAAATCCTGGGGCAGAGTAAACAAGGTGGTGGAGGCAGTCCGTGGTGGTTCCCGAATTCACCCGTGGTTCTATACACACACACACACACACACACGCATGCACACACACAATTGAATAATAATTAAAAAAAACCAGCCTGGATTTACCCCACTTCCTGATGGTTAAGGCCCAGGGACCCCGCCCTGACAGGAAATAGGCATACCATCTCACCAGCCACGAGCCTGCAGCCAGAGGGAACACATGGGCCCAAGTGCAATTAGCACAATTCCACACAGCACAGTTGGCTGCCCGCACTTCATCTTCCCAAACCACAAAGACAATGATTCCAACCCATGTTTTAAGCAGCTAAAGGGCAGGGCAGCCCCCTATGGAGCTGTATCAGTTGGGTGCAAGGGCACATAACTTCACAATATCCTAACGGCAGGAACAAGAGGTGTACAAAGTAGGGACCACATCTGTTTTCGGCCTTTACAACTTTGAGTCAGGCTTATGACTTGCAATGGAAAGTGAAGTGGGGGTGAGGAACAGGAGGTAGGGGAGACAAATATGGCCCAGGGCCTGCACGCCGAAGAGTGACAGACAGTAGTCAAGAGTGCGGAGTCTATCTTTAATCTCAGCTGGACCTCACACACATGAACCACAAACGCTTGCGTTTCAGATCTTATTGAAAGCTGCGATGTCGACACTCTGCACCTGTGGATGGGGACAAGAAGCATTACTGCAGCTCTCCCTGCCATCTGCATGCTCTTGCTCCACAGGGCTCAAGAGA
Organism: Typhlomys cinereus; assembly: GCA_023101885.1. Classification (NCBI taxonomy): domain Eukaryota; kingdom Metazoa; phylum Chordata; class Mammalia; order Rodentia; family Platacanthomyidae; genus Typhlomys; species Typhlomys cinereus. The sequence goes on from JALPQD010000795.1 coordinate 452,663, forward strand.
ACTGCTGGTGTGGGGCCACAGAAGGGTCCAGCAGTCACCGGGTTGCCCTTTCCCACCTCCACTCCCATGGGCTGCCCACTCCCACTCACATGCTCCTCAAACTTGGTGATCTCTTCTTCCAGCAGGTCGGTGCCCACTTTGTCGTCTTCCACCACACACTGGATCTGCAGCTTCCGGATACCATAACCTACAGGCACTAGCTTGGAGCCTCCCCAGACCAGCCCATCCAACTGGATGGATCGCACACAAGCCTCAAGCTGGGCCATGTCTGTCTCATCATCCCACTGTGAGAGAATGCGAAAGACTGTGTGAGCCATCTTAGAAGTCCATAGAACACCAAGAAAACACCCAGACTCCCTCTCCCCCGATGGCAGCTGTTCACAGGCTTCCTTGACAGATCCTTGGAAAGAGTACTGATTTAATCCCCCTCCTCCCCCAGCTCTGTTCTGCTACCTTTCCTAAATTGCACTTCCGGGACCTAGGAGGTTTGAGAAGTGGTGGGGATAGCAGGGGGTGGAGTCCTTGAGGCCCATCCTGCCACTACTCACAGGCTTGACATCCAGGAGGATGGAAGACTTGGCCACCAGGGTGGGCTTCTTGGCCTTCTTCTCTGCATACTGGCGCAGCCTCTCTTCACGTAGTCGGGCCGCCTCTTTATCCTCCTCTTCCTCATCACTGCCGAACAAGTCAATGTCATTGTCCTCGTCGTCCTCTGCTGGTGTGGCTGCCTTCTTGGTTGGAGGCTCCACTTGGCGCATGGGAGACACATGCTGTCAAGGGAAGGGGACGGCGACTGAGGCCCACCCAGTCCTGCCCACTCCCCTGCATGAAGAAAAAAGGAGCCTTTGGGAGCTCCCAATTATGTGGCCCCCTAGGGACAGCTGTCACACCCTCCTCTGCTCCAAAGGGTGCTCACCTGGGTCTGTGGAGCTGCTGCTCGGTGGGTGGGTGAGCTCTTCTCCAGGGAGCTGAGCCGAGCCTCCAACCTGGAAATGGCCTGCTGCAGATCCTGCACCACTGTGGGCACAAGGGGCACTATTAGATGGCTGAGACCAGGGCTGGGCCCCACCTGTCAGGCCCAAAATCTCACCGCCGCGAAGATTCTGGTTTTCCACTTCCAAGCTGGCGATGCGTACAACGAGTTCGCTGTGATCTCCACCAGGCCCACTAGAGGCTCCAGGGCCTGAGCTCTGCAAGGCAGGGGAGCTGGACTCAGTGTCTCAGTTTGCTCCTAAGATCCCCTCATAGCCACTCAGAAAGACAGCGCCAGACTGGTAGGCTGGCATGGCTGTCAGTTTTGCTAGGCCCCCTACTGCACTGGGTTAAGGACCCACAGAGATGCAATTCAGGACGAGGTAAGGGATAAAAATCTCGTGCTGGGATGGGTGGTAAAGACACGGGGACCTCAGTGAAGATGGCTTCAATCACTGTGACACTCTCGACAGAGCGCACAGGACAAGAAGCGGGGGTCCAAACACAGAAGCAGGACTTACAGTCCCAGGGGTGGCCTGGCTCAGGGCCTCAGGGGAGCTGGGCAGCGCGGCCTTGAGCTGGAAATGGGAGGGGAAAGCAGTTGAGGGGTCAGAAGGAGTGAGCACCTGCCAACCTGCTCCTGAGCTGGCCTTAGATGGCTCTAGAGAGCACCGATAGGTCCTCTTGCAGACAGTCATGGCTCCTGGCCATTCCCCAGATGTTAGTCTGGGAAGGGGGTCCATGCACAGCAGCTGGGTAGCTGGCTGAGGACATGGCTGCACACAAGTCCCACCTGGCCCACTTAGCAGGTTCCCTAAGGCTTTGCTCTGGGGAGAACTCAGAATGCTGCTCCTTACAACAGGCTGCAGACACACAAGTCTTTACCCCCCTGCATGGCATCAGCTCGTTTACACCTAGGCACGCAGCAGTAGGATCTTGGCAGAGTTAGCAGAGGAAGCCCAGCTGACCCTGAGGAGGTCTTGCAGAAAGGTCAGACAGGCAAGTATGCGTGAGATGAAGCACTGGATTAGCAGGGCCATGTTCAGAGCACATGGGGCCTTGTTGGCTCTGTACAAGAGCCCCGGGGATGAGAAGCACAACTCACTAAGGGACCTGCCAAGGGGTTGACCAAAGCCAAGACAGGAAATGTTTCTACAGCTGATGAGTTGCTAAACTCACCTCAGAGCTCAATACCTGGCCAAATCCCTGATTCTGTGTCCACCTGGCCTGAGCTTAGTTGGGAAAGGGTGAGGCTAAGAGCTGGTGGCATGAGGGCTCAGAGCAACCTGAAGATGCTGCACGCCCCTGACCACTGTGGCCAACTAGGGTCCTGGAGATGGTCACACTTATTTTGCACGTGTGTGTGTCAGAGGGCACTGTGTGTCCCTGTGGCAGACCAAGGATCCTTTAGGACTTTGGGAATCATCTTGGAATTGCTTCTGTTTTTTTGCTTCATTCTAGGATTTCCCAGGCTCCACCCACCAGGGCTATAAGTACAGGGCACTTGGCTTTTTTTTTTCCCATGGGACCCAGCATCCAAACTCAGGACTTTCTGCTTGTGAGGCAGAGTCTTAATCCCTGAGCTATCCCTCCAGTTCAATGGCCATGTATGAATCTCTGGAGTCTGTATTGGTAGTTCACATGGCACAATGGATTTCATAGACAGCACTAAGCAGAACATGATGGCTTATTCTGACAGGCAGGAGCAAGAGATCAGGACACAAGGAGAGGCCAAAGGGCACTGAAGACCTCACAGTTTTCCAAAAGATGCAGCTAAGACACAGTTTCCCACAGGTCAGGAGACAGGGAATGGCCAAAGGCACTGAAAACCTCACAGTTCTCCACTTAGAGATGACAGACACTGAGAAACTGCAGCCAGACTGAGGGCCAGGAATGGATGGACAGCTGCTAGAGTCCAGCGAGGACAAAAAGTTCGAAGGTGTGTGACATGAAAACTGATGGGAATGTCCTGTCCTGCAAAGCTGGGGACATATACACTACAAAAACACAGGCTCCTCAGATCAAAAGGAACCACACAATCAAGGGTGCAGATTCCACAGGCGTGAGGGTTGCTGAACATTTACTGCAAACTAGTGTGGTTTGTGAAAACCAACTCGTGGCAGGGCTGTGAACCACAACGCAGACCCTCTCAGCCTTCAGTTCTCATGCCAGGGGACTGCTTAGATACTGAGGTTGCTTTCCATCTCTTTGCACTTTCTTGCATGAGAACATGCCTCATGGGAGCAAACGTCCTTTGCTCTCACAGCTCTGTGTCCAGAGAGCACGCTTGATGCACCTGTGCTCAGACGAAGGCACGCTGTAAAGGAAGGCAATCCTGAGGATAGTGTGGGGCAAACGTGGCAGGAATGTGTCACTGATGGCCACAGAGTGAGCTATGAGGTAAATGTCTTCCTTCCTTACCCGGATTCCACACCCCAATCCTACAGCACCAGTCTGCTATCTGACTTGGCAAAGTTTCAGAGATTGTGAACAAAATTCTGTTCAGGATTTTAAGACAAATAGGGAGCCTTGGGGTCACTGGCAGACCTGATGCCCAGAAAGAATTCCTGTGACGGCGGGATGCAGGAGTGCTGCTGAAAGGAGACATGCAGACAGACAGAAGCTGGAGGGACCAAGCTGCCCCTGCGCCACAGCCCAGTGGGAGACAGGCAGCACAGGCAGGAACAGAACTTGCTTGTAGCACCTAGCTTTTAGTCCCAAGACTCTCTTCGGACTTCTGACCTCCCGGAACTTAAGATGACAAATATGAGAAGTAGCCAGTTACAGAAGCCAATTTCAGGGCACATCTGCCTCCCAGAGGGAGAACAGTGGTCTCATTCCTGTGAAGTAGATGGCCAGTGCACCAAGTCAGCCTGACACCTAAAGGCACATCTTCCTTAGCAAGCGCCACAGGCCACAGGCCCCTCTTCCATGACAGGCCCATCTAGAAGGGAGGAGGCCACCCTAAAGGTAAGAACCCCATGGACACACACCCTCTCTCAGCAAAGGAATAGCAAGAAGGAAGAGAACCTCAAGGAGTGTGCTGCAGCATGCACCACACACAAGGACAAGGCTCAGCCCCCGCTGCCCGAGGCATCGAGGAATGCCCAAGGGGCTGCAGCAAGCAGGGAGAGGCATAGGAAGGCTGAGCGAGTAAGTTGATTTCCACGGCAGCCTGGGCTCAGGAGAACAGCACCACTTGATGGGCCCCAACTTGGTCCAAAGAGCCAAAATAGTCAGCAGTACTGAAGGGAAAAAAAAATCAGACATGCTGTTGGCCAAGCATGAGCCCACGGGTACATGGGCCGCGGGTACTCACTCCGGCCAGGGATTTCTGGATGTTCTCTCTGGCTCTCGCAATGTCACGGAGGATCATGCTGGCACCATTCTCCTGCAGACAGTGCAGAAAGAACCAGTCTTTTCTCTTTTTCATATTAAAAAATTTTTAAAAACAAAAGCCCACACGTACATAAAAACAAAAACCCTACAAAACCCAGAGTGAGACAGCTCCCTCGAAATGAAGCTCCCAGCAACAAAACAGTTCTGACACCAGACTGCTTGCCAGCCCAGCTACCGGGAAGCAGAAGCGGGCTGACCGGAGTGCTAGAATCAAGAGGCAAGTCCAGAAGAGCACCCCGGGAGCCAGCCAAGCGCCCCTAGTTCCTTCAGCAGAGCTCTGGACCACTGACCCAACCAGCTGCTCCTGGAGTGCTTCAACTGGGCTGTAGGGCCAGTAGCTCTTACCTGGTGGGAGCCGCCAGCCACAGGCCCATTCATCTGTTCATAGAACCTCCGCTCTGCCTTGTCGTACTTGAACTTGTCGAACCAGATCTTCTCATGCACTAGAAAGTTGGTGGCCATTTTTCTGCTGGAAGGGGGAGGAGAGCCCAGATCAGCATGGCTGGGAAGGGGGTCCTGGTCAACCCCTGGCTTCTTCTCACCAGGCACCCTGAAACATCCCAGAAGTTAACAGGGCAGGCTGTAACATCACACCCCAGATGGCTAACTCTGGACCAGCTACCAAGTCCCGTTGGCTTAAGGGCTGCCAGTCTAAAATGACAGATTCTGCCACCTGAGAACGCAAATGATGCCCAGCATTAACACCAATCCCTCCACAAGCATATGGACAGATGTGCCATTCTTCTCCGGTTGGTATGGGCTTCCCTTCCAGGGCCTGGGCCAGTGTGTCCCAAGGCCAGTCTTCTGGGTCCCTGCCTTTCCAACTGCACAGCCAATGAGCCTTACCAACAGTTAGAACACACGCGGCTGCAGCCACCCGCCCTCCAAACCAAAGATTCAACAATGGGACAAGGGCGCTCTGATCACTGGGTTTTGCTGCTGCCGCCACCCACAAGAAATGTATTTTTCACAAAAACAAGCAGAACGCTTGTCATTCTGTTCAATTCACAAGTCAGAAGAACCTTCAGTATTTGTTTTAACCACTAAGATAGTAAAAAACCAACAGATGCAATGAAAGCTCCATAGGTGCCCAGTCCAGCTGACTGTAGTTCTGCAAGTCAGGTCTTGCTGGTGGCCCACTTGCCACCATGATGCTTCCACATCTGCAGGAGCACAGGAGCCCGGGTGTGCAAAGTGTCCACAAAGTCCACATCACTCTATGCAGCCCTTCTGTTGTCCCATGCATGACGGCTGACCCGCTCTGCTCCAATTCTGCCTCCACTAGACCTGAGCGTCTGTTCACAGGAATGGATCCTGACTCTCCTACCCGCACGAGGGCATCAAGCAGCCAAGCCACTGCAGACCCCTGGCAGGTAAGCCAGGCAAGCTGATGTGGAACTCCCCCCCACCTCATTCCAGGGGAGGTAAGTAGCAGACATGATATAGGGACACCCCCTCAATCCTCCCTGGACCCTGGATTCAACTCAGAACTTTCCAAGTCCTTTCAAACTACTTTTGCCCCTCTATCTACCCACTCCATCTGTCTGGCCTGGGCTGGAGAGGGAGAAGTCATCTTCCAGGGCCCACCTTGCCTCGTGAGCTCTTCTCTGGCCCCTGGCACTCAGACCACCACCTGTGTTGGAGCAAAGTCCCTCATGCTCTACACTAAAAGTCAAGTCTCCCTTTCAGTCACAAGGGGTGAGACGACTGTGAGCCACATGCTCTCGGGTCTGATGTCACTTTACCTCAGCAGGGACATACTGGGAGCAACAGGTGATTTGTCCTTTCAGGCCCTTGCCAGGGGGATTCAAGGGTTGTCCAACCAAAGGGGGCCTCCTGTGTGAAGCAGAGGGGCTGTCCTATGCTGACCCCTACCCCAACAATTCAGAACTTAGTAACCTCCGGAACACAGCCCCAGCCCAATCCACCCTATATTCAAGTAATCAGGTGCCAGTCTGGTGAGGGCTATGTCTAAGCTTGCAGCCCACACCAGCTCCAGCACCTGCCGACATATTTCTCCTACTTGGGTCTCAGGCTGGACAAGGATGTGCCAGACCGAGGAGTGGGTCGGTGGGCCAGAGAAGCAGCTTCTAGACGCCAGGCTATGCGCAGGGCCTCAGCAGCATGGTGGCGGCACTCGGCGCTGTCATAGGTGGGCTTGCTGAGCCAGGGGGCCTCTGCATCCTTGTGAAGGAAGTACCAGTAGGGCAAAGCAGAGGAGGTCTCCCCATCAGCCCGCCGTGGCCCACCCCTCTTGTTTGCTCCTGTATTCCGGTTCCGACGGTCTCTGCGGCCTCGTCGTGCACCCTCTGCCTGGCTGGCCCGCTCCTGAAGGCGCACTTTCCCAGGGGGATGGCCGTCAAACAAGGCCTCATAGAAACCCCTTTCAGCAGCATCATACTGAGGCTTCTCTAGCCACACCTCCCGCACCAGTGCCTGCAAGCTGCTCAGGGGGGGCTGGCCATTGGTTGGTGGGCAAGACGGGCATGCCAAGGTCAGGTCAGGGGCGGCCACCTGCTGACCTGTGTCTGGAACCCCCTGGCTGCAGCTTCTCTGTGCAGCCAGCAGCAGGGCCTGAGACCACTCCACAAAAGCCCGCTCAGCCTGATCAAAGCAGGCCTTGTTGACCCACACCCCCCAGGTCACATGGTGGCAGGCTACATGGACCCCATGAGTGCAGGGAAGGGCCAAGGCAGGCTGCTGGACTGCCTGTGCGGCCACATCCGCCAGCCTCTGACGGTAGGAGCTTTCTGCCTGGTCGAAGAGTGGCTTCTCCAGCCACACGTGGTCAGCAGAGAGACCCACAAGGGCCAGGTCCGTCTGGCCAACCCAACTCTTGGGAGAGCGCTTTCTTTTTTTCTGGAGGGGCTTCTTGCACTCCTGGTTCTTCCTGCTGTTGGTGTTGGGGCCCTCCGCCTCCTCCGTGTCTTCCTGGCTGGGCCCGTTCACAGTTGGCACCTCGGCCAGGGGCTGCTGGGCAGAGGCGGCGGCTCTCGTGGCCTCGTGCTCGTGGAAGCGCCGCTCGGCTTCCTCATACTTGTGCTTGTCCTCCCAGACGGTCTCCAGCGCACAAGAGGCCTTCGCACTCCTCATCTTCAGGCACAGCGTTAAAAAAGCAAGCACAAGAAGGCAGTTGCAACAAGGCAGGGGAACCTGCCTCCCTCGCCTTCCTCAGCAGGACAGGCAGGGAGGTCTGGGGAAAGTAGAGGACAGGGCCTCCAAGAGGATCCACAGAGGACATGCAGGGGTTCAAAGGCCAGGTCCACACAGGAAACTTTTGTAATAATAAGGAACATACATGTGTGTATATGTGTTCATGTATTCTTACTAACTATTGCCTTTGCTGACCCTGCCCCCAATGGTCCTAGACACCCCCACCTCCAAACCTGACAGATAGCAGCTTCCAGGTGGAGCACTGGATGAAACAAATAGCTGGACTCAGTGATACTGGGCTTCAATATAAACAATCAGTTTTCTAGTTTAAGCACATCTAAGATGCTTTAAAAAAATGACTCATGGCTTATCTGAAATCAAACTTAGAATGGCTGTGTTATATGTAGGATGAGTCCAGCACCTTCTATGGCTGACCGGTGTTTTCTTGGTTCAAAGAGAGACCCATGGCCAATGCAGCTGGAACACCAGCAGTCAAATACTTCAAGTCTTCTGCACCCACTTTGTCAATCCCCATTGTCCCATCAGTCACTGCAAGGGTAGTAGATCCTAGGAAAGGGACCTTACAGGAAGGCGTCAGGAGCACAGTGTAAGTGCTTATTCCAAGTAGGACTCTAAGATTCCCTGAGACAAACTCAACTCACAAGGTCCAGAGTTGCCCTCCATTAGTTAGGACCCCTGCCCACTGCTCTTGAAGTCAGGAGGAGCTCCATGGACAGGACCCAGACTTGGAAGTGATGTGTAGGATGTGGTTACATGCTTACTTGGTCCTACCCTATCAAGATTCCTACGGGTCAGACTCAACTGATGCCCAGAGATTGATATCTCATTGGTTCTGTGGACCCGTGTAGCGCTGGGCCATCTGCTGGACCCTCTGGCAGAAAGAGGGCAGCTTTCTGCTACACGCAAACCTTCACACATCTAGGATCCTTTCTTGACCCTTGTGCCCAACACTGCCAACCCCCAACTCTCACTGCCCTGATAGAATGCCTAATCCTTCCATGGAGAGGACCCTGAAACCTCCCGCTAAGGGAGCACCAGGACTCCAGCAAGGCCACCGGGTTCTTCCAACTGTGAGAAGCCAAGGTCGGGCGACACAGAGGCCCAAAGAGGAGAGGTCCCAGCCACTCCTTTACTCACCAAGGCCAAGTGGCAGGGGCAGAAGCAAGGTGGGAGCAGGAGCGCAGCAAACAGGGCATTGTGACATCATCTACTGTCACCAAGGGGTCAGCCCGTACCACTGGCAGACTTGACTGGCCCTCTACTATTCTGCATATAGTTGCTTGGCTCTCTGGAGCTTTGTAGGTCTAGGATGACCCCACGGCCTTCAGCAGGGTCCGTTAAGATAACCCTAGGTCTGACTCCCAGTTGGGCCTCACTCACTAGCTTGTGATCCCAGACCCTGACTCACAGTGCAGAGTGGTGTGTTGACCTGCCTTGCACCAGGCCAGAGCCCTTCTCAGGTCCTATGGGGTGCCTACTTTCCACTGGAGCAGCTACCCTGCCCCAAGAAAGTTCAACTCTGCACCGGTGCAACATGAATCTGACTTGGGGATGGGGACTCCCACAGGGCACCAGGCAGGCGTACTTACTTTTGCTTTGGCCTCCTAGGATAGCATGAAGAAAAAGCAGCAAGGTTAGCGCAGTGGGAAAGGCCGGCAGAGCCGGACAGCAGGCTGTCAGCTGGTACTCTGCCATGTGGCAAGGCGACGGAGGGCAAGTATCGAGCTGGTGCACATTGCCACAAATCCCAGTGCTGGCCTGTTCCACATAGTTAAGTCAATACTCCTTTGTTATGTGGCCTTAGGGACACGCAGGAACCACCTGCAGGAGTCACCCTCTCCTGCCCGTCTTCACCCAAGCCATGGTCAGCGAGCTCCCACAGGTGCTCTCTGGAGCTGTGGAAGGAGCTCAGCTTCTCCCCTGCACTGTCCAGGCCTTGGAAGATAACCAGGTTCCTCCAAGGGGCCAAGCGGCCCCATGCTCTGCTGCCACTAAGGCCCACTGTTCTGAACTAGGACCAGGCTTCTCATGTTGGTGTGGAGGTACAGGACAATTAGGCAGTGTTGCCAATGTAAGACCAAAACAAGCAGCCAAGACTCTGAGAAACAAGGCCCTCTCCAACCCGCTCTCCCTTCAGATCCAACAGGAGGCGACTGACCAGTGTGCTCGAGAATGTAGACATCTGAGGACCAGCTGTACAAGCCTGCAGTTGTCCAGGAAGAACAGCCTGGACACAGGAAGCAGCAACTTCTCACATCCCAACAGGACAGCTTGGTCCACGCCCACATTCCTACACAGGTTGGCCTCCTCTCTCCTCAGGCTTAACCTGCAGTACAGCAGGGACACAGGAGGACGAAGCACGCAGAGAAGGAGGCTCAGATGCACCAGAGAAAAGTGGCCTAATCACTTACTCTGCAACTTGACATTGGCTGCATTCCTGGGCTGCAGGCCAGCTGTCAAGGCCTCTAGTGAGACAGGACGACAATGTCTGAGGGGTTCTGGATGCAGGCAGCTCATGTGGCCCATTAGGCCTTTGGCTGATGGGATGTGCCCTGCAGGGTCATTTAGTCCAGTGTCCAGCCCCAGCAACTTTTTGAATGAGCTCACTGGCCAGCTGCGGCTTCCAGGCCACCTTTGTGCTGCAAAGGGGAACACGGAGGCCAGAGATCTCATGGCCTCTACTAACTTGAACCTGGTGTTGCCCCTGAAAGAAACACTTCTGGTTGGAACGGGCCCTGAGGAAAACAGGGTATGACTTGTCCTGGCTGTCCCCACTACAGTAACTAATGTATTCAGAAGACAGGGCAGGTTCCCTGCAAAGAGCTGGCTTGCCGTAGCCACAAGTTCTGTACCCAGTCTCCACAATGATGGGCTCCCAATATTGCGCCCCTCCACCCACGTAGCACCACCTTTTAGGTTCACAGAGCTTGAGACTGTGAACCAGTACTGCTGGGCAGGACTTTCTGGAGTACAAAGGCACCTGGAGAACATGCTCAATGGCCGGGGGGAACACCGTGGGGCAGATAGAGACTCAGCAGTGATACTTACCTACAGTCTCTTTTTAGAGTTAAATCCCATAGCTCCCCATCCAACTGCTTTTCAGCTGACTCTGGTACCCCAGCCCTACTCACAGGTACAAGGGGCCCCACCTACCTTGAGATCTAGAGGCCCTCTTGCCTCAAGTGTCATTGCTTGTTGTTTCTATTTCTGACCCTCGACCTGTGTATGAGTCAAGGCTTTCAGGACTGCTCCCTTTACATCTGCCAACACCTGTGTCATGCCTCTTACCTACACTGGGGACAGTGGCGTGAAATGACCACCCAAACCTGCTGCATCAGTGACAACAGCACATTCCAGCATCTGTTTTACACAAATGTCTCAGGGCTTCCAAACATTGTCTTAGATCCCCAGCACAAAAGCAGAGCCCAGCAGATGCTCAATGTCAGCCCCTCCCTCCAGGACTCTCTTCCACCACCAACCCCTCCATGACATCTCTGCCCCACTTGTACTGAGCTATTGGCAGCCTCACCCAACGGGAGTGTTGGCCCTGCACCATGTTCCTAAGAGCAAAAGTACATCCCAGGCTGGAGGTTCCCACAGCCCCCACTCTCACGACAGTTCCCTAAGTCCCCTAGCAACTCGTGGGAACATCTCTCCCGGAGGATCCCGTACTCCTTACAGCTGCCCTACCTACCCGTTGGCTCAGGGGCCAGACCGTCCTACCGGATAGAACAGAGCTTGCTAGTCCTGAGTTTTGTGTCAGACGTATCTCGTTACATCCATTTCCTTGATCAGAAGGAAGGCGTATGAGAGGCGGAGCCTTCTGAGGTTAAGACTCAGTTCTGCCTCCGTCTAACGGAACCAACTCAAGCACCCTTCGACCAGCCGGGCCGCCCCAAGTTTAGCTCCACAAAATCATTTTGCGGCAGGGTGGTCTTTCATTCCGGAAATCAACCCTAAATGCCTAGATAGGTCTCTGTTCCACTCGGCCACAAGTGTATCGCCGCCTCTGCTTCACTTCTTAGAAACAGGACGAAGACACTGCCCAGCCAGTTTATTAGAATCTGTAGAGCTCCGTTTCTTTTGAACCAATCGGCATCGCACGCTCCTTTTTCCCCGTGTTGGTGACCCCAATTTTAGGTTGCCCTCAGCCCGTCCCCTTTATGCCCAGAGCCCGGGGTGCTCGCCCGCAAGAGCTCTCAAGGTGCACAAGCTTAGCAAGAGCTGGTAGAGGAGCCCGCCCTGCCCCAAACCCCGACCGACGGCGTGGCAAGTTTCAGCCCACCGGCCGAGCTGCCCACCTAAGCCGAACACAGGCCGACAGCCATGTGGCCACCGGCGGCCCCCGCACAGGCCGAGCCGCCCGCCCGCAGGCCGCGCAGCCTGCCTTGCACGGGCCCAGCCCGGCCGGTCTCCGTGACACGTGCGCTCCTGGCGGCAGGGCCGCGGTACTCACACGCCAGGCAAGGACGCAGCAGCAAGAGCAGGGCCGGTGAGCATAGGCCCGCGAAGGCACGGGAGCGCACGGAAAACGGAGCAGGCCGTACCACAGCGGCGCGGCGGGGGACTCGGCCCCCAGCACGAGCCGCCGCAAGGGCCAGGCGCCCATCACGTAGGGTGCCGGGACTGCCGAGACACGCGTCGACGGAGAAGTACCTCTGCGGCTGCTGCTCTCCTCGGAAGTCGATGCAAACGGCCGGCAACGGGGCTACCGACCACCCGTCGCCCCTCCGCAAGCTTCGGAGTGGAACCGGCGGGGCGGGACCGGCGGGCGCACGCGCCGAAGACTCGCACAAGGCGGCTACTGCGCCGGCGCCTGGGGGGGGGTGTCGGGGAGGAAAGGGAATGCCGTGGAGGACCGGGGTGCCGTGGGGGGGCGGGGCGCCGTGGAGGGGAGGGGCGCCGTGGAGGGGAGGGGCGCCGTGGGGAGGGTGGAACTGGCGCTCCTACGCCCAGCAGGGGTGGTGAGACAAAAGGGAGGGACGCAGGCAGTCCCGCCCCCAGCCCCTCCCCGTGCAGTGGTGCACGCGGGCGGGCGCCAGGCTCCGGCACCGGGGTGTTCCCTGCTGCAGTCGCTATGTACACCGCGAGCCCCTTGGCCGGCTCGGCCTTGCATGGGGTCCCACACCGTGGTCGTCCTTCCCCGTCCGGGCGCCCTACGGAGCCGCCTCGATCCCCAGCGCCTGCCCCGGGGTCTACCGAGCGCCCACCGTCCCCTGCGGTCGGTCCACGGCCTCGAGTGGCTGTGAAGATGGCCTTCCGCAAGGCCTACTCCATCAAGGACAAGCTGCAGGCCATCGAACGCGTCAAGGGCGGTGAGAGGCAGGCTAGCGTATGCCGCGACTTTGGCGTGCCCGGTGGCACGCTGCGCGGCTGGCTCAAGGATGAGCCCAAGCTGCGCTGGTTTCTGGAGCAGCTGGGCGGTGAGGTGGGCACCCAGCGCAAGAAGATGCGGCTAGCCAATGAGGAAGAGATCGACCGTGCCGTTTACTCGTGGTTCCTCACGCTGCGCCAGCACGGTGTGCCGCTGTCAGGGCCCATCATCCAGGCTCAGGCCGAGGCCTTTGCGCGCCAGATCTACGGCCCCGAGTGTACATTCAAGGCTAGCCATGGCTGGTTCTGGCGCTGGCAGAAGCGTCACGGCATCTCTAGCCAGCGCATTTACGGCGAGCCCGAGACCCCGGCCACAGGCCCCGCGCCTCACCTGCGGGTCAAAGACGAGCCTACACAGCAACCGGGAGCTGGTCTCCTGCGGAACCAGGCGTTGGCCCCTCTGCCACCCATTGAGGGTGGCTATGGCGATGAGCAGATCTACAACGCCATTGTTACAGGTCTGTATTGGAGGCTGCTTCCTGAACAGGCCGCAACTTCTGAGGCAGGGGACCCGGAGCTAGCGAGTCGCAGTCCGCGCTGGCGGGGAGACCGAGTGACGGTGCTGCTGGCTGCCAACCTGACTGGCAGCCACAAACTGAAGCCACTGGTTATCGGACAGCTATCAGACCCACCCAGCCTACGCCACCACAATCAGGACAAGTTCCCAGCCTCCTATCGCTACAGCCCGGATGCCTGGCTCAGTCAGCGGCTACTGCGCGGCTGGTTCTTTGAGGAATTCGTCCCGGGAGTCAAGCGCTACCTGCGCCGAAGCTGCCTGCAGCAGAAGGCTGTGCTTCTTGTTGCCCACCCACCCTGTCCGAGCTGGGCCACCAGACTGTCTGTCAGGGAAGAGAATGAAGAGACCCCCAGGCAGTGCAGGCTTGAGCCACTGGGGTCCCCAGAAGAGCTGCAGACACCAGATGGTGCCGTGCGGGTGCTCTTCTTGTGCCAGGGCAGCGGCTGGGCACACATCCCCACACCGTTGGAACATGGTGTGGTAGCAGCCTTCAAGCATCTGTACAAACGGGAGCTGCTGCGGCTTGCTGTCTCCTGTGCCGGGGGCTCCTTGGTGGACTTCATGCGAAGCTTCATGCTCAAGGACATGCTGTACCTGGCCGGCCTGTCCTGGGACCTGGTGCAGGCAGGCAGCATAGAGCGCCATTGGCGGCCTGGCTTGAGGTCAGCCTTCCAGCCTGGGCAGCCGCCAACGCACCAGGCAGAGGATGCTACTGGACACAATAGGGTCCTCGGAGACCTCACATGCCTGGCAGCTCTGGCCTACAAGCACCTGACACCTGAAGAGGCGGCTGAGTGGCTGCACCTGGAGGATGATGGGGGTCTCCCTGCGGGGGGCAGAGAAGAGGAGGATACTTCACTGGCCCCTGCAGCCCCTCCATCCCCAGCCAGCCTACCCTCTAGCATGGGAGGGGGAGAGGAGGAGGAAGAGGCCCGGGAGCAAGGAAGAGTATTGGTTCCCACTGCAGGGGAAGCCATTTGGGGGCTGGAGATAGCTCTGAGGTGGCTGGAGAGCCAGGACCCCAGGGAAGTGGGTCCTCTGAGGTTGGTGCAGCTCCGCTCCCTCATCACCATTGCACGGAGGCTGGGGGGGCATCACGCCGCCACCAATACTTCCTGATGATGGTGTGTGACCACCATGGCCTCTCCTGCTGCCCTGGGAAGGAGGGAGCCACAGTCTGCCCTTTCATCCCCCTTCTCCTTGGGACGAGTCTCAAGCTTGGAGGAGCATGGTTGGTGGAGGGCATCCTGCCACATTCTCCTCGGTGGCCTGGGGGAATAACTAGAAGAAAGGCAAATGCTCTTCCGTGGGGAGACACACTAGGAGTCCCTCACTCACTCTGGACACAAGCACAGCACCTACTAGCGAGCAGTTGTTGGCTGTGCCTCTTCTGGCCCTTGTGGGGCTTCTTTCCCTCCCCTCCCCTTGTGCATTGGACCAAACTGCTGCTCTTGTTCTGTTGTGTCCCTGGTGCTGCCACATCTCAATAAAGAGGCAGTTTTTTCTTTTTAATCAAATGTTTTTAAAGATGTTCTTCAGAAGGAACCATGAGTCCAGGCAGAATGAGGTGACCTTCCTCTCTGGCCTTGCTCAGGAGACTCCGGGTTCCTGTGGGTGGGCACCCAAGCTCAGCCCCAGCCCCTAGCCTAAGCTGGCTGCCTTGTGATACAGCAGGAAGGGAAGGATGGAACTCTGTACTTCCTGAGTCCTAAGTACGCCAGGGGCGTAGATTTATGCTCCACGTGGATTTTTATCTGGTAAAAAAAACTCCATTCTGGATAGGTCTTTTGTTCTGTGGTGTTCGCAAGTGTTTTGATTTGGCCCAGGTAGCTTGATCAATAACAGGGCAAGTCATAGACCTGAGGGCTTACAGCTAGCTGCCTGAGCTGCCTGGGAGCAGGCCCCAGGTGTCTGGGAAATCTGCAGTGCCTTAACATCTGTCACCCCTGCTCAGTGGGCTCTTCCTACCCCAGCCCTTCCCCTAGACCTGTTTGCCTCTGGGATTGCCAAGGGCACGGCTGCCCCAGTTTGGAGAGGACTCAAGGGACCATCCAAATTCTATACCATCCTGCTGCTCTGTCCAGTTATAGATTCAGATAGGTGCTGGTGGCCTGGGACTGAGAGGCACCTAGTCCTTGAGCTGGCGGGACTCACTGTCTTTGTAGAGATGTTGCCCTGCATCTTTGTAAGGCAGGGCGGGGGCTGAGGAGTCTGCCTCCCTCATCCTCTTCAGTATTCTAATGGTCGGAGCTTTGAAAGCATGAAGCAGGGAAGTGCAAGGCAGTGAGCTCATGGCTGGGAAATCATCTACCAGCCTGACAGTGGGTGGAGCAGCCAGAGGTATGTTCCAAAAATGATTTCCATACAGGTCAGAAAGCACAGCTCCTCCTAACCACATCCCATCCCAGTCAAAAATACCCATAAATACTAAGCTAAGGGAGAACCTGGAGAATGTGGTATCCAGAGAACTGAAGATCAGACATCATTTTCCACCCTGCTGGGACCCACCTGGCCATTCATGTACCCCCCCCAGTCTGATTCCTAGGAAGTGTAGTTGATTGAGTCTCCAATGTAAACAACGTGGATGAGGCTTCAGAAAGTCTAATGTCTTTATACCAGCCAAGAGGGCTCAAGGTTTTCATCTGCAGCTAGGGATGTAGCCTAATGGTTGGGGCACCTGGCCCCACATTCATGAAATCCTGAGTTCAATCCATAGCAGTCCAAAAAAAGTAAAAGTACAATCTTTGTAGGAGGGACTGGCTGTTTTCCTTGCATGCAGCGGGCAGAGATTCAGGTGGCTGAGCTCTGAGTGCCCAGTGTCCTGGCTATGTGCACAGGAATCTCAGGATGTGCAATGCTGCATACCTGTTGCATAGGGACCTCAATCTCAGTGGCCTGTGGCCCTGCCTGTGGTGTGCGCTCACTCCATTTCTCTGTGTCCAGCTCAGTGTCTTAAGTAACAGAACAGCTGGGGGCTGTGGACCATACCTGTGTGGCGAGAGCCATGTTGGGTCAAGCTGTACCCACCTGTTGTAGTGTCAGGATGTGCCCACCTATTGCCCCTTGCTGGTGTCAAGTCAAGCTCAGCCAGTAAGACGGCTGAAGCTGCAGTTCCTGCCATCAGCAGCTGTCGTCACCCATGTATGCCAGGTACATGTTTGAAATCTGGGTCTCTTGCTGGAGGCCCACCTCTTCCCCAAAGTGAATGGAACCTTGTGGTCCAGGAAGTGTAACCATCCCTACTAGGCGACCCCTCCCTCTGGGTTATGAACTGAGTGGAAAAGCACAGAAGATGTACAATTGTGTATACTGTTGGAACCTCCACCAAGCTGCTGTTTCAGAAGAGAGAGGGCCTGGGTGTCATTGGTGGCCTTGACCCCACAGTTCACAAACTTAGAAAGGCAGGACACACCAAAACTGGACCAACACAAAGGATTAGCAAGGCTCTCTGCAAGGACAGCATGTACACTCATGAAGTGCTCCACATTTAAAACAGGAAGGGAAAGGTGGAATAGGAGCTATGGAATGTCAGAAAGGAGAGCAGCCTCAGACTGGAGGGCTCATTCTCTGGAGACCTGAGCTGTATTCTATCTAGTTGAGATTGCCTATGGGGATCCTGTTGATGTGCTAACAACCGAGAGCTGACCCCAAGGCTGTTCTCCAGGGGTTCCTGCCCTTGTGGGACCTTCTCAGCCTTGCTTACAGTTGAGTTCACTGGGCCATAGCCCAACGGCCATGTATAATAAACGTGAAATATGTCAACATCAACTGCTCTGTTGTCTTATTTCTGTGACTCTAATTTTAGACAGGACAGCCCATAGGATGTGAATGGGCACAAAACAGTATGAATTAAACAGAACAGCATGGGCACACCCACCAATTTCTCAAAATGCAGTGATAAAGGGTAGCACATGCTTTGAAAGTAAGGGGAATTGCTATACAAGCTTGACTCCATTTGTTGAATTCCCAGAACCCACGTAAATGTGGAAGGAGTAAAGTAACTCCATAAAATTGTCTTCTGACTTCCACATCTTTGCTGAAGCAGGGATATATACATGTGTATACACAACAGGGGCAGCAGTAAAGGACTTAGCAGCATGTGGTGAAGAAGTCTGGTTGATAGGTCACAACTCTGTGTCCCCAAAGTTGCCTCAGGGGCTGGAGAGATGGCTCAAGGATTAAGACACTGCCTCTCAAGCAAAAGGTCCTGAGTTCAGATCCCAGGCCCCGGGGTTGGGGATTTAGCTCAGTGGTAGAGCGCTTGCCTAGCAAGCGCGAGGCCCTGGGTTCGGTCCCCAGCACCGAAAAAAACAAAAAAACAAAAACAGATCCCAGGCCCCACATAAAAACCACCAGGCTGAAACCGTGGCAGCCTGCACTTTCTTGGTGGGTGGAGCGTGGGACAATCCCAGAGAGAAGCAACAAAGAGGTAGAAGCAATCCAGGATGATTCCTAAAGTCACCCTTGGCCCTCCACAGGGACACATGTGATACACACACACACATACAAATGTTTAAGTTGCTTATGGAATAACCAGTGTGTCCTTATCTTGGCACCCACCAGTGGATTGATCCAAAAAACTGTGACAGCTTGCTGTGGGTGAGGACCGGCTGATGACCACCCCCACCCAGTTCCTGCTGGGCAGTATGCACCAGACCTTGCCAAGGATTGGCATGCTTGGAGTCAAGACTACAGAGAAGTTGATCTGGTGTTTGTAGAATACAGTAAGTGGCCTGTGGCCAGGATAGAGCCTCTGCTGTCCACACCTATCTTTTCAGCCTCTAATCAATGGTCAGCTCACTCAGCGCTTTAGATAAATGCAGAATTTTTATTCCTCTTGCGGCTTAGATTGGCCCTCTGCTAAGTGTGTCGGCATCGGACCAAGCAGAGACAGAGCCACCTGGTAACTGGGCAGGATGGAAAGGCCAGGACAGAAGCTGGTATGGGAAGGTAGCACTACTGTACTGGGGAGTGGGGCATGAGGAAGGACATCCTGCTTCTGGCCCTGAGTGCCATCATGCCTGCACTGCTGATAGCTAGCTACCCAACATAGCCCAGCTTTCTGATGCCACCACGGGAGCCTCCCCAAGCTGCGCTGATGGACATTCTCACCCATTCTCAAGGGGCAGCTGGGCAAAGGAGGCTCAGTACCTTGAGGTTTAGGTGGCCCCAAGAGAATCTTCGGAGTGGCCTAGAACAAGGGAACTAGTCCCAGGCAACTAGTCCCAGGCAACTAGACCCAGACAACTAGACCAGATCCTTCCTCAACCACATGGGTTCATCATGTTTTTTCTTCCTCTACTAACAAAAGAAGAGACATATTGAGACCCAAGTCCCGCCTGAGATTGTGGAGCCAGGATTGCAAACCCTTGAGGACTGCTGGCTTGAGAGCATCCAGGCTCAGCTCTACCTGCACTTGTGCCAACATGGGTGCAGGAAGAAGGGGGCCTATTTCCAACAGAGGAGTGGTCTTCCCAGCTGGCCAGGACCCATCCTTCTAGACCTCGAGCAACCCTTCCACCTGCCTGCCAGCAACCTGGCATAGCACCGTGAGAGGTCAGAACCAGCATAGCTCTGGAGTGTGAGATTCCAGGGTGGGAAAGAACATGCCACCTGCTGGCTGCTTGGGTCAGGTGGGTGCTCCAGTTCTCCCAGGTAAGGCTCTGACTTCATGGAGCAGGAGGGCATCTCTTGGACACACTCTGCATGTCCTGTATCATCCCCGCCCACCGATGGTAAGGCGCTGGCCTGGTAGCATCCCCAGAAGCTTCAAGGGTGAACAGGGCTCCTCCACACGAGGCCCAGAACCTTGTGTTTTCCAAATGTCCCAGGAGCCGCCAATATTCAGAACCTCTGGAGTGACCACTGTCAGGAACAGGGTCTACTGTGCTGGGCAAAGGAGCCCTGCAGAGACTGGGATGGGGGGTGGGGGAGGTGGATAGAGAACTGTGGTCTCAGGGATAGGGTAAGGGGGGAACAGGGTGGCCTGGGCAGGTAAGGCTGCTCTTGCCACTCAGGGGCTGTGGCTGACAAGGACCCTGTGGTATCATGTGGGACTTGAACTACTTCCTGCTGAGCTCCTTCGCCCTGCAGGTAGCAGCCTCCACGGCGCTCATGGCAGCTGCTCGAAGACCACCCTGCTCCAGGGCATGGAGCCCATGGATAGTGGTTCCCCCAGGTGTAAGCACATCTGTCCGAAGCTGGGCTGGGTGCCGTCCTTCCTTCTGTAGCATCTTGGCTGTCCCCTGAAGAGAAGGAGTTGGGGCAGTGAGCTGGGCAAGGTGGAGCAGCCACACACTACCCTGGCCCGTCTGTTTTGCAGGCCTGTCTTCCTATTGGCTAGTTGGTATATACTTGGACATTCCCAGCTTCCCCAGGAAACCCTCACTCACCAGCAGAGTCTGGGCAGCAATGCGGTGAGCCAAATCACTGGGCATGCCCATCTTGATGGCGCCTTCAGCCAGGGCCTCAGAGAACGTGCACACCTGTGGCAACGGCATGGGGCATGGGGATGTCTAAGCTGATGCTTTGCAGAATCCAGCACCCAACACAGAAGGTCCAGAGCCATCAGAAACAAGGTGCATTGCATGCAAGGTTGCAGATGCCCAGAGCAAGGGTCTGAAACCATGGCTTTGCAAAGGGACTGTCCTCAAAGGTCCACCAAACTGTGATGTTCCAAGACTCAGAAGAGCTCAGATGGTAGCCTGGAGGCCTACCTGAGACCCCAAAGCTGGCCTTTGAGGACAACTAGGAACTTTGCTGAGGACTTGCCTGCCAGGGTGTGGGTTAGGTCAATACTCACGAAGGCCACACCGCTGCCACTGAGGCCAGTGTGGATGTCTACGTAGGCCTCAGGTACCTCTATACACTGCCCACAGGCCTCCAGCAGGTTCTGCAGGAGCTTGGCGTCGTCGTTCCCAGCATGGTGGCCCCGTGACATCACCATGGCTCCCTCTTGGACTACACAGGGCAGATTGGGAGAGACTCGCAGCACTCGAGTGCTTGGGGGCAGCAGCTGCTCAGAAGAGAGTCAGTATCAGACAGCTGGTGGGGCTGAACAGACCCCTCAGCCTAGTTCAGGCTCTAATCCCCATTTCTCAGGCACAGTGGAAGGAATGAACCCTGCCCCTATGCCTGGTGGGCCAACTTCTGGGATCTGGCTATGCCACCCAAGTCCAACCTGTAGAACACATTTCAGGGTCAAGACTTTAGCCCTGGGACATATCCGTGGCCCACTCACCTCTTCCAGAGTGTTCAGAGAGATCCCAGCAGCCACAGACACCAAGATGTGGTCAGTGGTGACCACGGGAGCCACCTCTGCTAAGACTGATGGCAGAACTTGAGGTTTGGTGGCAAAGATGACGAGTGAGCAGTTTTGTAGCACCTCCTGGTTGGAGTGAGTAGTCTGGCAACCCAGAGCCTACACGGGAACATAGGACCAGAAGCAGAGGTCTATGAGAACAAGCCCTACAATACGGCACTTGGGGGTCACACTACCCTGTTCCCTGGGTCCTCTCACGCATCATCTGCTGCACTGTCAATACTAAGTTTCTCCCAACAGCCCTACTTCTCACGGACTCCAAGTCTGAACCCTTCTCCCGCCTAACATGGGTGGGTATAGACATGTGCCAAGTCTGCTCTGGCCTCCTACAACCTCGAATTTCCTCCTGGTCTCTGACTGCCCCTTCTCCAGCGCAGCCCAAACTGTCTCAAACCTTCATTTATATAAGCCTCATTTATATAAGCTTCATTTATATAAGCCAAGGCCTGAAAAGGACGAGCCCCGGAGCCCCACTCACTCGGAAGTGACCAAGGTTCTTATCTGTTGGTGCGCTGGCCAGCACCTGCTTAGCATCCACTTTGCCTGGGCAGAAAGGCAAAAGCAGGAAGTTAGGGAAGGTAGGGAAGAAGGGGAAGAACCCACCCTGCCACTGGCCTGAAGGTCTGCAGGAATCCACAGTGCAGATGCTTGTCCTTCAGCTGGGTAGTCTGGTTCATTCACCTGCACCTGGCGGTCACCACCATCCACCTGCTACTAGGCACTGGGATCAGCTTAGTCCTGTGACACACAGATCCCAGGCGATCACTGCCTTCAGAGAAGGTGGGCTTAGTGGCCAAAGAGAAGAACTCCAAGGGAGCACCAGGCCTGAGGAGCTGATAGATGGGACACGAGCTTCCTTCCAACAGGACAGGAATGCTAGAATACTCTTGGGGAGACTAAATGTCCATCTGGGGTACAGGGTAGAAAGACTGGGATAGATGGAGGTGCAGATCACAACCTGAACACAGAACCAGCTAATCATATGTCAGTCACACACTTCAGCAATGGGCTCACAGCATCTCCAGGAGGCAGGTAGGGAAACATCTGCAGCTTGTAAGAAGCCATGTTGTGATTGGTCACACACAGCCCTCCAGACTTTGAAGTACAACTGAAAGCTGTGGTCAAAGGTCACCAACTGTACCTGAAATCTATGCCTGAAGTTTTTTTTTTTTTTTTTAATGCTTTTTATTTTTAAAAATTTACATGACATTTCCTAAAAACAATGCCTTCAGTCCTGATAAATCAAGGTCAAAATAGAAGCTCAAGATGACATCAGTCCCAGCCTAAAGGCTTCTAAATAGCAGTGTCACACAGTTAATACCTGTTGCTGGATACCACCAGCTTTAAACCAGCAGAGTCCAAACTCCTTATTTGCCCTGCATGCAGGAGACATCTGACACTGCTGGACACGCTTTGGGTGCAACTGGAACCAGAGATGCCAGGACCTGAATAAAGGGTTCTTCACTCAACTCAGGACAAATTCTCTGGCTCCAGATGTCCACACAGCTGTCCACCACTGGAAGTGGAGCTGGTGCATGACACAAAACTACCAGAGGTTGGCAAAGGTGAACTGACAAGCCTAAGGCCTGCAGGTTGGAAAGGAACTCGGCATTAAGACAACACACACCCCATGAGAAAAATGGTTAGAACCACGTATGTAGCTACAAACGTTCAAACAGCCACATTAAAAAGGTAAAAAGTTGCAGGTGAAGTTAATTACAATTTCATTTAATTCAATACATTTAAAGGGATAGCATTCAAAATGTAATCAATGTTTAAAAACAGAAACCCCTAAGACATGTTACTTTTTTCCCATAAGGCTCTTGGCCTACCCACGCACCTATGGGAAAGGTCGCCCCCGGGACCCTATTGGACTCCCGCAAGCGTCCACTCCACTGGCTCCTTCCTCCGAGCCAGGCGCACACCTCCCACAAAATAAAAGCCCCCCGCCCCCCGACCAAGCCCAAACCTCCCCACCTGCTTGGATGAGTCCCTGCGCAATTGCCACCGCCATGCGGCCCGCACCCACGAAACCCACGCTCCGGGGACCAGACTCGTCCGCCGCCATCGTGATCCCCGCTAGCCAGCGTCCCCAGGGCGGAGGACCCCGCCCCCGAGGAGCCACATTGGTGGAAAGAAGCTGGTGGGCGGGCTCAGGGGCGGAAGGCCGAGGAGGGGCGGGGAAGGGGGCGGCACGGCGCGCGAGCATCTGGGTTTTGTTAGGCGCCGTGGAATCCTAGGCGGGGTTCTCTGCACTTGTGAGTTGGACCCTGACCTTCAAAGCAGGAAATGGAGAGCTAGTCTTAAGCATGCTACGCTTCATCCTGGGAAACGCGAGCCTGGAGACGCTCCGAGAGCTGCACAGGGGATTTCCAGCCCTGAATTTCGATGGAATTCCAAACTATACCAGCGGAGCCGGCTGGGAGCTGAAGAACAGCTGTGGCTTTAGCTGGGGGTAGAGCGCCTCTGGCAGGCGTGAGGCCGTGGGTTCCAGTCTCAAAGCCGCTTCTTCGCGGAAGAGCGCTTCTCTCCGGTGACCAGGGACAGTGCACTGTAACGCTTGATGTCAGGCTGCTAAAGCCCAGTCTCTTTGGTTGGTGGACTAGGGTTACAGGAAGCCTGGGGGTGGGGGCTGGAGAATTATGAACCAAAGTAGAGGGAATAACAACAGGCTAGGTCAGTTATCTGCCTTACAGAGTGAGAGCCAAGCTGTGGACGGTCCTGGTAGGTGGTGGCAGACTTGGGATGCAGACCTGGGTTGTCTCATGGCAAAGAGCATCTGGACACATTTGGTATTTCTGCAAAGCAAAAGTTAGCCTGATCCAGAAAGTGTAGGTTTACTTTAAGTATCAATGTGTCTGACATGAAAGATGTAAGTTACTTGACTTTTTGTCCCCTAAACCAAATGGTTATTGTCTTCAGTGTGAAATTTAACTGTAAAAACTGCTTGTACAATGTCAACAGGTTATAGAAACATTAATAAAAAGGATGTGGACCTAAGTTTTTTTTTGTAAAAAAAAAAAAAGTTGGACTGAAACTAAAATATTGGCAACCGAAGAGCCTGGTTTCCTAGGGGAGGGGATGCGTGGAGACAAGCTCATGGTGGTCCACTGTCAGCTCTAGGTGTGGGGTGGCGGTCAGGAGCCATGTCAGTGCTGGGCGAGGTGTAAGTACCTATCCCCCAGTGTCTCCAGGAACCAGCTGGCTCAGTTCCACTGCTGAGAGGAGGCAAAGGACCTGTGGCTTCCAGCCCTGGTCACTGTGGACAAGGAAAGCATTCTAGTCCTGTAGGTCAGGTTGAAGATCCAGTGCCACAGGGGATGACACACAGGCCAAGGGGTGAATGTTACCTGTTGTGGCGCCTATCGACATGTCTGTTCTCCTGACCAGTTTGGATTTGACCATCTCCACACTGAGGAAATGAGGCCCATGAAACCCCCATCCCTAGTAGCTGGAATTGACCTACAAGGCCAGGCTTACCCCAGCCCTCCAGATATCCTGTGGGTCCCTTCCTGTTCTCACAGATAGCCCAGAGCCAGTCCAAAGCCAGCTCCTTCCCAGAGTTCTCAGGTGCTACAAGGGCTGGGCGTGCCCAGGAGCCAGCTCAAGTGTTGGGGAGGTGCCTGCTAACAGACCACATCTACCTGGCTGCCATGTCTCCACCCTCTGAACCGATTCCCAGGACTTTGAGGCCCTGGGCCTGGCACCTGAAGGGCTGATGGGGACAGCATATGTGGGAACTGCCCAGGCTAAGAAGGCAATGCCAGGGGTGGGGGTGATGGGGGCAGTTGCTGAGTCCAAAATGAAAATGTTTTATTGGTTTCCAGGCTTGGGGCAGCAGTAGTGTGGATCACTGAGGTCAGGGCAGCAGAGGAAGGTGTACTGGCCCAGGCTGCAGTTTCCCTGAAGACAGACAAACAGGACCCTACTGGACAGTTGAATGGAGGCTGGAGGTAGAGGGGCCAGCATGGGATCCAGGTTGCTGGACCCCACCCTCAGTTACTGGCAAGTTCTGGGATGAAGCCCTGTGGCCTTGCCAGCACCTGCTGATGCCACTTTACTTCCGAGCCTGTGCGTAGTTGTCGGTGAACCAAGTACAAGTCTCCTTCACAGCTGCAGAGGCAAAGAGAGGGGTGCCAGTGAGCCTCTGGGAGGACGGAGAGAGGGAAGGAGAGAAGGAGAGAGGGAGGGAGGACAGAGGGAGAGGGGGAGGGTCAGGCTGCCTCCTCCTGGATCAGGTTCTGGTAAGGGTCTGGTGACCAAGCCTCCAGGGTACCCCACCCCCATGTCATAGTGAGGACACTGAGGCCACAGAAGAGAAGGGGAAGCAAAGCCTAGGACAGGTTGGCTGGCTAAGAGACTAAAGATGTGGGCAGAATTGTAGGCATGTGGGAGGGGCAGGGCTCACCCTGCTTGAAGGGTGTGAAGCAGAAATCAGGCAGGTAGGAGCGAAGCTTGGCATTGCTGGCTGTCTTCTTAAACTGCCCATCTGACTTGGTTGTATCAAACTGGGCACCTTGGTCAAGTCCACAGCAGTAGGTGCGCCCCCACCTACCCCACCCAGAACTTTTCTTCCCCTGAGGCATGGCAGACCCGTTCTGCTACCAGGGTAAGAGCACCTGTGAGGGAAAGCCACATCCCTCCTCTGTAAAGCCTCACCAACACCCACCCTGGAACCCAAGGATACAGTGACTTCGCCTCGGAAGCCCATGGCCTCCACCACGGTCTCAGCTGCCTCCTGAATGGAGACCTCGTCCTCCTCGTTCACTGTGGGGAGCCATGGACAGTGGCCAGTTAGGCCTGCCTGGCCAGACTCTCAGGACCCACCCCTCAGAGCAGACCCAAGTCCTGCCCCACGGCAGGGCCCACGGCTACAGGATGCCCACCTGAGAGAATGATGGGATCCACCTCACTGTACTCCCTCAGGACCCAGAGGAAAAGCCGGGCCAGGTCCTGGAGGTCAAAAGTGCAGGTCAGATCCGCAGGTGAGGGCCCACAGGCAGGCCACACTGCTGTCTGCTCCGAGGGGCACTGCCAGGGTTCACCCTGACGAACCCTCTCCTACAGGCCACCCATTGTTCTGCTGAGTCCAAGCTACACTCTTCAACACCCCCAAGTGCCAGGCACTGGTCCCCTATGCCACTGCCTCCCCCACAACCTTCGAAAAAGTGTGTGCTGCCCCCCATACACACCAGCGAGTAGATGAACTGCCTCCGTGGTTTCCCTGTACCCCACACAGTCAGGGCTGAGCCGCTGCCTACAGATGGGGCAGGTATCAGGGCACTGCAGCTGGCCAACTCCCCCCAGCTGGGCCCCATCAGGTGGGTAACCTGGGCCAGGTGTGTGTTGGGCAGCTGCACTCACTCTTGGCCAGATGCACCTTGTGAATAAGGCCCGGAAGCACATGGCCATCTTCGATGTTGAAGTTGTCGTGTGGGCCAAAGACATTGGTCGGGATGACCGCGGTGAAGACACAGCCATGCTGCTGCTGGTAGGCCCTGCGGAGGCACAGCACTGGCCTCATTCCAGGAGGAGGACCCTATTCCTTCCTTTGCCCACCTCTTCCAGTTGCAAAAATGAGGCAATGAGAAGGCCCCAGCCACCCAGGGGCACTTTGCCATCCCCTCTTTGGGGAGGCCTGGGCAAGAATGAGGAGCACCTGTTCTGTACGTCAATCATCCTCTTGGCATAGGAGTACCCAAAATTGCTGTCGTGGGGTGGTCCATTGTGGATCTGGGGGAACAGAAGTAGTACTGAGAACCCCTATTTCCTGGCTCTGCCCATGCCATCAGGCCCTATCCCAGGGGGTAACACCCCTCACCATGGTCTCATCAATGGGATAGGTGGTCTTGTCAGGGAAAATGCAGGTGGACAGGCAGGAGACCACTTTTCGGACGCCCACCTTGAAAGCCGAGTGCAGGACGTTGTCGTTGATGTGCACATTGTCCCGCTGCAGGACATAGAAAAGGCAGGTCAGGCTGCCCACGAAGGACATAAACTGTCTCTTGTTTCTCCAGGGACAGAGGTGGGGAGATGCCCTGGTCCCAGATGTGGACAGTACCTGTGCTTACTCATTCTAAGTGTTCCCAGAACCAGGCTAAGACTCTCACCACTGACCTTACATAACTTCGGGCCACAGGAAATCCTCCTGCCCTGCCTGTAGGAGGATTTCCTGTGGCCCAAAGAGTGTGTAATGCTGGATGCAGCTGAGGGCAGGTGGTAGAGGTGGGAGAAGGCCTGAGTGGGACTCCAACTACATAAGACAAAGGACCCTCTTCACTACCCAATCCTTGAAAAGTCACGCCTGTCTCTCAATGGTTTGTCTTGCCCCGGCCCAGCTCCCAGGCCTGAATCACATGAGGCACTTGGATTGGCTGACAAGGAAAGAGGCAGTGGCTAGGCAGCTTGCTAAGACTGGGATAGCGAGGAGACCTTTGGGCAAATAAATAAAGCCTTAGGCAAAATCTGATCGAGAGCCTCTGCTTACCACAGTTCCTGATCCAGATCAAAGCCGCTGCCCAGAGTCAGGTGAGCCAACTCAGTCCTCAGCTAGCAGAGGCAGGACCCTTACATTATGACCCACACGCACCCCTGCACCCCACAGTGCCCAAGAGTCTCAGGGAGCTGGTAACCTCAGTCTGGGACCCAAGAATCTGACTGCCCATCAGACCCAGTAAACCAGGAACCAACCCCCAGTTGTGGGAAACACACAACTACACAGTATGCTGGCTTTTTTCAGTACCTGGCTCCTGCAAATCAGCACTCTGTTTTCTACTGAACCCAATGTCCCCAAGGCCTACACACATGCCTCTCTGCCTATAGTACAAGTGTGGGTCACTGGAAGCCCCCACAGGGCATGTCAAGTCTTTAGGGACTTCCTGAGGTGGACCTGTGAGCCCCTGGTTCTCGGTGTGTGTTACCCCTGCAACTTACCCAGAAGTCCAAATTGTATTTGATATTCCGGAACAGGCCCCCTACCATTGCAGCAAGATGGATGACGTGGGTGGGCTGCACCTTCTCAAACAGCGCCTGGGTTTGTGCTGCATCCCTGAATAAAACCAGGATATCAGGGGCTCCACGAGGCCAGAGCAATCCCGGGCTTAGGGAGGGGGGAACAGGAATTGGGTAGATCCACAGCAGGAGTGGCAGCCAATGGGATAAGTGGCCAAGTTCACCCTTAGCAAGTGTGTCAGCTCCCGGAACAAATGAAAGGATGTTTGCTTAGAACAATCAGCTCGCCAGAAACAGACAGTTGCCTGGCAGAGAGTGTCCAGAAATCCAGGAGCAAGCTGGGCAGCAAAATCCTGAGTCTGGAGAGGGCATGCGAAGAACTACCCTGAGGATGTCTTTAACTTACCTGAGGTCGGCATCTTTGGAAGAGACAAACACCCATTCCTCTCCAGGCAGGCAGGCTCCGTTGGCAATCACAGTCTGGATGGCTCTGCCCACCAGTCCAGAGCCCCCTGTCACTAGGATCCTCTTGGACTCCATGCGTTCACCCATGCTGGCTGCAGTTGGAAAGCCGATAGTATGAGGCCAAGGCCATGCTATGCTATCCACTCCATTCTCTTCCGGACGAGGAGTAGCATAGCAGCGTCAGATCTCCAGGGAGAGACCCAGATGGACTGAGACACACTCTTCCCAACCCTGTTCCCCAGGAAAGCCAGGGCTCCACAAAGGCCTGCAGGCGGCTTTTGAAACCAGAAAGGCTGGTCCCAACCCACAACCCTACCCACCACGACTGACCAACGGGTAGGCAGACCCCATTAAAATTAGAAGCTCTCCGCACGGATAGTGGGGGGCTTCCTCCCGCCAAATCTACGTTCTACAGGCAAGCAAGGGGCCGCCCCCGTGTTTGGAGCCCTGTATCCGCTAGTGCAGGACTAATTCCCGACCGCCCTGGAAAGCCTGATTTTTCTCGGGTGGGTCGCACTCTGGATAGACAACGTGTCAGGACATCGCCACCCTCAAAACCTATTGCGGAGATCGGAATCTGCAGGATCAGTACCCGGACCTCGCGGGCCGCCCAGTCGAGACCCGCGGAGACTCGCGAAACCGGGCACCCTCCCCGGCCCCAACCCAGCCCTGCGGACTTCCTGGTCCTCGATGTTGCGCAGCGTCCCAGGGGGTCTCTTAGCCCCCGGGCAGTCTCACCTGCACCAGGATCTACCTAGCCGGATAGCTAGCTGCTTCCGGAGCTCAAGTCTCCAGCCACGCGCGGCCAGGTGGAGGGGGCGAGGTCTTCCCGAGGCACTCTGGGAAATGTAGTTTTAGCCGGTGCGGCCCGGGCGCTTCTGGGAAAGGTACGTGGTGCCACGCAGCCACCTGGGTAACCTAGTCCAATCCGCAGGGCGTTGGGAGGGAGGTGCCTCTGGGAGGCTTAGACTCACCTGCTGGAGAATCTGGAACTCGGCGTGGGGTGAGAGACAGAGAGGGAGGCGCCCCAGGATCCCAGCTCCGGGGGAGCAAGGCGGGAAGGCCGCGGAATGGGAGCCTTGCAACCTTTGCTTGGAGCGAGCGAGGCCTGCTGATCCTGCCTTTCACATTAATGAAACAAATCTTTTTTGTTTGTTTGTTTTCTTTTCTTTTCTTTTTTTTAATACTTTTTTTTATTATTTCCGCTCATACAAACTTAATAGGTAGACCAGTTCCCTTCCTCCCTCCTCCTCCCCCCAACCCCCTGTTCCCCCTCCCTCCCCATCCCCCAGTGCCTCCCCCCCAATTCCCAGAGAGTCCTTTATTGTGTATGCCTAACTTTCCTCTTGGTCCTCCTCTCCGATGACGTTCAAGGACCCAGTGGCATTTCCCTGAACTCTTTCTCGTGTTCCCCTTAAGCATAGGAACACTACTATGGCTGTCAATCCCTTGCCTCCAAGGATCTTGGAGCCTTCAGCTGATGCTAGGCTTTGTAAGGTCAATAGTGTGTTGGACATTGTGCAGGGCATGCAAAGTCCTATTATGATTGCTTCGGCCCTAACTATGCAAATCATTGCTCCTCCCATCCTTTTGCTCTTACAATCTTACCGCCCCCTCTTCCGCAAATGTCCCTGAGCTTCAGGATGGGGGGAGATTAGGCTGGCCTAATTCTATGTGGTTGATATAGAGTCTCTGAAGTTCTGGGTTGTGGTTTGTTGATTTTCTTTTGCAGTTTTGCTGCTCCTGCAATGCCCTTCACTCCATCCTGATGGGCACTGTATGTCACTCCCTGGTCAGAGACAAAAAGCTGTTAAACTGGAGTCTTGTTATAATAGCACATTCAAGGGTAGATGTAATAAAAGCAGGAAACCTCGGTGAGGGAGGGGTCAGTCACCCATTTGCAAAATGGTCACTTTTCATCTGCCAGACTATATGCCCTCCCCTTCTGGTGAGATCATACCTCCTCATTTGTACATGATCAGGAACAAACGTCTGTGAACTTAACCAGGTGTCATATTACTTACTTGCATTCCTTGGAGGCCTATTTTCTCTGCTGTAACATGGTCCCTTCTCTCCTTGTGTCTGGTGTGGCCCTCCAACCCCATCCCTCCTGTTCATAATCCTTGTAATTACTGTATTACATAGGTTTACCTTTGAGTGTCTCAATGTGGGCTGGGTGAGTTTGGTACTAGGAGCCACCTATTAGGGAGTACACACGGCGCTTAACTTTCTGGGTTTGGGATACTTCACTTAATATAATTGTTTCTAATGGCATCCATTTGCTGAGCCAGGGTCCCCGGCCTCTGCTCTCTGGCGGGCGCAGCCGCCCCGGCAAAGCGGCTGAGCGCTCCCGGACCTTCTCCATGCTCCCGGGAGAAAAATCAGGCTTTCCAGGGCGGTCGGGAATTAGTCTGCACTAGCGGATACAAGGCTCCCGGTAGGGGCTCCCTGCCCCTGGAAACACACCGCCTTCCTCCCTGCTCCCACTGCGAGGGGACTTTGCATCCGGATGTTGTAATGGAACTGACCCGGAGCAGGCGCGCTTGGCGGCCTGAGGTACCGAAGAAGGTGGTATATCCGGCTAGCTGAAGCTCACAACTGGTCATTACTCTTACTTAAAATTCTATTAAATATGTCGCGTCCAGTGTGACGACCCACCAAGGTGCCTTGAGACTGGGAAATAGGAAAAACGGAAAAAAGAACACAAAACAGTTGGCTGGAACAGGTAGGACATCCCACTGCCTCCCAGAGGGAGAAGAGTAAAAAGTCCCTCACCAGGGACTAATAATAAATAACTTCATTTATAGTTAAGATGCTGGGACTTCTGATTGGTAAGAAGCAGAGGTGGGATTATGGGAAATTTTTCCCAGCTGCTAGTGTTGTCTTGTATTGCCAGCCTGCGAGCCAGAGAAATCATTAAAGATATTCAGGATGGGCCAGAGAGAGTTTAGTACATGAGACCTTTCAGTTTAAGGTTTCGCTCTATGGCCTTATTCCAATAGGGGCTCCAGAAAAATGCCACCGTGTTAGACACCCATGGGCTTCTCTACTTCGTCCTCCATGGAAAGTTCATGATTTTGACTGTTCTCTGGCTTCCAGGCTTTATCAAGGGACGAGATTTCCTTTGCATCTGACAGCATCTAATAACACTTCCTGCTAAGTGAGTCCCCACAGGGTTGTCCATTCTCCAATCATCCTTAGGCAGTTTTAGAGCAGCCATGCAGGGACTGTCTCTGAAGGTCTTGGAAGGTCATCCATTACCACCACCCCCATCCTCGCTGTTGGGATTACCCTGCTGGAACACCCACTTGCACATAAGGAGGAACTGACTTCAATGCTCCACAAGAGAAACTGCGATCAACTTCCTCCAACCCTTTGCCTGTGAAAGATGAGTTTTCCATAGCAGATAAGCTAAATCTTTCATAAGAAACAGCCCCACCTTGAGGTCGGTATAAGATCGACTGGGTTGAGACCCAATGTGAGCTAACCAATGAGGAAAAGCCATTTTACCATGAGCTTATCTAAATGCATAAATATACCTGACTTCTTTGGCATCTACCCCTTATGGCACTCCATGTCTGGAATCCATGAGTTTTTTGCCAGCTCTATACCCCTCATGGATTCCATCCCTGGAGTCCATGAGTTCTCCAAGTCACTCTAGCCCTTCATGGTACTCCGTGTCTGGAATCCATGAGTTTCATTCTTTCTACCTTAATCCTCTGCACGTATTTAATCTTCCACTCGAAACACAAGAACCCTGATTACATACAGATTCCTAGAGAGTCAACACCACAATAATCCAGCAGGCCACTTGCCATTGGATCTTCTGTCCTCCTAAAGTGCCAGGCTGAATCGGCTGTGGCCTGCACTTTCCGGCCCTGGTAGGCAGACCCTGGGAAATTCCAGTGCAAATTTAAAAGGAGGTAGAAGCAATCCAGGATGATTCCCCAAATCACCACAGGTCCTCCTGTGGTCTCCACAGCGACATATAATTTTCTCTTCCTCTCTCACAGACACAGAGTAAATAAAATATTAAGAAAAGAAAAAGTAGGGGCTGGAGAGGTGGCTCAGGGGTTAAGCCTCCGCCTTGCAGGCGGAAGGTCCTGAGTTCGGATCCTAGACCCCACGTATAGACGCTGGGCGGAAGCTGGGGTAGCCTGCGTTTCTGGTCCTGGTAGGGCGGAGCCTGTGAATCCCGGGGCGGAGTAAACAGGAGGGGGTGGAGGCGTCCATGGTGGTTCTACACACATACACACAAGCACACATGTACACACGCACAATTAAATAAATAAATAAAATATTTAAAAAAAATAAAAAAAAAAAAAAAAAAGAAAAGAAAAAGTAGAGTTAAGCCCAGATTGAACCTGCAGGAGCTTGTCTAATGGAGGGAGAAGGCCCAACCCATAGTCCCTTCCCTGGGCAGGTGAATAAAATGGATGGAACTGGTTGAGAAATTTGGCATCTTTCTGTACAATTAGTCAGATGTGCTGGTCTGGGAACTAAGGATTGTCCTTCTCTCAGTCGTTATCTGGGTGTGATGTGGCCTGTTCCCTCAGCCCTTGGAGTTAATGTGAGCTCTCCTGCCAAGCTGGACAAAGAATTGTAACTATCATAATAAAGAACAAACCCCTTGTTCTCTTAAGCTGGGTGTTTTTTTTTTCTCCCTGATTTTGTCTGCATCCATGCAGGCAAAGTGCAACAGGCATATTTCAGTATACTTCCACAGACCTGCAGTCTGGCAAGTGACTTTTGGCTTTCTCAGCAAATTCTGGGGGATGCAATGTAGCTAAGTCCCTCTGCTCTTGGTGTTAGTAAGGGTTTTCCTATTAAACTGGACTATGAACTGAGCTGAGAATTGTAAGGCAGAATAAAAACCACCTGTTCACCTGAGATGTTTGTTGTGAATTTATTGGCAACATGCAGACAAACTATGACACCTGGGAAACATATAAATCATGATGTAAGATGTGTAAGAAATGTGTGTGGAGATCTCAGCAAGGAATCTCAGCAAGGCCAATTTCTTTTGATCAACAGGGGCAAACCAGGCACACCTGTCTGGATACCTGAAGCTTTTTTTAAAAATTTTTTAAATTTGTTTTTATTATTTATTCAATTGTGCATGTATGCATGTGTGCGCGCGTGTGTGTGTATGTATGTATGTGTGTGTAGAACCACGGACGAATTCGGGAACCACCATGGACGCCTCCACCTCCTCCTTGTTTACTCTGCCCCAGGATTCACAGGCTCCGCCCTACCAGGACCCGAAACGCAGGCCTCCCCCGCTTCCGCCGGAGTCTATACGTGGGGTCTAGGATCCGAACTCAGGACCTTCCGCCTGCAAGGCAGAGGCTTAATCCCTGAGCCACCTCTCCAGCCCCACCTGAAGCCTTTTTATCTCTCTCTTACAGAGGGGGAGCCTGGACTGTCCCCCCATTGGCTGAGGTTTAGTCCTACAATCTAAATCACTGTTGTCTAATTTCAAAAAAGGGATGGGAAGGCAGGCTTCCTGTTTGATCCCTGTCATGGTTTGAAATGTGTCCCCCACAGTCTCATGTGTTTGGCGAAGTCATGGTACCTTGAGAGGTGGAGCCTTGCTGGAGGAAGGCAGTCTCAAGGGGTGGGCCTTGAGGTGGATTAGTCCCACCCTACCTGCAGGAGAAGTCAGCCTTTGCTGCAAGCAGTCTGCAGCTCTCAGCTTCCACGATGTCTGCGGTGACTTAGCCTCCTCCAGTCATGCTACCTCTGCTTTGAGAGACTGTACCTTCCCTCTGGAACCGTAAGCTGAATAAACCTCCCTTTCTCCCTTAAGTTTCTTTTTTTTTTTTTTTTTTTAATTTTTTATTATTATTTATTCAATTGTGCGCGTGTGCATGTGTGTGTGTGTGTGTGTGTGTATGTGTGTGTTTGTAGAACCACGGACGAATTCGGGAACCATCATGGACTGCCTCCACCTCCTCCTTGTTTACTCTGCCCTGGGATTCACAGGCTCCACCCTACCAGGACCAGAAACGCAGGCCGCCCCCGCTTCCGCCTGGTGTCTATATGTGGGGTCTAGGATCCGAACTCAGGACCTTCCGCCTGCAAGGCAGAAGCTTAACCCCTGAGCCACCTCTCCAGCCCCTCCCTTAAGTTTCTTGACTTTGGGTGCTCTCTCACAGCAATAATTAAGAGTAACCGTTACAATCCCCCTTGCTGCTGGGAACAAATGATCTAATTATGCCTCCTTCTACTTATACTTCCTAATTATACCCACTTCTTAGGACTGCCACTCCTCACTGGGATCCTGACTCGATGGCGTGTGTCATTAGTTTTGATAAAACCTGTCCATTTGATAAAGGTGAAGTTCTGAGCGGCCAATGACCCATAACAAGGGCTTCCTTTAATTCACTCATTCTTCAAAAATGCCCCTGAGCTTAGTTTTCAGTTCTTAGTTCTTGAACTCCACCAACCTAGTGAAATGGAAAAATGTTTTCCTTACCTTTGTAGAAGTTAGCACTTTTTAGTGCCAAGCTGTCCTGGTGTCTCCGATTTATTAAGGAAAAACTCATGCTTTACCTTGAAATGCTCACCTGCTCAGATAGAACCTAAGAGAAGGTAATCCTCCTAGCATGCACATAGAGGCAGTCACTAGCAGTGGGGTGCAGTGAGTCTTGTATGAGGTGGGGACATGCAAACTTTGACAAAAAGACATTTCTCAGCATTTCTAACAATACCAAATCAGAGACGATTTCTTCACAATTTTTCCCATGTTAAAGAGATGCTACTCTAGATACCACACTCTGGATGCCATGAGTCAGAAGGTACTAGACCTCATCTGATACAGTGCAACAATAAATTCACAATGACAGTAGTTTCACTGGCAGCAATTTGGCAGGGCCTCCCTGTGGGAGGCTCCCAAGGAAGCTCCCCCTCCTCAGACTGACCAGGGATATAAAGTCACACCAAAACCAGCACATAAAGTAAAAAGGAGATTTATTGCCAAGCAAGCAGGGGGCAAGCAGGATGACAACCTGCATGGCTGTCTCTGAAATAGAAGGGCAGGCCCGGAATCTAGCTCTGGAGGTCTCTCATGGGGCAGGGGCATGTAGTTGGAAAAATATTGGGATGGGAAGGGAAGATTGTCTCAGGGTGGGTGAAAAAAGTCCTTGGTCGCTGCAGTGTGGGGGTTGTGGAGCTGTCCTTGGGAGAGGGCTGCAGGAGTCCTTGGGAGTGTGTCCAAGTGGACTTGGCTGTGATGAGTCCTTTGTCTGGACATGTACATTGGAGGGAGAGTGGGGGCAGCTTGAGCCATTTTGTGTTTTAACAAACATGCCGAATACTCCTGTTTTCCTTAATCTCAGCCAAGGCAAACATGGGTTCTTTTTCTCCAATCTTAATTACTAATTTTACTCTCAAATCATACTTTATATAGCGTACGGTAACTGTATTTGTCTATCATCTATCATCTATATATCTGGGTAGGCTGTAAGGACTGAGAGACTGCAACAGAGTTGGGAGAGATTTCAGAGGCCTGAGAAGTCAAAGTTGGAAAGTAAAGTCTCTGTGGGGACAAGAGAATGAGCTAAACAACTGAAGAAGTTGTGGAGTCAAGTTGACCAGAGTTGAATCCAGCTGCAGAAGTCACAGAGCAGGACCAAGTCTATATGATGATAAATCTGAAGAATGAATAGAACAGGCAGACATGTCAGAAATGTGTGTGTAGTCATACGGAAGTAACATCAAATAACTGAAGTATCTCAGCAAGGCTTTTGACCAAAAGGTGCCAGACACTTGACAGGAACAGCGCATTTCAGACAAGCAGCTGAGGCTTCTTAACCCGATGGGTGGAGGGGGACAGAATGTTCCCTTTGGCCAAGTTAAGTCTTAAAATTCAACTTTCATATTTTGGGCTTTCAGAAGGTAGACAAAGGCTTATTTAGTGCTTTTTACTGTTCTCAAATTCCTGCAGGGCTAAGGAAAGTTTTCTTATCTCTGTAGAGATTAGCCCTAGAGTCAGGTTGCCCCCTGACCTCTCAATTTTTTTTAATTTTATTATTTATTCAATTGTGCGTGTGTGCATGTGTGCGTGTGTGTGTATGTATGTATGTGTGTGTAGAAAATTCGGGAACCACCATGGACGCCTCCATCTCCTCCTTGTTTACTCTGCCCCGGGATTCACAGGCTCCGCCCTACCAGGACCAGAAGCGCAGGCCGCTCCCGCCCGGCGGCGTCTATACGTGGTGTCTATACTCAGGACCTTCCGCCTACAAGGCAGAGGCTTAACCCCTGAGCCACCTCTCCAGCCCCGACCTCTCAATATTTTTAACTTTATTTTTTATTTTTGTGCATCCCTCTGTGTATGTGTGTGTGTATGTGTGTGTGTGTGTATCAGAGGACACTCTGTGTTCCTGTGGAGGACCCAGGGTGACTTTGGGAATCATCCTGGATTGCTTCTACCTCCTTTTTGCTTCACTCTAGGATTTCCCAGGCTCTGCCCACCAAGACTGGAAGTTCAGGTACCTGGACGTTTTTGCACGGAACCTGGGATCTGAACTCAGGACCTTCTGCTTGCTAGGCAGAGTCTGAACCCCAGAGCCATCTCTCCAGCCCACCTCTCAGTTTTTAATCACCTCCTGTCAACGAAAACTTATGTCTTACTTCTCAAAGTCAAAAGATAAAGAACTTCCTTACCTTGAGATGTGAAGGCAGTTTAATTAGAGAAAAATCTGACAAGATGGGCATGCTTAAGCTAAGCGAAAGACTTTTAGCATTTCTAACACTGGAAGAGATCTAGAAAGCTGATAATCCTTAAAGACCAAGGCCCGCAGATACCACAGGACTGAGGCGAGAGATGTAATAACAGTAGCCTCTGCAGGTGATGAGGGTCCGGGCCCCTGAGGTTCGCCCTGGAGTTATAACAGTAGCAGTTGCTATCTATTGTTGCTATGGACACCGGCAATTTTCAGTGCTGCTGGAGGTTACAGCCCAGAGCACTAAAACTTCAAAATGAGCGCCTACAAGTATGACTCTGGATTCTAAAGCCCCACAGGCCCTGAGGGCTTGAAGTTATTGAGTCACCCAGCTCAACAAATCTTGGTTGCCTTTCCCGGCTTTTTCGAATGTGACAGCGCACAGCCTCACCGCTGGCTGGAGATCTGTGTGCAAACGTGCTTTTGCTGGACTGCGTCTGTAGGCTGCAACTTCTGGGCGACCTAAGGTGCCTGGGACGGAAGTCCGCATCACAGAGAGAAGCCCCCCCCACCGCCAGCCTAGAGCGGCTCCGGAAGTCCCTCGGGCGGGGCCTCAGGCGGCTTCCGGCGCTGGCTGGCCGCGGCGTTCGGGGCTTTGTGGGCGGCTTGCGGGCTCCGG
Source organism: Typhlomys cinereus (assembly GCA_023101885.1). Classification (NCBI taxonomy): domain Eukaryota; kingdom Metazoa; phylum Chordata; class Mammalia; order Rodentia; family Platacanthomyidae; genus Typhlomys; species Typhlomys cinereus. The sequence goes on from JALPQD010000795.1 coordinate 490,183, forward strand.
CGTCGCCCTCCCGAGCCTCTGGCGGCAGGGTACCGGGTGAGTGCGCGGGGCGGCTCGGGCGGGGGCGCGGGCACTTCGCTGTAGCTCCGGCCCGGCGCCTTCTCCTCGCGGAGCGTCGCGCGGGTTGTCCTCGGCTCGGTGGTCCGCAGGTTGCAGGCCTGCGGGGGCTGCACCCCAGTCGCAGTTCGGCCTCTCGCGGAGGATTTGGAGCCCGGGTGCCGCGTGAAGCCGCGCAGGTGACGGGGGGAGGGCGGCAGGTGCGGGCGTCGTGGGTCCGCGGGACCCTCCGCGTGCGGAGAAGCGGTTCAGGCACCCGGTGTTCTGGGGCTTCAGCCTCGCGGAAGCGCGAGCGGCGGAACGGGCTCCACACCGCCGAGGAGAAGTCCAGGGTGGGCCAGGCGCCAGCCTTGATGTCCTGGCGTTTCCACGGAGTTTGCTTTCTCCCCTGCGAGTGCTGCTCTACCGCGGTCTGTGGCATTCCTGGATGCCAGGAACATTTAGTCCCCTTCACACTGGCTGCATCATGGTCTAAGGATACAGCTGATACAGCAAGTGTATCAGCTACATGTAGGCGCTACATTCGGGGTGCTGGGCTGTGCAGCCCACGTTCGCAGCCATCCTCGGTTCTAGCCGATATCCTTCCTCTGAGCTCTGGTGCTGGGGAACGAGAGAAATGAACTCAGGGGCGTCTGCGGAGTGTCCATGTTTCTGAGTCTTAAGGCAATGCCTCAGCCCCCAGCCACAGAAGGGATCTTTGTTCCTGCCACACATGTCACATTGTATCAGTGTCTTTTTTAAAACAAACAAACAACTGTTTATTTTGAAAAGCAAATGTGGAAGATGGAACTCAAGTTGCCAGGTTTGTGCGCTATCATCCACTAGGTCACTTATTTTCACGGGTGACCCTGTCAAATCTTCTGCTCGCTTTCTGTAGCAAGATGCAAGATCTGAGCAGCTGTGCACTCAGGGGAGCCCTGTGGACGCCACCGGACATCCCAGTGGCCTGTCACTGTTCTGATGTGTGTCACTGTGCCTGCAGCTGACTCCTTTGCTGTGTTCTTCCATCAGATTCCAAATGGTCTTAAAGGAACAGCATTGTGCCCGGGGCCAGGACCCTGGAATAGTTTTGCTTTTGCTTCCTTTTACTTGTTTCTTTAAGTGAAAACACACCGACTTAATTTTAGTTATAGAAGAAATAAGCAGAATTAAGGTTGCAAGTTTTGAGACAAATTTCTTTAGAGAAGATAATTTTTTTTAAGAACTAACTGAGATGGCTCAGTGGGTAAAGTCTTGGCTGCACAGCATGAGGGGCTGGAGCTTGTTTAGTGTTTATGAGAGAGAGTGAGAGCACAAATGTCCCATGTCACATGTGTTGGGACAACTTTCAAGTGTCAGTTCTCTCCAGCTGTAGGTTCTGGGTTCATGTAGCCAGGTGTGTTGCTTAGATGCCTTTACCTGCTAAGCTGTCTGACTCCAGGACTGGAGTTTGCAACCCCAGAACCAAATACAAGCTGGGCAGGCATGGTGGCTCCCAGCAGTCAAACGTGGGATTCCTGGAGCAAGTTGATTGGTTAGATGAGCTAATTGCAAGCTCTGGGTTCAAGTGAGAGAGACTCTATAAGGTGGAGAGTAATTAAGGAAGACACCTGACATCAACTTCTTTCCTCCACACGCATGTGAGCATGTGTATGTGAATGCACTTACTAAAACTTCTTTGAAGTCAAAAAAATTAGGAATCTGGAGAGATGGCTCAGGAATTAAGACTGTCTTGAAAGCAGAGGGTACTGAGTTCGAATCCCGTGACCCACATAAAAATACCTGACAAACAATGGCAGCTGCACTTAGGACCCTTGAGGGTGGAGCTGGGGAAATCTCAAAGTGAAGCAAGGAGAATCATCCAGGATGATTCCCAAAGTCACCCTTGATCCTCCACAGGGACTCACAGTGCTCTCTGATATGCATACACAGGCACACACAGACACGTAAATAAAAAAATATTAAAATTATAAAAGCTACAAAGAGACACTCATGGTTTTAAACTGTCCTTGTAAAAACAAAGTAAGTTTTTTCCCCCCAGGTAGAATAATCATTTTTTTAAATTTTTTTTATTATTTATTCAAGTGTGTGTGTGTGTATGTGTGTATGTATGCGTGTGTATGTATGTGTAGAACCACGGATGAATTCGGGAACCACCATGGACTGCCTCCACCTCCTTGTTTACTCTGCCTAGGGATTCACAGGCTCCGCGCCCTACCAGGACCAGAAACGCAGGCCTCCCCCTCTTCCGCCCGGTGTCTACACGTGGGGTCTAGGATCCGAACTCAGGACCTTTCTGTCTGCAAGGCAGAGGCTTAACCCCTGAGCCACCTCTCCAGCTCCAGAATAATCATTTTTGAATATTAAATCAAGAGCTGGGATGTGCTCTGTGATAGAGTGATTGATGGCATGCGTAAATCTCTGACTTCTGTCCTTAATGCCACAAAAAATAATAAAACTCGAGGTCTTTCTGAATTGTAAAATAAACATGAAACCACACATTAACCTCACCACTTTTTTTTTTTTTTTTTTATTAAGAATAAGGCTCAAGGGGCTGGAGAGGTGGCTCAGGGGGTAAGCCTCCGCCTTGCAGGCGGAAGGTCCTGAGTTCGGATCCCAGATCCCACATATAGACGCCAGGCAGAAGCAGGGGCGGCCTGCGCTTCTGGTCCTGGTAGGGCGGAGCCTGTGAATCCCGGGGCAGAAGGAGGTGGAGGCGTCCATGGTGGTTCGCGAATTCGTCCGTGGTTCTACACACACACACACACACACACCGCGCGCGCGCACATACGCACATGTGCACAGTTGAATAAATAATAATAATAATAAAAAAAAGATAGTCTTAAAAAAAAAAAAGAATAAGGCTCAAATCAAACTTTTTTCATAGTAGTAATTAAAGTTGATCTCTGCAAAATATTCTGTAACAGCGATACCGTATTTGAGAAGGTAAAAGTCTCTGGTGACAAGGAAATGGGCCCTGAGGGAAGGGACTTGGATTTGAACATCCACCTGCTCTGCTGTCACTAACCTTTGTTGATGTACTGTGTCGCCTAGCCTCAGATTTCTTTCTCTAAGTAAAACAGAAAGTCTGTCCCAGAGAATAGGATGGTACAGATCCTTGGTCAGCACTATGGCTGGACCTGAGAGTCTCCTGGGCAGTGCCAGCCAAAGGCTGGAATATGGCAACACTTGGCCTCCTCGTGCCAGCTGCACACTGTTGCCCACTGGCTGCCAGCTCTTCCTTCTTCTCATGGGTCCTATCTGGGTAAAACTGGCAAAAAAAGAGACCTCATGCCTCCCTGAGCAGCTGAGACGGGCTCGTGTTGAGGGGGGGAAATGGAAGATGCTTTCCTCAAGGGAATACCCACTCATTGGGGTTCATTCTTCAGCAGGTGCTTGGGCATATGCCCACAGGAGCAGACTAAAGAAAACTCATTGAACCACATGGGTGAAAAAATCTTGAAGTTGAGAGGAAGTCTGGCAGGGAGAAGAAGGGTTGTAACAGAAAAAGAAAAGGGGAGCTGAAATAATAATAAAAAATGTATTATAAAAAAAAAGAAAAAGAAAAGGGGATAGGATTAGGGAGTAAGGTGTGAAATAATCTTAAGATCATGGTGTTCATTTATGAAACAAGAGAATTAAAAATGTATATAATATATGTATAAAAACAGACGGGAGAGATGGTTCAGGGGTTAACATTCTGCCTCGAAAGCAGAGTTCAGATCCCAGATCCCATCAAAAAAAAATAAACAAAACAAAAAACCACCAAGCAGAAAGGGCGGGATCTGCATTACAGCCCACCAGCCTGGGAAATCTCAGAGTGAAGCAAAGAGGGGGTAAAGGCAATCCAGAATGATTCCCAAAGTCACCTTTGGACAAACACCACACACACACACACACAGTGCTCAAAAAAAAGTTATGAAGGCAGGCAGCAAGATTTGTGGGTAGAGGAACCTGTTGCAAACCTGGCTGCCTGACAATCCCCAAAAAGAGGCTGGAAGGAGAGAAATAACTTGGAAAGTTGTCTTTGGATCTCCACACGGGCGCTGTGGCAAGCATGTACCTGCTCTCACTCCTCTCAAAATGTATTGTAAAAACTGGCATGAAAGAACAGAGCTCAGCATGGAAACAGCTGGCTTCAGGAGGGTGGGGGGAAAGGTTAACACTCTGAGTGTTTTTGCCAGTTTGCCCACCTACTCAGGGAAGCATACCAGAGGATAAAAGCTTTAAAAGTTTTTAAGGAGGAAATTAGCACCTTAGGCTTCTACACAGCTATCCTAGTGGCTCTGTGAAAGCAGTGGGGAGAAAGAAACAGCCTGAGGCTTTTGCCCTTGTGTGCTGAGAAGTAATAGAGGATGTTTTGGGGAGTCTCGAAACAAAGCTGGGACATGTGCAGACCTGGCTTGCAGGTCTGGTGTATGGAGGTGAACTCTGAGCAAAAGAAAAGGGGGTGAAGGACAGTTGGTGTCAGGAACAATGCTGCTGAATGAATTTGGGATAATGCAGATTTCACCATCCAAACGGCAGTCAAGTTTGACAAGGTGAGAAAATCCAAGTAGAGGCATTAGGTTGAGAGTTAGTGCAATGTGGAAGCTGTAGGCGAGGCCAGCTCCCACAGAATCTGCTACCCTCTAGACTGAGGAGATGGAGGTCTGGCTTGGATCACTTCAAGGCTACAGTGTTCTCCCTGAGCACTGGGAGGCTGCCTTAAAACCCCTGGATGGAGGAAGAGAGAAGGCACTGGCACAAGCCCACAGGTGCATTCTGGTCTCAGTGCTTCTGCTTTCTCATGGAAAGAAGCAAGGAGGGCTCAACAGATGACTCAGAGCTTAAGCCTCTGTCTTGGAAGCAGAAGGTCCTGAGTTTGGATCCCAGGTCCCATGTAAAAAACACCAGGAGAAAAAGGCATCAGCCTGCTCTTCCACCTTGGTGAGCAAAGCCTGGGAAATCCCAGAGCTAAGCAAGAAGGAGGTAGAAACAATCTAGGATGATTCCCAAAGTCACCCTTAGTCCTCCACAGAGACACATGTGCCCTCTGATACACACACACACTGTAACTATTACTCTTTTCTATTGCTGTGAGAGAACACCGGAAGTCAAACAACTTAAGGGAGAAAGGGAAATTTATTCACCTTAGGGTTCCAGAGGGAAGATACACGGTGGAGACGGCATGGCTGAAGCTGGCAGGCAGGCTAAGTCACAGCAGATCTCCACATGGCTGGAGCATTCCTGGAGTGTCTCCTCCTCTGTTCTGTGGTTTCTTTTATGTGGTCCACTACTGGGAGATTCCTATGAGATCTATGGAGGTTCTAATGGGACCTAGGGCTGCTCTTGTATAATCCAGATAATCTCTTCAGATTATTTCAGCTGATCTTGGTTAATACCAGGTGTGTCAAATTGATACCCAGGATTAACTATTCACACACACACACACAAAATAAACAAAAATACTTTAAAAAAATTAAAAAGGCTGGAGAGATGGCTCAGGGGTTAAGACTGCCTTGCAAGCAGAAGGTCCTTAGTTCAGATCCCAAGTCCCAGGAAAAAATTCCAGGTAGAAATGGCGCCTGCCTGCACTTCTGGTCTTGGTGGGCAGAGCCTGGGAAATCCCAGCACGAAGCAAGAAAGAGGGAGAAGCAATCCAGGATGATTCCTGAAGTCACCCTTGGTCCTCCACAGGGACACATGGTACTCTCAGATACACGTGCGTGCGCACACACATAAAATAAATAAAGTATTAAAAAATAAATGGAGTCAAAGGGCAAGAGGAGTGCTGAGCGTGTACAAAGAGAGAAGGCAGGATTATTGAGGTGTAGAGCATTGCAAGAACTCTTAGGGCCTCAGGCAGTAGTCAGAAGAAGAGCACGAAGATCAGGAACCAGGCTGGATTTCACCAAAGCTGACAGGAAGATGGGAGGGAGGAGGATTATATAGCCCGTTCTTGCTTCTGTGAACTCCAAAGTCAAGGACACTGAGTCCCTTCCTTAAAGTGGGGTAGTGTAGCACGCCATCCATTCACGTCACCTCTGGATTACTTACCATAGCTAATACAGTGTCTGGGTGGGCAAGTTTCTGTTTTTAAGGAGGGAACAGTGACAAGGATAAAGTTAGTACATGTTCAATAAAGATCTTTATTTTTAATGTGAAGTTGTTTGGCTCCTAGTGCAGAACCCATGGATGCACAGGACTGATTGTTTCAAACTGAGAACTGAGTCAGTTAGACCCAGGCAGGAGCCAGGAACCTCTGCAACCATCCCAGGCACCAAGGGTTTTGTTCAGGGAGTTGGTTAGTAAAGTCACTGGAAGGGTGGGAAACTGGCGCTTGGCCTCAAGGTCTCATCAGATCAGAAATACCACAGTTGCCGCTGGCTCCTTGGCTCTCCTTGCTGCATGTGAATGCAGTACCATTGGCCGTGGGGTGGGGACAGAAGGCAGAATGTTAAGGAGTGAGGATAGTAGGACTAGTACATAGATTTAAGTGTTCTGGAATTACACTCTGTCGCAGTCTAAGGCCGCGATCTCCAAATTCAGCCTCCCCCCCCCAACTAAGTGCGGCAAAGAGTTGGAGAACAAACACAACTCTCTAGGCTGAGTGAATCTGAATCCCTTTTATTGAAACTTTGTAACAGCTTTTTTTTTTAATTTTTATTTATTCAATTGTGCATGTATGCATGTGTGTGCGTGTGTATGTATGTGTGTGTGTGTAGAACCATGGACAAATTGGGGAACCACCATGGACGTCTCCACCTCCTTGTTTACTCTGCTCTGGGATTCACAGGCTCCGCCCTACCAGGACCAGAAACGCAGGCCGCCCCCGCTTCCGCCTGCCGTCTATACGTGGGGTCTAGGATCCGAACTCAGGACCTTCCGCCTGCAAGGCGGAGGCTTAACCTCTGAGCCATCTCTCCAGCCCCTGTAACAGCTTTTATACCAGAAAATTTCAGGGTAAAGAATGGTGCACAGGAACCATCTTCAGGATAAACATTTTTCAAGAACCTAACCCATTACTTGACAGTAAAGGCACTTATGGGAACCATTCTTCCAGTATCTCCACTTCTATCTAATCTATAATGCTTCACCAACTAGCCACAGAGTCTAGGTCTACCCTGTTGTCACTGTTTTTGGGGTTTAGGTAAGATACACCAAGGAGTTTTTGTTTATTTTGATTTCAATAAGGATCATGTTTTTTACTGCAGTTAACTATACCTGTGCCATATCTATTATATATTTCTTTTTTTTTTTTTTTTTTTTTTTAAATTTTTTTTTTATTATTATTATTTATTCAACTGTGCGCATGTGTGTGTGCATGCGCGTGCGTCTGTATGTGTGTGTGTGTGTGTGTGTGTGTGTGTGTGTGTGTAGAACCACGGAAGAATCGGGAACCACCATGGACGCCTCCACCTCCTTCAGCCCCGGGATTCACAGGCTCCGCCCTACCAGGGCCAGAAGCACAGGCTGCCCCCGGTTCCGCCTGGCGTCCATACATGGGATCTGGGATCCGAACTCAGGACCTTCCGCCTGCAAGGCGGAGGCTTAACCCCTGAGCCACCTCTCCAGCCCCCTATTATATATTTCTATAAATGGTAAAGATTAATCTGTTGGAGGGGGCACATGCCATACATTAATTTTTCCTTTTGGAGGATACCAAATTCTAGCTGCTGTCATACAAGCTGGCCTATATTAGGTCATAATGGTAGAAACTATATTAGGATTTATTTTACTATTTTCATTAACTTATGTGCTCTATGAGAAATAGTTGTGTCCTGATCATATGCAACTGATGGGGTATGATCTCAACGGAAGGGGAGGGGCATATAGGCTACCTGATAGAAAGTAACCATTTTGCAAATGGGTGATTGACCCCTCTCTCACCGCAGTCTCCTACTTTTATTCCATTTACCTTTGAATATACTCTTATAACAAGACTCTAATTTAACAGGTTTTTATCTCTGGCCAGGGGGTGACTTCCAGTACCCATCAGGATGGAGCCAAGGGCATTGCAGGAGCAGCAAAACCGAAAAAAAAAAAAAATCAACAAACCATAATTCAGAACATCAGAGACTCTATATCAACCACATGAAACTGGGCCAGCCTAATCTCTCCCCATCCTGAAGCTCAGGGAAATTTGCGGAATAGGGAGCAGTAAGATTGTAAGAGCACAAGGATGGGAGGAGTAATGATATGCAAGATACTCCACACAAGTTAGGGCTGAAGTAATCATAATAGGACTTTGTATGACCTGCACTATGTACAACACATTACTGACCCCACAAAGTCTAGCATGGACTAAAGGCACTAGGATCCTTGGAGGCTAGGGACTGACAGTCACAGTAGTGTTCCTAAGCTTAAGGGGAACACAGGAAAGGGTTTTGGGAAATGCCCCTGGGTCCTTGCACCTCATAGGAGAGAAGGACCCAGAGGAGAGTTTGGCATGCACACTAAAGGATGCTCCTGGGATTGGGTTGGGGGGGAAAGGCACTGGGGGATGGAGAGGATGGGAGAGGGGAGGGGAGAGCAGGGGGTTGGGGGGGAGGTGGAGGGAGGGAGGGGACTGGTGTACCTGTTAGGTTTGTATGAGCGGGAATAATAATAATTTAAAAAAAAGTAGACAGGAGGTGGGAGGGAGTGGGATGAATTGATGAAAAGAAGAGAAGGAAGGGGTGAGGAAGGGAAAGGGAAGGAGGGAAGACAGGGATAGTTACTCAATATGCTTGTAAAACTGAAAAAATAAACATATATTTATACCCCCCCCAAAAAAAAGAAATAGTTGTGTACTGATTCTAGTGAACAGATGGCGTAGTCTCATATTTATAGGATTTCTGAATTAGTTCAGCAATAGTCATATTTTTTAGGGAATTTTACCCACCTATATTTTAAGACTCTTCAAGTTGCTCTCTAATTTCTTTAAAATCAGCGTATACATTCTGCCTAACAAGTCTACTTACTGTGTGTGACTAGACATGAAATCTTTAGTTAGAATTTGATTATACAGTAAAAGCAGACTCCACTCTCAAATAAAAAGACTCAAAACAAATTTACTTGATATCTCTAATTCAGGGGGAGGTGATAATCTAGCTAGTCCTGAAGAAAAACAAACAAAAAAGAAAAAGAACCTAAGAACAGATAGGAGGCACACCCAATTCCCTGAAGGATTCCTCCTGCCAGAGGCAAAACTTAAATTACACAGGGAGGAATCCCTAGCACCTGCCCATGGGTATTACTGTGATATTCCTCAGCGAGTAGGCTTTAGGCCCTAACTGGGCAGAAACACCAAGGCCTGACAATTCCCATGTTTTTCTTATTTATATCAAATAATGCCATGTCCTTTTTCCAGAAATTGTTTCCTTGAAACAATATTCTGCCATGCTGGGACCTTGTCTACCAGGATGGTTGGATAAGGATGCGGCAACACTCTTGAATCCTTGAGTGGCATCCCACTCATATCCCTACGGAGTTGCCTCCTATGCAGAGCACAGAAGTGTGCCATCTATCCTGGAGTTGGAAATGTCTGGTGATATTACAAAGAAGCCGTCCCACGTAGATAACTGGTTGGGGCAAGATGAGAGCTGCTGGCACAGTGTGGGGTCAAGAATGTGGGCAGAGGAAGTTCTTCCTCCTCCGCTCTTTGGACGATCTGATTCTTACACCTTGAACACATTTGACAGCTCCCATTCTTTCGTTTCAGATTCTACAGTACCAGCTGGTGGCAAGACGACTCTGAAGCTTGAATTTCTGAGGATGAAGAGTCATAGAAGATTATGTCATACAAACTCCCAGTGATGGAGTCCTTTGTACCTGAGTCTGGGGAATGCCATGAAGACAAGTTGGTGCAGCCGCTGGGGAATTCAGAACGGCAAAGCCTGGAGACGCTCCCATCTCAGGACAGGGCCTTCAGGCAGGTGACAGTGACCCACTGGAAAATCCAGACAGGAGAAACAACCCAAGTGTGTAGTAAGTTGGAGAGAAACTCGGTTCTGAATTCAGATCTTATACTTCAGAGAGATCTCATGGCAGGGGAGGTCCATCCTTGCGCTCTCGGTAAAAGCTTCTCCTTGAGTTCAGCTCTAGTTACACATGAGACTTCTCACACTGGGGAGAACCTGTACAAGTGTGACCACTGTGGGAAGGGGTTCAGTCACACTTCACTGCTCACAGAGCACCAGAACATCCATACCGAGGACAGACTCCACATGTGCAACATGTGTGGAAAAGACTTGGTTTACTACTCAAACCTAATTGAGCATCAGCAAGTGCATACCGGAGAAAAGCCATTCAAATGTGCTCAGTGTGGGAAAACCTTTTGCCACAGCTCAGACCTGCTTAGACACCAGAGGGTTCACACCAGAGAGAGGCCTTTCGAGTGCAAAGAATGTGGAAAAGGTTTTAGTCAGAGCTCCTTGCTCATTCGCCATCAAAGAATCCACACAGGAGAGAGACCGTATGAGTGTAATGAGTGCGGCAAGGCCTTCATCCGCAGCTCCAGCCTCATCCGGCATTACCAGATCCACACAGAAGTGAAGCAGTATGAGTGCAGGGACTGTGGGAAGGCCTTCCGCCACCGCTCAGACCTCATCGAGCACCAGAGAATCCACACTGGAGAGAGACCTTTCGAGTGCCAGGAGTGTGGGAAGGCCTTCATCCGCAGCTCCAAGCTCATCCAGCACCAGAGAGTACACACTGGAGAACGGCCCTATGTATGTAATGAGTGTGGGAAGCGCTTCAGCCAGACCTCCAACTTCACTCAGCATCAGAGAATCCACAGTGGGGAGAAACTCTATGAGTGTAACGAATGTGGAAAAGCCTTCTTTCTGAGTTCTTACCTTATCCGACACCAGAAAATTCACACTGGTGAGCGGGTGTATGAATGTAAAGAGTGTGGGAAGGCTTTTCTGCAGAAAGCCCACCTCACTGAGCATCAGAAAATTCACACTGGGGACAGACCATTTGAGTGTAAAGACTGTGGGAAGGCCTTCATCCAGAGCTCCAAGCTCCTACTGCACCAGATTGTCCACACCGGGGAGAAGCCCTATGTGTGTAGTTACTGTGGCAAAGGCTTTATTCAGCGGTCAAACTTCCTCCAGCACCAAAAGATGCACATCGAAGACAAGCTTTGTGAGTACAGTCAGCACGGGAAAGATCTTGCCCCGCCCCCAGACATTGCTCAGCAGGAGGGTCTTTCCTTGAGCAAGGGCTCCATGCCTCTGGGGGAGAGGTTTGCAGGTCAGGAGCATCACGGAGACTGCTTATGAGCATTAGCTCTCAGAATAAGTGGTATTTTAGAAGTGGGTGGCCCTGGGTACGTGTGACCTCTGTGTTGGACTGGTATTTCCGGAGTCACGGATGGTCTGCGCCGGAGGCTTAGTGGAGCTGTAGTCTACCACTAGCCAAAGGCCAGGGACTGGACAATTGGCCTTGAGCTGACACATCGAGGAACGCACTCAAGAAAATTCTCCAGATTTCATTCAGTGACATCCTTGAGGTAAATCTTGCTGAGCAGGATCTGCATTCTTTCTACTTGAGAGAAAGGTGAACCCTCTGAAAAGTTGAAGAAGGACTTTGGTTCCAAACTGCATGGTGGCTCCTGTGGTCCAGAGCCTGTGTCCTGCCTTCACTTCCTTATCATTTGGTTCCTGGCAATGCAGCTTGTGCAAACTGCTGCCCACATCCTCCAAGCAACTACCCATTTGTGTGGTTGTTCAGAGACTCTCTTCTTTGTTGTAGCTCCTGATTTGTTATGTGAGGCTTCTCAGCCAAAACATTTCTCCCTTGTGCTGAGCTGGTTAGCTTCTGCTTCCATTGTTCAGTGCCCACCTCTGTACTTTCAGGTACCAAAATTGTGAATTTCCTCTCACTGCTCTGTCTTCTGAGGGTCGAAATCATGTCTTGTTGGGTCCTGTGTCCCCACGGTCCACACCATGTGACAGTAAAGAAGAAAACCACACTGCCTACATTGTGTAATTAGCCTTTCCTTTTCTTGAGGCAGGTCCCTGAGGTCCAGGCTAGGCAGCTCCAGCCTCCTGAGTACTGGGTTTGTCCGTATATGCCACCATGCTTTTCTTTGGCACCTCTTTGCTGTTTCAAAATTCGGAGTGTTTTGGTTTTCCATTAGTGTGATCTGTTCTAGGATGCCATCTCTCCAAACTGTGTTAACACCTGCTCCTCTCAGAGTTGCTGACAGACTCTTGTCTACCTACCCGAGCCAACCAAGAGCTATACCCTATGCTTAGGGCATTGCCCCGTGCAGTGTCTACACTCTCCTCAGGCATTGCCCTGTGCAGGGTCTACACTTCCCCCAGACGTTGCCCTGTACAGGGTCTGTACTTCCCATGGCATCACTCTGTGCAGGGTCTATGTTCTCCCCAGGTATTACTCTGTGCAGGGTCTACACTTCCCCAGATATCACTCTGTGCAGCATTTACACTCTCCTGGGCACTGACTGCCCTCTCCAGGCATAGCCTTGTGCAGACAGTGCAGTGTTTACACTCTCCCCTGTGCATTGCCCTGTGCAGCATCTGCATTCTCTCTAGCCATAGCCCTGTGCAAGGTCTGTCCTCTCGAAGGAGTTATGATTCTGCCTAGCAAGCAGAAGCTCTTGAGTTTGGATCCCAGATCCCATGTAAAAATATCAGGCAGAAATGGAGGCTTGCACTTCGACTCTGGAAGGCAGAACCCAGGAAGCCCTGGAGCAAAGCAAAAAAGGAGGTAGAAGTAATCCAAGATTATTCCTGAAGTCACCCTTGAACAGAGACCTAATACCTTGATACACACACACACCATTTAAAAACAAAGATGAAAGAAGACTGCCTGTCCCGGGAAGCAGAAAGTATGAGAGCCATTAGATGGAGTGAGTAAGCAGAAAAAATTGTTTCTTCAAATCCAATTGGAAATTAATGCATTTTTAAAAATTTTATTTATTTGCATGTGTATCTCTGTATATCAGAAGTACTGTGTGTGCCTATGGAGGCTCAAGGGTGACTTTGGGAATTATCTTTGATTGCTCTACTTCCTTTTTGCTTTGCTCTGGGATTTCCCAGGCTCTGCCTTTCAAGAGCCAGAACTGCAGGTTTCTGCCATTTCTGCCTGGCATTTTTTAGGTGGGATCTGGGATCCAGACTCAAGTGCTTCTATTTTCGAGGCAGAGACTTAATTCCTGAGCCATCTCTCCAGTTCTCGTTTGAGACAAGATCTTACAGTGTAGCATAAATTAGCCTTGGGTTAACTGTCCTGCCTCAGTCTACCAAGTGCTGACATTACACTTGGCCCCATCTCATCCTGTGCTTTATGTGTAAATCTTCCATTTTAGGCAGTTAGTTTGCAGAACAGAAAGCAGTCCAAAAGCACTTTCCAGACAGGACTTGTTCACAGATACTGAGACGACCATGTGTCTAGTGTCTATGTGGTTGGAGGGAGCATTGAAGCTACAGAGGCGATGGCAGGCCTGTTAGGGGCCTTGGAAAGTATGGGGAGGCTCTAGTCAGAAGAGTGGCACAAGCAAATGTCCATCCTTTGTCTTTGTGGGTCACCTGAAGGCTCCAGGTCCAGGCAAGCAAGTGGCCTTGTGTCTCAGGAAAATCCCAGGCAGCAGGGTGCTGGTACAGTGAGCCTGGGTCCTTCCATGCTGAGACCACTGCTGAATTTGAACTTTGTATAAATTGATTGCATGGATGTGTAAAGTCACCTTCCTACCAAAAAAAAAAGTTTTGTCTCGAACAAAGCTAGCTAGATAGGCATGCATGTATGCATGTTACTGCAGAGTATTAGGGCAGTGTTCCAGGTCAAAGGAGCTTTAGACCAACTCAAAGTCTGCCTTGAAGACTCACATTCTTCCTTAGATAGTCCCCTTGGAGAGCTCACAAAGAGCTGTTTGCCCTGATTTATGCTGTCATTGAACCCTGTGCTCACAGGAAGTGAATAAAGGTGGCCTGGAAAGTGAATAAAGGCTAGGGGAAATGCCTTCTGGTTCCCCATGTTTCTAAACCCAGATTTTATGTGTTGTGCACCTATTATACTTCACCACCTTTTCAGATCCAGCCCACACTCTGCGTGCTGGTCATAGTGCTTCAAGGGTAATAAGGTGTTATTCTGTTCTAGGTGTCCCAGTGCCCCTCAAGTCTTTCCATCCCTCCAGGTTGGCGGGAAAGACATTTCTTCTGCCGTCAACCTCACAGCCTGTGGGAAAAGTGAGTCCTCCTTGCACAGCCCAGTCCTGCCTGAGGGCAGCTCTTGTGGAGACAACCCATCCTGTTCCCACCCTCTGCTTCCTGTGGCTTCACTTGGCCTCGTACCACTGACTCTTAGATATGCGCCCAGTTTGGGTTGTTGGTCTCTAGTGGGCTCAGGACAGGAATCCATGCTTGCAAGCAGCAAAACCTGTTATGAGAACGTTTTTTAAAATGGTTCGACAGGCCTGTGTTTTTCTGCAGTGTAAGAATTTACCGAATAGCAATAAAGTCACAAACTATGGCCATCTTCTAGGTCTTAGTGTGAGGGTAAAGTTTCTGTAGAAGGCAAGAGACCATGCACAGTGAAGCAGTTCTGGTTAAGGTGTGGTCCACCCGTCACTGACCTATTATCATCTGGAAATGGTGAGAAGTGGGTTGGATTGTGTGAACCTCTGATGGAGACAAGTTCCTCTTCCGGTCAGTGCCAGGCTTTTGCACTTGATGTCTCCCAACATGGGACTCCTGGAGAAATTCTTCAGTCTGGGAGTCAAAGGGAGGGACCAAGTTCCCTTGTCCCCATCCCTTCAGTCAAGCTGTTTGCATAGTGATATGTTGGCAGATCCTAACCCCTGTGAGAAGCTGTCCTACACATCCCAGTGAGGTCCTCCATCATTCGTCCATCTGGATTTCCTGATGTTTTTACTTATATTTTAAAAAATAGGGGCTGGAGAGGTGGCTCAGGGGTTAAGCCTCTGCCTTGCAGGCAGAAGGTCCTGAGTTCGGATCCTAGACCCCACGTATAGACACGGGGGTGGGGGGTGGGGGGGGGAGGAGCGGGGGCAGCCTGCGTTTCCAATCCTGGTAGAGCGGAGCCTGTGAATCCCGGGGCAGAGTAAACAAGGAGGTGGAGGGGTCCATGGTGGTTCCCGAATTCGTCCGTGGTTCTACACACACACACACACACACACACACACACACACACACACACACACACGGACAATTGAATAAAAATAGTAAAAAAAGGGGTTGGGGATTTAGCTCAGTGGTAGAGCGCTTGCCTAGCAAGCGCGAGGCCTGGGTTCGGTCCCCAGCACCGAAAAAAAAAAAATAGTAAAAAAAAAAAATTACCGTGTGTGTGTGTGTGTGTGTGTGTGTGTGTGTGTGTGAGAGAGAGAGAGAGAGAAAGAGAGAGAGAGAGAGAGAGGGAGTCAAAGGGAGGGACCAAGTTCCCTACTGTGGAATACTAAGGGTGACTTCCGGAATCATCCTGGATCGCTTCTACCTCCTTGCTTCACCCTGGGATTTCCCAGGCTGTGCCCAGCAGAGCCAAAATGCGGGCCACTGCCATTTCAATCTGGTGTTTTTTATGTGGGACCTTGGATCGGAACTCAAGACCTTCTGTTTGTGAGGCAGTCGTAACCCCCAAGCCATCTCTCCAGCCCCTGATCCATTTTTAATATATTTTTGTCCATATGTACCTGACTGAATGTTATAGTTCATATGTGTGGTGACAGGGTTCTCTAGAGCAACAGAACCAAGAAAAAAACTGAAAGGGAATTTATTGGATTGGCTTATGAAATTGTTGCCCAGGTTGGGCTATGGGAGGAGGTTTTTATGTCCAGGCTTGTATGTTTGGAAGTTGAAGATTGAAAGCAGATAACATAGAGAAGATTAAGACAAAGTTTATTACAGGAGAGAAAGAATGGAACTCACAGATATGGGGTCTGTGAGGAGCAAGAGAGGCAGAAAAGAACTCATGGACTCCAAACATGGAGTAGGAGGGGGGCGAGAGAAAGCTGGAAACGAAGTCACAGACATGAAGTCTGTGAGGGGCCAGGGAGCCAAAGATGGCTGCAGGATCAGGAGTATTTATTATAAGGTTAGGCAGGCCCAGGAAAAATGACTTTTTCTCATTGGTTAATTCGAGTTTCCTGATTGGAGCTTTATGTCCTCTAGATCTTACTGGTCTGCTCATACAGGGCCCAGTCCAGTCGGTCTTGTGCCAACCTCAGGACCAAACTGTTTCTTAGTTTATTTACAATAGAGAGCTGGTCTCCATATCCTTTCTTGAACAGAGGATTAGAGGAAGACCTTATCTCTGTGGAGGATTAGAACCAGTTCCTCCAGATTGATAGGATGTGTTTCTTTAGAATAATCTCAGCAGTGGGAGAAGGTTTTGGAGGACCCAGCATGGCCTTGTTCTGAAATTGCCTAGAGATAAGGTCCAGGACTAAGACTCTGCCCAACAAGCAGAAGGTCTGGAGTTTGGATTCCAGGCCTCACAAAAAACAAAACAAAACACAAAAACACCAAGCAGAAATAGTGGCCCATACTTCTGGCCCTGGTGGGTGGAGCCTGGGAAATCCCAGAGTGAAGCAAAAAAGGTAGGAACAATCCAGGATGATTCCTGAAGTCACCCTTGGGCCTTCACAGGGACCCATAGTGCCCTCTGACACACAAACATACACGCCAAAAAAAAAAAAAAAAAGATAAGGTCTAGGCCGCCAGCAATGATTGCCAGCAGCTTCTCAATTCAGAAACTGAATATCTCAACAATCCCAGCCTGTGACTGAAAGACAGGATTCTTGAAGAGTCTCTGAACATTGTAGGGTGGAAGAAGTCAGATTCTGATGGGGGTTGAGGAAAGAAGAGTTTGCCAGCACAAGGCAAGAAAGTCAGAGCTCTATTCTGTCTTGTGATTTCTTTTATCTGGTCTGCAACTGGGAGGGTCAATGCAGATACAGGGTTGGTCTTTGTGTTGCAAATATCTTAATTCAGATAATCTCTTCAGGTGCTCTGATTATTAATCAGTTAATTTTAGGTGTAGTCAACTCTATAACAAAGATTAATTTCCCTGTTGGTAGATAATATTTTACTTGCCTAAAGTCTGTGCCTCGTTGGGTTGGACGGATGGTGGTCACTTGTGCCAATGATAAGTACAGTCATTCTGCTCCAGCACTTGTGCTTTGAATGGAGGAAACGGATGTTTTGTAAAATGTAGTCACTCAGGATAAGCTGTCTCCCTAAAATATTGTATATTTTATACAATATGAACATTGTATAAAATAAATAATTATATATTTTGTACAACATGAATTCATGACCAAGCTCCATCCACAAAGGCAAAGGACTTGAACAGAAATCCTCAGAAGACATACACAAAAGAGGAGGCAAAGGAAAGGATAACTAACGTCTCTATTAGGAAAATGAAAAGAAAAAACATTAACACATCAATAACAACTCATCAAAAGGGTTACAATTTAAACAAAAGCCAAAAAAAAATCTAAAAAAAAAAGGGTGTTGAAGGCAGGCAGGAGGAGTCTTTCACTCTGCCACTGCTACACAGGTGCTAATTTTGTACGGAGTGGGACAGTTCTGCAGTTTAAACAGACTTTCCAAGTAATCTAGCAAATTCCCCTTGTGGATACGTGTCCAAAAGAAGAGCACACATGTCTGCTGTGGCCATGGTGCCCTTAATAGTGTTGCAGGGACAAGAATCAACCATCCCAATGTTGTAGGGTTCTTGTGTTCCATTTCTTGAAACCAGAACATGTGTAGAAGATTAAGCTAGAGTTTATTAGAGGAGAGAAAGGTTGGAACTCATGAATTCCAGATGTGGAGTGCCATGAGGGGCTAGGTCACCAAAGATGGCTGCCAGGGTTGGGCATATTTATACTCCTAGGCAAGCTGGAAACTGGCTTTTTCTCATTGGTTAACTTCTATTGGGGCCTGACCCAGTTGCTCTCGGGCCCATGTGGGCTACAGGTCAAGTTGTTTACATGGAGAGTTCATCATAGGGAAGTGGGCCATCTTATCTCTGGGAGGACTCACCACCCCAAAGTCCCAAACCAAGGAAGGTTCCAGTGTGCTTGATGAAGTGCTTTCATCTTGACTCTTTAGAGAAAAACAACCTGGACTAACTGTCAGAGAGGGACAGGCAGCTGGGAAAATCTTGAAGATCTCGCTGTGTGGCAGTTGGCGCCAAACCCTCCCTCCTCCCTCCCTAACCCCCTGGAGATAAAGTCCCCACTTCTCCCAACCCTTTGTAGAGGAATGTGTACATGAACTGCACAGATACAGAGGAGTGGGAGTCCCTCAGACACAAAGGAACCAATGAGAAAAGGCCACTTTTCCCAGGCCTGCCCAAGTTTACAAATATCCCTGACCCTGCCAATGAGTTCTGTTCTTGTTTCCTCTTCTTTTGGGGGTTCTGATGTTCAGTCGAAGACTGAAATCAGAGCATGTGTGGAGGATTAAGGTAGAGTTTATTAAAGGAGAGAAAGAACTGAGCTCATGTACTCCAAATATGGAGTGTCGTGAGGGCTAGGGCACCCGGGAGAACTCATGGACTCCAAGCATGGCATCCATGAGGGGCAAGGAACTAGAAACAAACTCTCAGACCACACTTGTGAAATCCTGAAGGGCAGGGGCCAAAGATGGCTGCCAAGGTGTGGAATTGGTATACACTTAGGTAAGCTCACTTTGAGACCCAACCCACTTGATCTTGACCCCAACCCATCAGTTGATCCCGTGTGGGCTCTATCTGTAAAGGAGAGCTAATCTCCATATCCTTTCATAAGCAAAGGGTGGGGGAAGTTGACGAAAGAGTGAGGTCCCTCAAGGTTACCCCAGCAGTGAGGGATGACCTCCCAAGACCTTCAGAGACCCTGCCAGCCTGGCTGCTCTAAACCTACCTTACTCTAGTAAACTCTGCCTTAATCCTCTATATGTTCTGGCTTCAATCTTTGACTTCTACACATAAGGACTCGACAAAAAACAAAAACAAAACCGCAACAACCCGATGTTGACCCAGAAGTTATTTTTTTCCTATGTTCTATTTTTCTGTCTGTTTCCACCCTAGGAAGAAACTTTAGAATGACCTGTCTTTTTTTGCCTTTTTTCCCTTCTCTTTAACTTTCCTCTCAATAATACCAATCCTTATTCAACTTTCGGTAACATTTATTTTATTTTATGGAATGAAGTGTTGCCCAATCCTAGAATTGCAAATAAAATAATTTGGGATCTTAGAAGTAAAGTTAGCATCCATCTCCCAGGATCAGGAGTCCATTGGTGGGTGGGGCGACAAAACTCCGAAGGCCTCAAAGAGGTAAGAAATCTTACACTGGAACACGGGCCTAAAGCTGAGGGTTAAAAAACAAACATTCCGCTGATGCAGGACGCTGCTACAGCAAGCAAGTTCCTAAAACAAAGTAGAAAGGTCGTGGCCGAAGCTGCTGGAGAGAGATAGGGCTGGGTGGCAACTTGTCCATTTGCTTGTCGCGGAGCGTGGTGCGTACAGAACACTACAGGTACAGGGACCGGTTACTTGTAAAGTGTCCTTTATCACACATACAGAAAACATTCCCTGCAGACTCCGGCCCGCCACAGCCCAGCCAATCCCGCTTGTGGAGAGGTATCCGCCGGGGGCCGAGCTCCACTCAGCGACGGGGGAGATTCTCCAGGCACAGCCATTGACAGGGCGGGATGCAGGGCACCAAGCGGCCAGGTGCAAAATCAAGCCAAGGTTCAACCACTAAGGCCCCTTGGAAAACAAAGAGCACGTGAGTCCCGTGTCCCGGAGCCCCCCGCGGGGGCGTGGCTTCTCGGGTGGGCGGAACGCAGCCGCAGAGGGACGGGGCCTCGCTACAAAAACGCGACCCGAGAGGGGCATCGGCGGGCCGGAGGCCGCCTTCGGAGGCGTGGTCTTCAAGGGGCCGGGCGCCGCACCAACGAGACGCGACTCCTAGAGCGCCGGAAGCCGCTTCAGTGGGGGCGGCGCGTTTTCAGTTGAGAGTTGAAGTCGACGCGGCACGGAAGCAGCCGGAGGCCCCTGTGCCGCAGCCCGCAACTGGAGCTCCGCGGATCCCCGCGGCTGTCCGCCTCCGTTTGCCGCCTCTCGTCGGCGTCCTAGCCCGCCGGTCTGCGGAAGCCCCTGCGGCCGTCGGACGCATACTCGTTGGGCTGCTGCCCTCGGTGACCTCCCCCAGGTAGTCCCGGCCTCTGCATCCCCAGCTCCCCGCGGCTTCTCGTGGGTTCCCTGCATTCCGCAGGAACTGTGCTCAGATTTCGGAGGTCGCGGCCCTTCTCTTCCTTAACCCGGAGGTCTCCGCTTTTCCTCTTTCCCTCGGGGGTCGCCGATCCTAACTTCCTCAGCCCTAGGATCTCACCTTTCCTTCCCTCCCCCCTGGTATCTCGTTCCTTCCCTCCCTTCCCTGGGGGTCGTTGGTCCTTCCTTATGCCTAGGATCTCAGCCTTTTCCTCCCTCCCCGGGGGGGGGTCTCAATCCTTCCCGCCCCACCTTCTTACCTCCTGGACTCCCTCCAGCCTCCTGTCCCACTCGGTATCTTCAGCCCGCAAGCTCAGCCTGTGTTTTGGGATAGAGGAACTGGTGCGTTTTACCGTTCAGAGTTTTGAGTCGCTAGCGCTACTTAAGACTCGTGTTTCAGAGGTTCTCTGGGGTTTTGATGGCAGATCTTACCTGCTTCCCTGGGACCCCACGTTTCTTGTCACAGTGTTAAGAGGTTTGGCACCCGAAACCAGCTTTGTTTTTCTCAGGCACATGTTTTGTCTGTTTCGTTTTGTGATAGGGCCTTGGGCTGTGGAGGTGAATCAGTGGATAAGATTCCTAAAGCGCGAGGGCTGGAGTTCAGATCTTTAGAACCTAAATAAAAGCCGGGCTGTCCGTCCAGTTTAACGCACTGGTAAGCTCTGAGGTCAATTGAAGTACCCGAAGTACACTTGCATGACAGTGGATGGCAATGGGGGAAGTATGTGCTAGTAGCTGTCTGTCTCTCTTTCACACATATACTCGCCTGCACCGGAGGAAAAAAAAGACTGGGTTCCTGTCTTAGGGTTCTCTGAAGAGCAGGATCTCTAGAATGTAATATATTATAAATAAGTTTATTAACTTAACTTGCAATAAAAAAGTGTCCTTCAAGCTTGGTGGAGAGGTAGCTGCTTTGTTCTTGACCTGAAAGTCTCAGGAAGTGGAAAGATCCAGAGGTGGTCTTGAGTCCCCTACCTCCCTAGAGGGTCTAAGACAGGCCTGGAGACCAGTCTCCAAAGACAGCTGGAACAGTGGCAAAGTGGAAAGGATGGATTTCTGCATCAGCCAAGGATGGAGGCAGCAGTGGCAGCAGCAATAAAGAGAGTACAATGCTCAATGCTGGAAAAGTGAACTCAACAGCCAGTCAACGCAGGATAAGGAAAGAGCAAGTACCTCTTGGTACCTACTATTATCCAAAGTACCAGCCACTAAGGGCTGGGTTTTCTGTATCAATTAATCAAGTACCTGCAGACTTGTTCAGAGCCCTGCTCCAACTATCAACCCTTCACCAGCTGTGTCCCACATAGCCTGCAAGTTGGCACAAGTGTAACCATAACATTCTGCTTTGGAGGCCCTGGCTGGCCTCAGGCTTGGGGTCCTTTGCTTTTTCAGTTGGGATGGCAGCGTGTAGTACTGTGCCTGGCAATCATTTTTTTCCTTTAAAGCTAATGGTTTAGCATCCTGTGACCAGTCTTTGTCTCCCACATCAATGAAGATAGAATCATTTTCTTCTAGAAGCTTTTATTTCCTCCTGTGCATCATGTCCACAGCCCCCTGAATTGTTTCTGTGTTTCAGTGTTAGTCCAGGTGAACTTTCTTAGTGTTTCTGCTCATTGAGTGAGGTGAGGTGAAGAAAGCTGCTCTTGATCTGTGCTGACACCTTGGGCATGGGCAGCTCACTCCTGAATCACCACTACTAACTCAGAAAGACAAGTGACAGGAAGGAACCAGGCATTAAAGATGGGGTGCTGCCTTCTCCAAGCTTTCTCCAGGGCACCAGTCCCAAAGCCGATAGAAGTGATCAAAATCTTACTCTTTGTGGAAGGTTGGAGAACTTGTCAGTTCTGAAGGGTGCTCAGGGACAAACAATGGGGTCTGTCTTGGTCGAAATGTGAATTGTCCCCCACGGGCTCATGTGTTTGAATCTTTAGTTGGTTGAGAAGTTCAGGGCACCTTTAAGAGTTGGAATGTTTCTGGAGGAAGGCAGCCACGGGTGGACCTTGTGGTGCACTAGCTCCACCCTACTTTGGAGAGAGGGCTGCTGTTGCAGTTGGCAGTTTTGCAGCTCTGTCTCCATTAAGGATGTGACTGGATGTGACTTATCTCCACCTTCTGCCAGTAACCAGCCATGCCGCTTCTGCCATAAAGGACTGCTGGATAAATAAGCATGGTGAATGACTCTTCCCTTTCTCCCCTTAAGTTGTTTGAGCCCTAGTGCTGTCTCACAGCAGCACAAGAGGTCTTGAGTGTCATTTTAAAAGTTGTGTGTGTAGCCTGAGCCTCAGCAAGGTCCTGTGAGCCAAGACAAAGCTTCGGGGCAGGAAGACCAGGCACTGAGCCCACCTCTGTCCCCAGGCATTGCCAGAAACAGGTGGGCAGTTGGTGTCTTTTTACTTTTCAGAACTTACCGAGGGATGAATCCACAAGGGACAGCATCTTTCACTGGCAGCAGCCCACCAAGGCGCCACTTCTGCTAGTCCTTGTCAGGGGAACAAACTTTAATTTGGTCTCAAGGTTTAAGCTAAGTCAGCTCACACAGTACGAATCAAATAGTACCCATGGGTCTCTGTATGCGTATAGCTTACATAGTAGTCTGTCTCTATGCACATTCAGACTACACAGTGATTGTAAAGAGGCACCAGAGGCTGTCAGGAGCTGCCAGGTGGGGCTGATTATGGAGCAGGTGGTCTTTGTGGGGCATGAGATGGTTTAGTTTGCCAGGTGTTGAGCACAGGAGGGGAGACAGTGCTATCTGAATGGTGCAGTTAACAGTGGGGACTAAGTGGTGCTGAGATCCCAGGACAGCAAGTCCTGTGTTTGGGGGTCCTTGGTTTGAGTCTAGCTAATCAGATGGCAGGTCTGAGGCCCTTGCTATCACAGTGTAAGGTATGGTACTGGGGACTGGACCCAGGCTTCGACATGAACTCTACACAGAGCCATGCCCCGAGCCCATGGTATAATTTAAAAATTTTAGAATCATTTTTATACATTGCTGCATTTAGTGTCCTTACGATTTGAGAGTGTCTGTGTCAATGTCTATGAGAGGCTGTTTTCTAGTTTTCTGAACTATTTACAGGTTTGGGTTCAAGTTGTGCCACCTCACTAAGACGCAGTGCAGTGTTTCTGTGGCTGTGAAAGGTACAGCATCACTGAGCCCAGTGACAAGCAGGTTTTCCTTGTGAAGATGCTTTTGTGAAGATGCTTCTACTTAATTTCACAGGTAGAAGCTGGGGAACTTCCAGGTGGACAGTTTTGAGTTTTCAGGGTAGGTATTTGCCATGTCATCTGGGTTTGGGTGTTTCTGGCATATGTGCAGTTGCTTGTGTTGGCTGTGGTGAGCCTCTTCTTCTCAGGGTGTCTCTGAAATGCACTTGTGCTCCTAGGAGAGTGCCAGCATTCCAGGGAGTTTCCATAGGCCTGGGAGGCAGACCCTGTTCCCATGGGTAGGAAAAGATTTTGCCCATCACAGAAACTGAAGACATGCGGTTCCTGGATCCCCATAATTTGATTTGATTGTTGCATGCCCCACAGTGTGACTGACTGCTTGAACTGTCCCCTAAGGGGATGTGGCTTCGTTGGAATTTTACCCTAAACACTGGTGCGTGTTTGGTCAAATTGTTGGCTTTCAGCCTTATGTGTATTCGGCCTAGCTTTTTGCTGCTGCAGGGATCTGGTGGTGTGGAACACAGGACCTACTACCCTTCTGTGGCTCAGTGCTTGCAGGACAGATTCCACATGGAACATACTAGAGGCTTCTGCCATCAGGGCGTTGCCAAAGCAAGTGTCATCAACTGTTATTTCCTCCCCAAGTTCTTGGTGAAGCTGCATTTCTTTCTGTAAGCTGTGCCATTCACAGCAGAGTGCTCAGGAATCAATCTTGTGGGGTCCAGGAGTGAACCTACTTCTACCTCGACTTGCTGGTGGTACCCCACAGCCTCACCAAAGCTCATGTGAGCCCCTATGTACTTTAAGGACTGAAAGCTTGTTGTCTTCTGGGGGAAACAAAAGATAATAGGACCAAAAGAAACATGCTTGAGACTCAAGCGTGTTTGTAAAGTCACATATGCATGCAATGCCTGAGTGACACTCACTCCCACGATGGAAGAAAAGATCAGTTACACTCAAGACTGAAATCCCCAAACACGCACCAACCCTGGAGCTCCGGATCTGGCATCTGGTCTCCCGCCTTGGGCCTTGGCCCTTGGCCCTCCAGATCTGCCTCTATGCCTTCAGCTTCGGCCATTGCAACTCAAGTTTGGCCTTCACAGCTTGTATAGGGGGCTCTGGGCTCCCTCCCTAGGAAGCCTGCTCTTCCACTTACTGTCTAGGCAGCATTTTGAAACTTTGGTGCAAGCCTCCATGACTGCCTAGGAAGCCTGCTGCTGTGGGACAGTATTCATGCATGACTAAGGGAGAAAGGCAACTTTATTTGTATGGCAGCTCACAGAAGCTGTGAATCGATCACAGCTGTCATCATGGGGGGATGGAAGGGGACTAACTGCAAGTGTGGCAGGTCTTCCAACACCTCAAGGTCTGTCCCTGTGCTGTATCTTCCTCCAGCAAGGCTCACATCAGCATCACTAAGGATTCAAACATGCTGGCTGGGGGGGAGCTCACATTCAAACCAGGACATCTGCATACCAGCATTGTGAATGCGAATGCTGCTGCCAAGTTCTGTTGGCAGCTTCACGTTTAGTCTCTGCACCTCACTGGCCAAACTGGGAAAATCCTCGAAAGTGGCAGGTTGTGCAGCTGACCTTTCAAGTGGCATCTAATCACCACTCACATTTTCACTAGTCAGAGCCTTCTGAGGGTTGGGTCTGTCCTTGTGTACCTTTCCTGTTACCCCAGGGAGGAGCCCAAGTCTCTGCAGTGACTCTTCCCTTGAGGTCCTCCTCACCAGTCTTTTCATGTCTTCTAAAGTCACCGTAGCCGCCTGAGCACCAGCCATGCCACAGCCTATGTGTTTGCTGTCTTGAAATTTCCTCCACCAAGCAATTCTCAGAATATAGGCAGGATGCAGCTAGATTTTATTTTATTTCATTGTATTTATTTATTTTGCCAGAATGTGGCATGGATGACCTCTAGCCCAGTTCCCGGTTTCCCTTGAGAACCCAGCTTTACTACTTGCATCTCCCTCTACATTGAGGTCCTCTGCACCCCAGTGTAGTCACCTGGGCTCTGCTTACAGCTTTCTAGGGCTTCTTTGGCTCATTCCACCTGAAACCAATAAGTCAGGTAGATCAGGCAGTGACCTTGGCACTGATACCAACTTCCTGTGGTGGTATTTTTCTGGTTCCTGTGACAAGCAAGCATAACAAGGGAGGGAGGCTGTCTTGCTGGTTGGGAAGCAGGTTTTGGACACATTGCACCTAGCCAGGACGCCAAGGGTGAGTGCTGGCGCTCTGCTACCTTTCTCCTCCCCTTCCCTTTGTGCTGCCCAGGCCCAGCTGTGGGTACTCTCCTCCACTGGCCTCGGTGCACGTCTCCTTTCAGTCAGTGACAGTGAAGACGGCGATCTGCTCTCACAACTGACAGCAAAAGTTCATCCAGCTCACGATTCCCTCTCTGTCGACAGCAGGCCGTCCTGGAGCCCCCAACGGGTCAGGTGCCGGTGACCTTCAGGGACGTGGCTGTGTGCTTCTCCCGAGAGGAATGGCAGTGTCTCAGCCCCGGCCAGAGGACCCTCTATTGGGATGTGATGCTGGAAAACTTCAGGAACTTGGCCACTCTGGGTAAGGCAAGTCCCCACCGAGGACATCTGCGTCTCTAGAGTCAGCCCAGCTGCTTCTTCACACCCCTAAGTCTGTGGTGGCCTTGGTACTGATGTGCCTGTGCGCCCTGTGGTGTACAGACTCTTGTGCCTTCCTTGCCTTCCTCTTTCCTGCTTCCAGGTGGGATCTGAGCCCTGTTGCGTTGTCCTTTGCAAATAAACTCCATTTCTGCTTTTAAAAGGCTACTGCAGTCCCAGCCCAGACCTTGTTTCTTGCCTGGAGCAGTGGGATGAGCCCTGTGTTGAAGACTGGGATAGACCTGAGGTTTTGGAAACACGTAAGTGAGATTCGGGTCAGCCTGGCCCTTAGTCCTCACATTTCCTGACACCCTGAGGGAGCAGACACAGAACTGCTTCTAAATTGGGGGTTTCAGAGGAATGGGAGGGATGTGTAATGTACTGTGGAGTCCTGTTGGTGAGATCCCTTGGGGGGAATGTGTAGCAAAGAAAGCAGTTGCTGTGACAGCAGGAGATTTGACTGACAGTTGATTGGTCTGACACCCTCTGCCAGCTACATGCTGTGTGGCAGGCTGACTTTGTGCCTGTTTGCTCATTGTAAAGTTGGGGTAACACCAATGGCTGTCTCCTTAGTAGAGATGGCCATAAGGGGGCCCTTTGCCACTAAACTCAGCCCAGTCCTGGCCCACCCTGGGTTTTTGTTTTTACTTAAAATCCTCTCAGAGGTTGATGAAGCAACTATGTGAGCCTGTGACAAGCCGCGTGTCCCAGTCATGTGGAACCTCTGGCTGGGGTGGGCAGCAGGCCCCTGGCTCAGAGGGTGAGTAGTTCCCAGGTAGCTCCTCCATGCCTGCCTCCCTGTTACAAACTGATGCAGCTCCACGTTTTCTTGATAGACTTTTGTTTTGCTGGTGTAGTAACCAGCTTTGTCTTGCACAGTGTGGTCAGGGGTACACTGGAGCGCCTTTGAAACTGTTTAGCAAAGTAGAAGAGGGCACTGGAAAGTGTGTGCCTATGGAGGTCCAAGGAGGACTTTTGGAATCATCCTGATCGCTCCACCTCCCTTTTGCTTTGCTGGGTGGTTTCCCAGGCTCCTCCTTCCAGGCCAGAAATGCAGGCTGCCACCATTCCCCCCACTGTTTTTCTGTAGGATCTGGAGTCAGAACTCAGTTCCTTTTGCTTTCGAGGCCGACGTTAGCCTGTAAGCCATCATCCCAGCCCTGTCCTTAGCTCTCACCATTAATGGCAGTGTGTGGCCCTCACCCTGCCTTTGTGGCTTGCACCCTTTTACTAACTCCTAAGCTTGAGGTGACTCCTTCCATGGCTGTTTGTGACCTGCCCGTCCTGTATGAATGTCTTTGTTCCTCTATAGGGGCCAGGAAGCCCACTGACCATAGGAGCCCCTGTGATCAGCTGGCCCGTCGGCGAGAGACAGTCAAGCCACGGACAGGAGCCAAGAGAGAGACTGTGCTCAGGAAGAGAGCTGCTGCCCGAAAGAAGCTGGACAGGCCTGCGGCTGCCCAGGCCAGGCAGGAGGAAAGCCTTGCAGGAAGCCATGCGAGAGCCATGCCGAGGGACACCCCTTCATCTGTGGTGTGTGCGGGAAGGCGCTGAGCTGCCACAGCCGGCTGGCTGCTCACCAGACCGTGCACACTGGCACCAGGTCCTTTGAGTGTGTCCAGTGCGGCCAGACCTTCCGCTGGGTGTCGAACCTCTTGCGCCACCAGAGAAATCACACCAGCGAGAAGCCCTTCTGCTGCGACCTGTGTGGCCAGGCCTTCACCTTGAAGGACCGCCTGGCCCAGCACCGCAAAGTCCACACAGAGCACCGGCCCTATGCCTGCGGTGACTGCGGGAAGGCCTTCAAACAGAAGTCCAACCTCCTCCGGCACCGGCTAGTGCACACAGGGGAGCGGCCTTTCTACTGTGCCGACTGTGGGAAGACCTTCCGGACCAAGGAGAACCTCGGCCACCACCAGCGGATCCACAGCGGGGAGAAGCCCTACACGTGCGCCCAGTGTGGCAAGGCCTTCCGCTGGCTCAAAGGCTTCAGCATCCATCGGCGGCTGCACCTGACACGGAGGCTGTACGAGTGTGAGCTCTGCGGGAAAGGCTTCCGCCACCTCGGCTTCTTCACCAGGCATCAGAGGACTCATGGGTGTGGAGGGCTGTAGAGACTCTGCTCTGAGAGCTCCCCAGGACAGGAAGTTGCCCTAGAGGGGCTCTGGAGTGCCAGCTTGGTGCCCTGAGCCCCATCAGGGTGCCCTTTATGCACTTTGCCTTCCTTTCTCTTCTGCGCTCTTATGGGGAAGAGAGCTTTGAGCTTAAGAAGTAACACTGCAGCGGTGAGACATGGTAGTGAGCTCCATGCAAATGCTGTGGTTGTTACAGGGCCAGGCTGCATTGACAGCTGGGGTGCTTAGTGCACTGTGCATGTGGGGAAGCAGTGACCACGCAACATTGTGTGTGGAGTGCTGGGTGACAAAATACTGCCACGGCGCTGTTTCTTTGGTAGTTTCTTAAACTAGACATGCCAATTTTTCTGTAATACATTAGCATCTTCTGTTCATTCAGGTTCATTAAATTATGGTCAGGAAGGCAGAGTCTTGGTGCTTGAGACCTGAATCTCCCTGCCCTTCAGATAGAAACCTAAGAGAAGGTAATCTCCTAGCCATGCCAGCAATATAGAGGGCAGTCACTAGCAGTGGGGTTGCAGTGAGTCTTGTATGAGGTGGGCATGCAAAACTTTGCAAAAAGAACTTTCTCAGCAATTTCGTAAACAATATATACCAATCAGAGACCGATTTTTAACAATTTTTTCCCATGTTTAAAGAGATGCCTCTCTAGATACCACCACTCTGGAATGCATGAGTCAGAAGGTAACTAACCTCACTGATACAGTGCAACAATAAATTCACAATGACATTGTAGTTTCCTGGCAGCCAAGTTTGTAGGGCCCCCCTCCCCCTGGGGAGGCTCCCAGGAAAGCCCTCCCCCTCCTCAGACTGACCAGGGGGAATATAAAGTCCACACACCAAACCAGCCATAAGTAAAAAGGAGATTTATTTGCCCAAGCAAGCAGGGGGCAAGCAGGATGAACAACCTGCATGCTGTTCTCTGAATAGAAGGGCAGGCCCGGAAAATCTATCTTCATGCTCCTGTGAGGTCTCCTTTCTCAATGGGGCAGGGGCCCATGGTAGTTTGGAAAAATTGGGATGGGGAAGGAAGATTTGTCTCAGGGGGGGTGAAAAAAGTCGTGGTCCCGCTGAAGTGTGGGGGTTGTGGAGCGGTCCTTTGGGAGAGGGCTGCAGGAAAGTCCAGGGAGTGTGGTCCAAGTGGACCCTTTGGCTGTGATGAGTCCTTTGTCTGGACATGTAACTGGAGGGAGAGTGGGGTGGCAGCCTTGAAGCCATTTGTGTTTGTTAAAAAAATTAAAACAAACAAATGGGCAGAATACCCCGTTTTCCTTAATCGCAGCCAAGGCCAACAATGGGTTTCTTTTTTCCTCCAAATCTAAATTACTAATTTTTACTTTCCTCAAGTCATACTTTTTATATAGCGTACGGTAACTGTATTTTTTTGTCCGATCATCCTATTCATCTATATAATCTGGGTAGGCTGTAAGGACTGAGAGACGCAACAGAGTTGGGAGAGATTTCAAGAGGCCTGAGGAAGGCAAGGTTGGAAAGTAAAGTACTCTGTTGGGGACAGAGAATGAAGCTAAACAACTGAGAAGTTTGGAGTCAAGTTGACCAGATTGAATCCAGCTTGCAGAGTCCACAGAGCAGGACCAAGTTCTATATGATGATAAATCCTGAAGAATGAATAGAAACAGGCAAGACATGTCAGAAAATGTTGTGTGGTAGTCATACGGAAGAACTCAATAACTGAGTTATCTTCGCAAGTCTTTTGACCAAAAAGGTGTGCCAAGAAACACTTGCAGACAGCGCATTTCAGACAACAGCTGAGGCTTCTTAAAACAAAACCCGATGGGTTGGAGGGGGGACAGAATTGTTCCCCTTTGGCCAAGTTTAAAAGTCTTAAAATTCAACCTTTTTCAATTTTGGGGCTTTCAGAAGGTAGACAAAGGCTTATTTAGTGCTTTTTAAACTGTATTTATTTAAAATTAACTGTTCTCAAATTTCCTGCAGGGCTAAGGAAAGTTTTCTTATCTCTGTAGGATTAGCCCTAAGTCAGGTTTTGCCCCCCCTGACCTCCTCAATTTTTTATTTTTAATTTATTATTTATATTCAATTGTGCGTGTGTGCATGTGGGGTGCGTGGTGGTGTGTATGTATGTTATGTGTGTGTAGAAAATTCGGGAACCACCATGAACGCCTCCACTCCTCCCGGTTACTTCTGCCCCCCGGGGATTCACCAGGCTTTCCGCCCTAAAACCAGGACCAGAAGGCGCAGGCCCGCCTCACCCCGCCCGGCGGCCGGGTCTATAACGTGTGTCTATACTTCAGGAAACCCTTCCGCCTACAAGGCAGAGCTTAACCCACTGAGCCGCCCCTCCCGCCCACGAACCTCTCAATATTTTTACTTTAATTTTTTATTTTTGTGCATCCATCCTGTTATGTGTGTGTGTATGTGTGTGTGTGTGTAATCAGAGACACTCTGTGTTCCTGTGGAGGACCCAGGGTGACTTTGAAAATCATCCGCTGGATTGCCTTCTACCTCCTTTTTGCTTCACTATAGGATTTATCCCAGGCTCTGCCCACCAAGACTGGAAGTTCAGGTTAACCTGGAACGTTGGTTGCACGACCTGGGAATCTGAAAACTCAGGAACCTTCTGCTTGCTAAAGCAGAGTCTGAACCCCAGAAGATCCATCTCCTCCAGCCCACCCTCCCTCCAGTGTTTTTAAAATCACCTTCCTGTTCAACGAAAAACTTAATGTACTTACTTACGTTCTTGTTTTTTTTTTCTCAAAGCAAAAAGAGTAAGAACTTTTTGGAACTTTCTACCTGAGATGTTGAATGCATTTGTTAAATTAGAGCAAAAAAAAATCTGACAAGAGGGCATGCTTAGCATAAGCGACAGAACCCTTTTTTAATTCCGCCTTTCTAACACTGGAAGAGATCTAGAAAGCTGATAATCCTAAAGACAAGGCCGCAGATACCACCGGACTGAGCGAGAGATGTAAATAACAGTAAGCCCTTCTGCAGGTGATGAGGTCCCGGGCCCCCTGAAGTTTCGCCCCTGGAATTAAACAGTACAGTTGCTTATCTATTGTTGCTAATGGAACAAAACCGGCATTTTTGTTTCAAGTGGCTGCCTGGAGGTTACAGCCCCCAGAGCCTAAAACGTTCAAACTGAGCGCCTAAAGTTAGGACTCCTGGATTCTAAAAGTCCCCCCACAGGCCCTGAGGGCCTTGAGTTATGAGGTCACCCAGCTCAAACAAATCCTTTGGTTTGCCCTTCCCCGGCCTTTTTTTTCGAATGTTGACCAGCGCAACTAGCCTGCAACCGCTGGCTGGAGAATCTGGTGTGCAACAAACGTGCTTTTGCTGGACTGCCGTCTGTAGGCCCCTTGCCCAACTTCCTGGGCGACCTAAGGTGCTGGGACGGATCCCGCATCACAGAGAGAAGCCCGCCCCCCCCACCCGCCAGCCTAGAGCGGCCCCGGAAGATCCCCTTCCCGGGCCGGGGCCCTCCAGGCGGGCTTCCCGGCGCTGGGGCTGGCCGCGGCGTTCGGGCTTTTTGGGTGGGCGGCCTTGCGGGCTACGGGCGGTCGCCCCTCCCGAGCCTCCTGGCGGCAGGGGTACCGGGTGAGTGCGCGGGGCCGGCTCGGGCGGGGGCGCGGCACTTCGCCTGTTGCTACGGCCCGGAGCCCTTCTCCTCGGCGGAGCGGGTCGCGCGGGTATCGTCCTCGGCGCGGTGGTCCCGCAGGTTGAGGGCCTGCGGGGGGGATGCCACCCCAGTCGCAGTTCGCCCTCTCGCGGAGGATTGTGGAGCCGGTGCCGGCGTTGGAAAGCGCCGGAGGTGACGGGGGGGAAAGGCAGGCAGGTGCGGGGCGTCCGTGGTTCCGCGGGACGCGCCCCGCCGTGCCCGGAAGAAGCGGTTTCAGGCACCCGGTGTTTTCTGGGGCTTCAAGCCGCGCGGAAAGCGCCGAGCGGCGGAACGGCCTTCCACACGCCCAGAGGAGAAGTCAGGGTGGGCCAGGCGCCAGCCCTTGATGGTCCTGGCGTTTTCCCACGGAGTTTGCTGCTTCCCCCCCCTTTCTGTTCCCTTTCTCCCCCTGCGAGTGCTGCTCTACCGCGGTTCCCGGTGGGCCATGTCCTGGATGCAGGGACATTTAGTCCCCTTCACACTGGCTGCATCAATGGTCCCTAAGGATCAGCGGGAGACAGCAAAGTGTATCGCCTAACATGTAGGCGCTTACAATTCGGGGTGCTGGCTGTGCAAGCCCACGTTCCGCAGCCCATCCATCCTTCGGTTCTAAGCGATAGAAAAAGCCTTCCTCTGAGCTCTGGTGCTGGGAACGAGAGAATGAACTCAGGGGCGTCTTGCCGGAGTGTCCATGTTTTTTCTGAAGTCTTAAGGCGCTGTGCGCGCGCTCAGCCCCAGCCCAACAGAAGGGATCTTTGTTCCTGCCACACATGTCACATGTATCAGTGTCTTTTTAAAAACAAACAAACACTGTTTATTTTGAAAAGAAATGTGGAAGATGCTCAAGTTGCCAGTTTGGTGCGCTATCCATCCACTGAGGTCCCCACTTATTTTCCACGGTGACCCTGTCAAATCTTCCGCCTCCGCTTTCCTGTACAAGATGCAAGAATTCTGAGCAGCCTGGTGCACTCCAGGGAGCCCCTGTGGACGCCGCAAACCGGACAAGAAACATCCCAGTGGCCCTGTCACTTTCTGATGTGTGTCCACTGTGCCTGCAGCTGACTATCCTTGCTGTGTTCTTACTTCCTATTTTTCCATCAAAATTCAAATGGTCCGTTTAAAAATTAAAAAGGAACAGCAATTGGTGCCGGGCAGGACCCCCTGAATAGTTTTTGTTTTTTGGCTTTTGGCTTTCCTTTTAACTGTTTCTACCACAACTACCACCTTGTTTTCTTTAAAGTGAAACAACAAACCCAGACTTAATTTTAGTTATAGAAGAAATAAGCAGAATTTAAGGTTTGCAAGTTTTGTTTTGAGACAAATTTCTTTAGAGAAGATATTTTTTTTTAAGAAACCTAACTGAGAGGGCCTCAGTGGGGTTAAAGTCACTTGGCTCACAGCAGTGAGGGGGCTTGAGCTTGTTTAGTGTTTAGGATTGAAGAGAGAGTGAGAGCACAAATGTCCCATGTCAACATGTTTGGGACAAACTTCAGTGTCCAGTTCTCTCCAGCTGTAGGTTCTGGGTTCATGTACCAGGGGGGGTTTGCTTAGATTGTGCCTTTTACCTGCTAAGCTTCCTGAACTCCCAGGAACTGGAGGTTTTTGCAACCCCAGAACCAAATACAGCGGCAGGCATGGTGGCCCTCCCAGCAGTCAAACGTTGGATTCCTGGAGCAAGTTTTTTTGAGTGGTTAGATGACAGCTAATTGCAAAGCTCTGGGTTCAAGGGAGAGAGACGCTATAAAGGGGTGGAGAGTAATTAAGGAAAGACAAACCTGACATCAACTTCGTTCTCCCACACGCATGTTGAAAAAGCAGGTTGTGTGAATGCACTTACTAAAACTTCTTTGAAGTTCAAAAAATGTAGGATCTTGGAGAGATGCCTCAGGAATTAAGACTGTCGTTGAAAGCCAGAGGGGTACTGAGTTCGAATCCCCGTGAACCCACAATAAAATACTGACAAAAACAATGGCAGCTTGCACTTAGCCCTTTGAGGGTTGGGAGCTGGGGAAAATCGCAAAGTGAAGCAAAGGAGAATCACCCCCCCAGGATTTGATTCCCAAGCTCACCCTTGATCCTCCACAAAGGGACTCAAAGTGCTTTCTCATGATTTGCATACCAGGCACACAACAGACAACTAAATAAAAAATTTAAAATTAATAAAGCCCTACAAAGAGACACGCATGTTTTAAAACTGTCCTTGTAAAAACAAAGTAAGTTGTTTTTTTGCCGCCCAGGTAGAATAATCATTTTTTTTTTGAAAATTTTTTTTTATATTATTTATTCAAGTGTGTGTGGTGTATGTGTGGGATGTATGCCGTGTGGTATGTAGGTGGTAGAAACCACGATGAATTCCGGGACCACCCAATGGACTGCTCCACCTCCTTGTTTACTCTGGCCTAGGGATTCACAGGCTCCGGCGCGCCCCTAAACCAGGACCAGAACGCGGTCAGGCCTCCCCCGCTTCCGCCCCGGTGTCTACCGTGGGGGTCCCGAAGGAAATTCCGAACCTCAGGGCAGGACCTTTTCTGTCTGCAAGGCAAGGCTTAAACCCCATTGATGCCAACCCTCCAGCCTCCAGAATAATCATTTTTTTGAATATTAATAAATCAAGAGCGTGGGATGTGCCTCTGTTGATAGAGTGGATTGATGGCCATGGCGGTAAATCTCTGACTTCTGTCCGTATATAGCCACAAAAAATAATAAAACTCGAGGTCTTTCTGAATTGTAAATAAACATGAAACCAACACAATTAACCTCAAACCTCACCACTTTTTTTTTTTTTTTTTTTTTATTAAGATAGGCTCAAGGGGCCTGGAGAGGTGGGGCTCAGGGGGTAAGCCGCCGCCCTTGCAGGCCGGAAGGTGTCCTGAGTTCGAATCCAAGAATCCCACGTATAGACGCCAGGCCAGAAAGCCAAGGGGCGGCCTGGCGCTTCTGGTTCCTGTAGGGACGGAGCCGGTGAATCCCGGGGCAAGAAGGAGGTGAGGGCCGCCATGGTTGGTTCGCTCGTCCGTGGGTTCTTACACACACACCACACACACACACACAACCGCGCGCAATCACAAACATACGACAATGTGCAACAGTTGAATAAATATAAATATAATAAAAAAAGATAGTCTTAAAAAAAAAAAAGAATAAGGCTCAAATCAAAACTTTTTTTTTTTTCATAGTAGTAAATTAAAAGTTGATCTCTGCAAAATATTTTCTGTGAACAGCGAATACCAAGTATTTGAGAAGGTAAAAGTCCCCTCTGGTGACAAGGAAAGGGGCCCTGAGGGAAGGGACCCTGGAATTTGAACATCCACCTGCTACCTGCTAGCTGCTCTGCTGTTCACTAACCTTTGTGATGTAGTTACGGTGTCGCCTAGACCCTCAGATTTATTCTTTCTCTAAGTAAAACAGAAGTCTGTTCCCAGGAAGAATAGATGGTAACAAGATCCTTGGTTCAGCCACTATGGATGCTGGACCTTGAGAAGTCTCTGGCAAGTGCCAGCCAAAAGGCGGGAATATGGCAACACTTGGCCCTCCCGTCGGTGCCAGCTGCACACTGTTGCCCCACGTCGGCTGCCCGCAGCCCTCTTTCTCCTTTCTCATGGGGTCCTATTCTGGGTAAAACTGCCTTGGCAAAAAAAGAGACCTCAAATGCCTCCCCGAGCCCCAGCTGAAAGACGGGCCCTCGTGTGTGGAAGGGGGGGGAAATGGAAAAAAGAATGCTTTCCCTCCAAGGGAAATACCCACGCATTGGGGTTCATTCTTCAGCAGGTGCTTGGGGCATATGCCCACAAGGAGCGACTTAAAGAAACTCATTGAAAAACTCATTGAACCCTGGGTGGGAAAAAATTCTGAAGTTGAGAGGAAGTCTTTCAGGAAGAAGAAGGGTTTGTAACAAGAAAAAGAAAAAGGGGGAGGCTGAAATAATAATAAAAATGTATTATAAAAAAAAAAGAAAAAAGAAAAGGGGATAGGATTATTAGGGAGTAAGGTGTGAAATAATCTAAGTCAGATGGTGTTCAATTTAGGAAACAAGAGATTACAAATATATATAATATATGTTTATAAAAACAAGACGGGAGAGATGGTTCAGGGGTTAACATTCTGCCTCGAAAGCAGAGGTTTCAGATCCCCAGAAATCCCAATCAAAAAAAAATAAACAAAACAAAAAAACAAAAACCACCAAGCAGAAAAGGCGGAATCTGCCAATTAAAAACAAAAAAAACAAGCCCACCAGCCTGGAAATCTCAGAGGTGAAGCAAGAGGGGGTAAAGGGCCAATCCAGAAAATGATTTCCCAAAAGTCACCTTTGGACAAACAGACACAAGCACCCCACACACACACACCACAAGTGCTCAAAAAAAGTTATGAAGGCAGGCAGCCAAGATTTGTGTGGTAGAGGAACCTGTTTGCAAACCTTGGCTGCCTGACAATCCCCAAAAAAGAGGCGGGGAAGAGAGAGAAAATAACTTGGAAGTTGTCTTTGGATCCTCCACACGGGGAGCTGGTGGCAAGGCATGTACCTGCTCTCACTTCCTCTCAAATGTATTGTAAACCTGGCATGAAAGAACAGAGCCATTCAGCTGGAAACAGCTGGCTTTCAGGAGGGTGGGGGGAAAGTTAACACTCTCTGAGTGTTTTTTTTGCCCAGTTTGTTTGCCCCACCTACTCCAAGGGAAGCATAAAATAGAACCAAGAAGAGGTAAAAGCCTTTAAAAAAAAAAAGTTTTTAAAGGAGGAAATTAAATTAGCACCGTAGGCCTTTCTACACAAGCTATCCTAAGAGTGGCTCTTTGAAAGCGTGGGGAGAAAGAAACAAACAGCCCTGAGGCTTTGTGGCCCTTGTGGGTGGTGGCCCCTGAGAAGTAATAGAGGAGATGTTTTTTGGGGAGTCCCTTCGAAAACAAAAGCTGGGACATGTGCAACCTGGCTTGCGGTATGGTGGTAATGGAGGTGAACTCTGAGGCCAAAGAAAAGGGGGTGAAGGACAAGTTTTGGGTGTAGGAAAAAATGCTTGCGAATGAATTTGGGATAATGCAGATGTTCAACCATCCAAACCGGCAGGCAAGGTTGACAAGGTGAGAAAATCCAAGTAGAGGCATTAGGTTGAGAAGTTAAGGCAATGTGGAAGCTGTAGGGCGATGCCCAGCCTCCCCACAGACTCTGCTACTAACCCTCTAGACTGAGGAGATGGAGGTCTGGCCTGGATCACTTTCAAAAAGGCTACAAACAGTGGTTCTCCCTGAGCACTGGGAGGGGCTTGCCTTAAAACCCCTGGAGGGAGGGAAGAGAAGAAAAGGCACTGGCAAACAAGCCCACAGGTGCATTCGGGTCTGGTTCCCTCATTGGGCGGCTGCTTTCCCATATGGAAGAAGCAAGGAAGGGCCTCAAACAGATGACTCAGAGCCTGAATAAAGAGAGCCAGGGGGAAAAAGAAGAAAAAAAAAAAAAAAAAAAAAAAATAAGCCGCTTGGTCTTGGAAGCAGAAGGGTCCTGAGTTTTGGATCCCAGTCCCATGTAAAAACACCAGGAGAAAAAGGCATCCAGCCTGCTCTTTTTTTCCAACCCTTGGTGAGCAAAGCCCTGGGAAATCCCAGAGCTAAGCAAGAAGGGAGGTAGAAACCAAATGCTAGGATGAATTCCCAAAGTCACCCTTAGTCCTCCACAGAGACACAATGGTGCACTCTGAACACAACACACACTGGTAACGTATTTACTTACCTCTTTTCACCGATTGCTGTGAGAAGAACAAATCCGGAAGTCAACAACTTAAGGGAGAAAGGGAAATTATTTCACCTTAGGTTCCAGAAGGAAAGATACACGATGGAGACGGCATGGCTGAAAGCTGGCAAGGCAGGCTAAGTTTCCACAGCAGAATCTCCACATGTGGCTGGAGCATTCCTGGGAGTGGTCTCCTCTCTGTGTCCCTGTGGTTTTCCTCTTTTTTATGTGGTCCACTACGCTGTGAGATTTCCCCTATGAGAATCTATGGAGGTTCTAATTGGGCGCTAGGGCTGGCCTCTTGTATAATCCAGAAATAATCTCTTCAGAATTAATTTTCAGCTGATCTTGGGTAATACCAAACAGGTGTGTCAAGGATACCTCAGGAGTAACTATTCACATCAACACAAGCCACACACACAAATAACAAAAATACTTTAAAAAATTAAAAGGCCCTGGAGAAGAGTGGGCTCAGGGGTTTTTAAGACTGCCTTGCAGAAGAGGTCTTAAGTTTCAGATTCCCAGTCCCAGGAAAAATTCCAGTAGAATGCGCCTGCCACCCCTGGCACTTCTGGTCTGGTGGGCAGAGCCCTGGGAAAATCCCAGCACGAAGCAAGAAGAGGGAGAAGCAATCCAGGATGATTCCTGAAGTCACCCTTGGTCCTCCACAGGAACAACATGGTAACTCCTCAGATACACGTGCGTGCCCGCACCTATAGGCACATAAAATAAATAAATATTAAAAAAAAATAAAATTGAGTCAAGGCAAGAGAGGGCTGACGTGTGACAAAAAAAGAGAGAAGGCCAGGAGGATTGAGTGTAGAGCGAGCATTGCCAAGAACTCCTTAGGGCCTCAGCAGTAGTCAGAAGAAGAGCACGAAGATCAGGACCAGGCCTGGATGTCAACCAAAAGCTGACAGGGAAAGATGGAGGGAGGAGGATTATATAGCCCGTTCTTGCTTCCCTGTGAACTCACTCCAAAGTCAAGGACAACTGGGAGTTCCCTTCCTGAAAGTGGGTAGTGTAGCACGCCATCCATTCACGTCACCTCCCCTGGATTACTTACCCATAGCTAATACAGTGCTGGGTGGGCAAGTTTTTTGTCTGTTTTTAAGGAGGGAACAGTGGACAAGGTAAAGTTAGTACATGTTTCATAAAGATCCTTTTATTTTTTAAATTTGAAGGTTTTGTTTGGCTCCCTAGTGCAGAACCCAGTGATGCACAGGACTGATTGTTTTCAAACCTGAGAACTGAGTATCATTTAGACCCAGGCAGGAAGCCAGGAAACCTCTGCAACCATCCCCAGGCCCAAACCAAGGGGTTTTGGTTTCAGGGAGTTGGTTAGTAAAGTCACTGGAAGGGGTGGGAAACTGGCCGCTTGGCCTCAAGGTCCTCAATCAGATCAGAAATACCACCAGTTGCCGCCTGGGGCTCCCTTGGCTCTCAACTGCTCAAATTGAATGCCAGTGAACCATTGGGCCGTGGGGGTGGGGAACAGAGGCAAGATGTTTAAGGAGTTGAGGAATAGTAGGAACTAGTAACATAGAATTTAAGTGTTCTGGAATTACACTCTGATCTGTCCGCAGTCCTAAAAAAAAAAAAAAAAAAAAAAAAAAATAAAGGCCGCGAATCCGCCACCCTATCGTCCAAATTCAGCCTCCACCCCCCAAACTAGTGCGGCAAAGAGTTTGGAGAACCAAACACACTCTCTAGGCTGAGTGAATCTGAATCCCATTTTTTAATTGAAACTTTTTGTAACAGCTTTTTTTTTTTTTTTTTGTAAATTTTTTATTTATTTTTTTTCATTGTGCATGTTATGCCTGTGTGTGCGTGTGGTAATGTATGTTGGTGTTGGTGTGTAGAACCATGGACAATTGGGGAACCAACCATGACGTCTCCACCTCCTTTTGTTTTACATGTCCTCTGCTCTGGGAAATTCACAGGCTCCGCCCTAACCAGGTACAGAAACGCAGGCCCCGCCCCCCCCTAGCTTTTTTTTTCCATTCCAGACCTGCCGCCTATACGTGGGGCTAGGATCCGAACTCAGGACCTTCCGCCTGCAAGGCGGAGGCTTAAACCCTGAGCCATCCTCTCCAGCCCCCTGTAAAACAGCTTTTAAAATACCAGAAATTTCGAGGTTTTACGATGGTGCCAGGAACCATCTTCAGGATAAACAGTTTTCAGAACCTAAAAAACCCATTACTACTTTGACAAAAAGGTTTTTAAAGGCACTTATGGGGAAAACCATTTCTTCCAGGTATCCATCCCACTTCCTATCTAATCTATAATGCCTCAACCAACTAGCCACAGAAGTCTAGGTCCTACGCCTGGTGTCACTGTTGTTTTTTTTTTTTTGGGTTTAGGTAGATACAACACCAAGGAAGTTTTTGTTTTATTTTGATTTCAATAGGATCATGTTTTTTGTACTGCAGTTAACTATAAACCTGTGCCAGTAAATCTAATTATATATTCTATAAATGGTAAAGATTTAATTAATCTGTTGGAGGGGGCCACAATTGCCATAAATTAATTTTTTCCTTTTGGAGGATACCAAATTCCTAGCTGCTGGTCATAATACAAGCTTTGGCCTAATATTAGGTCTAAAATGGTAGAAACTATATTAGGATTTATTTTACTATTTTCTATTAACTTTTGTGCCCCTCTATGAGAAATAGTTGTGTCCCTGGATCATATGCAACGGATGGGGTAAAATGATTCTCACCGGAAAGGGAGGGGCAGATAGGCCTAACTGATAGAAAGTAAACCATTTTGGCAATGGGGTGAAATTTGACCCCTCTTTCTCTCCTCACCGCAGTCTCCTACTTTTTATTCCTTATACCTTGAAATATACTCGTATAACAAAAACTCTAATTTAAACAGGTTTTTTTATCTCGGGCCAGGGGGTGACTTCCAGGTACCCTCAGGAAATGGAGCCAAGGGGCATTGCAGGAGCAGCAAAAAAAAACAAGCAAAAACCGAAAAAAAAAAATCCAACAAACAAACCATAATTTCCAGAACATCAGAAAGACTCTATATCAACCACATGAAAAAACTGGGCCCAGCCTAATTCTCTTCCGCCATCCTGAGAAGCCTCAGGGGAAATTTGCCGGAAGAGGGGGGGAAAACAGTAAGATTGTAAGAGCACAAGATGAGGAGGATGATATGCAAGATACTACACACAAGTTTAGGGCCTGAAGTAATCATAATAGGAACTTTGTATGACCCTGCACTATG
The DNA here is from genome assembly GCA_023101885.1 of Typhlomys cinereus. Classification (NCBI taxonomy): domain Eukaryota; kingdom Metazoa; phylum Chordata; class Mammalia; order Rodentia; family Platacanthomyidae; genus Typhlomys; species Typhlomys cinereus. Next base: position 530,942 of record JALPQD010000795.1, read on the forward strand.
TACAACCCATTTACTGACCCCACAAAGCCCTAGCAGGACTAAAGGCACTAGGATCCTTGGGGGCTAGGGGACTGACAGTCACAGTAGTGTTCCTAAGCTAAGGGGGAAACACAGGAAAGGTTTTTTGGGAAATGCCCCTGGGTCCTTGCACCTTCATAGGAAAGAGAAAGGAAACCCAGAGGAGAAGTTTGGCATGCCACACTAAAGGATGCTCATGGGATGGGGTGGGGGGGGAAAAGGCACTGGGGGATGGAGAGGATGGGAGAGGGGAGGGGAGAGCAGGGGGTTGGGGGGAGGTGGAGGAGGGAGGGGACTGGTGTACCTGTTAGGTTTTTGTAATATGAAGCCGGGAATAAATAATAATTTTAAAAAAAGTAGACAGGAGGTGGGGAGGGAGGTGGGATGAATTGAAATGAAAAGAAGAGAAGGAAAGGGGGAGGAAGGAAAGGGAAAGGAGGGAAGACAGGGATGTTACTCATATGGTCTTGTAAAACTGAAAAAAAATAACATAATATTTAGACAACCCCCCCCAAAAAAAAAAAAGAAATAGTTTTTGTGTACGGAATTCTAGTGAACAAGATGGCGTAGTCCCCTCATATTATAGGATTTCTGAATTAGTTCAGCAATAGTCATATTTTTTAGGGAATTTTACCCACACTATATTTTAAGACTCTTCAGTTGCTCTCTAATTTCTTTAAAATCAAGCCTATACATTCTGCCTTAAACAAGTACTACTTACTGTTGTGTGACTTAGGACATGAAATCTTTAGTTATAGAATTTTTGATTATACAGTAAAAGCAAGAACTCCCACTCTCAATAAAAAGACCTCAAAAACAAATTTAACAAACCCTTGATACCTCTGAATTCAGGGGGAGGTTGATAATCGAGCTAAGTCCCTGAAAAGAAAAACAACAAAAAAGAAAAGAACCTAAGAAAACAGATAGGAGGCCAACAGCCCCACCCCCACCCAACACCCCCCAACCACCCCACAACCCACAACAAACCACACCCCCCCCCCAACCCACCCACCCACCACCACCAACCAACACCCAACCCCCCCCCCAAAGTCCCTGAAGGAATTCCTCCTGCCAGAGCAAACTAAATTACCAGGGAGGAATCCCTAGCACCTGCCCATGGTTATTACTGTGAGTTAAAAGTCCTCAGCGAGTTAAGGCCTTTAGGCCCCTACCCCTGGGCAGAAACACCAGGCCCTTGACAATTCCACCGATGTTTTTTCTTTATTGTTATAAAATAGAATCAATAATGCCATGTCCCTTTTTCCAGAATGGTTTTCCTTGAGAACAATTATTCTGGCCGCGGGACCTTGTCTAACAGGATGGGTTGATAAGGAATGCGGGGCAACAAACTCTTGAATTCTTGAGTGGCATCCACTCCTATCCCTTCCCTAAGATCCCTACGGAGTTCCTCCTATGCAGAGCACAGAAAGTGTGCCATCTATCCTGGAGTTGGGAAAGTCCTGGTGATATTTACAAAGAAGCCCGGCCCACGTAGATAACTGGGTTGGGGGCAAGATGAGAGCTGCCCTGGCACAGTGTGGGGGGTTAAGAATAGTGGGCAGAGGAAGTTTCTTCCTCTCCGCTCTTTGGACGATCTGGATTCTTACAACCTTGAACACATTTGACAGCATCCCATTCCTTTTTGTTCGTTTTTCAAGATTTCTAACAAGTACAGCCTGGTGGCAAGAACGACCCCCTCTTGAAGCTTTGAATTTCCTGAGGAAAGGAGATCAAAATAGAAGAAGTAATGTCATACAAAACGCCCAGTGAAATGGAGTTCGTTCCTTTGTACCTGAGTCTGGGGGAATGGCATGAAGATCAAGTTGGTGCATAGCCGCTGGGGAATTCAGAACGGCCAAAGCCTGGAGAACGCCGTCCCCATCCCTCAAGGAACAAGGGGCCTTCAGGAGGGTGACAGTTTGAACCCACTGGAAAATCGGAAATCAGACAGGAGAAACAACCAAGTTGTGTAGTAGTTGAGAGAAACTTCGGTTTTTTTCCCTGAAACGTCAGGATCTTATACTTTCAGAAGAAATCTCCATGGCAGGGGAGGTCCCATCCCTTGCGGCCCTGCCTCTGTAAAGCTTCTCTTTTCCCTCCTTGAGTTCAGCTCCTAAGTTCAACAGGAGACTTTCGCACACTGGGGGAGAACCTGTAACAAAGTGTGACCACTGTGGGAAGGGGTCACAGTCCACACTTCACTGCTCACAGAGCCACCAGAAACATCCATATAACCGAGACAGACACTCCACATGTGCCAACATGGTGTGGAAAAAACTTGGTTTTACTACCTCAAACCTAATTGAGCATCAGCAAGTGCCATACCGGAGAAAGCCATCAATGTGCCTAGTGTGGGAAACCTTTTTGCCAACACTCAGAACACCTGCTTAGACAAACCCAGGAGGGTTCACAACCAGAGAGAGGAGGAGCCTTTTCGAGTGCAAAGAATGTGGGAAAAGGTTTTTTAGAGTCAGAAGCTTCCTTGCTCATTACGCCATCAAAGAATCCAACAACAGGAGAGAGACCGTATGAGTGTAAATGAGTGCGGCAAGGAGGCCCTTCCATCCTACCCCGCCAGCTCCAGCCCCTCATCCGGCAAATTACCAGGTCCACACAGAATGAAGCAGTATGAGTGCAGGACTGTGGGAAGGCCTTCCGCCACCTAGCTCAGACCTCATCCGGCACCCCAGAGAATCCACACTGGAGAGAAGGACCTTTTATCGAGTGCCAAGGAGTGTGGGAAAGCCTTCCAATCCGGCACCCGTACAAGCGCAGCCAGCAAACCAGAGAGTAGACAACACTGGAAGAACGGCCCCCTAATGTAATGTAATGAGTGGGGAAGCACGCTTTCAGCCCAGAAAAACATTCCAACTTCACTCAGCATCAGAGATCCACAGTGGGGGAGAAACTCTATGAGTTGTAAACGAATGTGGGAAAAGCCTTCCTTTCTGAGTTCTTACCTTATCCGACACACCAGATGAAATTCACACTGGTGAGCGGGTGTATGAATTAAAGAGGTGTGGGAAGGCTTTTTCTCTTTCTGCAGAAAGCCAACCCGCTCACGGAGCATCAGAAATGCACACGGGGGGACAGACCATTTGAGTGTAAAGACTGTGGGAAGGCCTTCCATCAGAAGCTCACAAGCTCCTAATGCACCAGGATTTGTCCACACCGGGGAGAAAGCCCGATGCTGGTGTGAGTTACTGTGGCAAAGGGGCTTTTTAATCAGCGGTCAAACCTTCCTCCAGCAGCACCCCAAAAGATCACATGCGAAGAACAAGTGTTGGTGAGTACAGTCAGCAACGGGAAAGATCTTTCTTGCCCCCGCCCCCAGACTTGCTTCAGCCAGGAGGTTTCCCTTTCTTGAGCAAGGGGCTCCATGGACCTTCTGGGGGGAGAGGTTTGCAGTTCAGGAGCATCCACAGAGACTGCTTATGAGAGCATTAGCTCTCAGAATAAGTGGTAATTTTGTAGAAGTGGGTGGCCCTGGGTACGTGTGAACCCTCTGTGTGTGGACTGGGTATTTTTTCCCGCGTACGGAATGTCCTGCGCCGGAGGCTTAGTGGAGGCTGTAGTCTACCCAACTAGCCCAAAGGCCCAAGGGAACTGGACAATTGGCCGGAGCTGAACCAATCGAGGAACGCACATCAAGAAAATTCTCCCAGATTTTTCATTCAGTGACAAAGTCCTTGGGAGTAATCTTGCTGAGCAGGAAAAGCTGCATTCTTTTCTACTTGAGAGAAGGTGAAACCCTCTGAAAAAGTTGAAGAAGGACTTTGGTTTCCAACTGCAATGGTGGCTCCTGTGGTCCAAAGCCTTGTGTCCCTGCCTTTCACTTTCCCTTATCATTATTTGGTTCCTGCATTAGCTTGTGCAAAACTGCCTGCCACATCCTCCCCAAAGCAACTACCCATTTGTTGTGGTTGTTCAAAGACTCCTCCTTCCCTTTGTTTGTAGCCTCCTGATTTGTTAAATGTAGGGCGTCTCAGCCAAAACAATTTCCCCTTGGCTGAGCTGGTTAGCTTCTTCTGCTTCCATTGGTCAGTGCCCACCCTCTTTGTTACTTCAGGTAACCAAAATTGTGATTTCCTCTCACCTGCTCTTGTCTTCTGATGAGGGTCCGAAATCAGGTCGTTGGTTTGGGTCCTGTGTCCCCCCACGGTCCACACCATGGTGACAGTAAAGAAAAGAAAAACCACAACGTGCCCTAACCAGATTGTGTAATTTAGCCTTTTCCTTTTTCTTGAAAGCAGGTCCCCTGAAGGTCCAGCTAGGCAGAAGCTCCAGCCTCCTGAGTTACTGGGTTTGTCCGTATAATGCCACCAGCCTTTTTCTTTGGCACCTCTTTTGGCTGTTATCACAAAAATTCGGAGTGTTTTGGTTTTTTTCTGAGTTTTGATCTGTTCTAGGAATGCCATCAAAATCTCCAAACTGGTGTGAAACACCTGGCCTCCTCTCAAGAGTTGCTGACAGACTCATTGTCCTACCCTACCCAGCCCAACCAAGAGCTATACCCTATTGCTTAGGGCATTGCCCCGTGCAGTGTCTACAACACTCATCCCTCAGGCATTGCCCTGTGGGGCCAGGTTCTACACGTCCCCCAGACGTTGCCCCTGTACAGGGTTCCTTACTTCCCATGGCAATTCACTCTGTGCAGGGTCCTATGTTTCCTCCCCAGGTATTACTCTGTGCAGGGGTCTACACTTCCCCAGAATAATCACTATCACTCCGTGCAGCGATTTACACAGCTCCTGGGCACTGACTTGCCCTCTCCAGGCATAGCCTTGTGCAGAGTGCAGTGTTTTAACACTCTCCCCCCTGTGCATTGCCCTGTGCAGCAAATCTGCGATTTCCTCCTCTATAGCCATGCCCCTGTGTGCAAGGTCCCTGTCCTCTCGGAAGGAGTATATATCTGCCCTAGCAAGCAAAGGGAAAGCTCTGAAGTTTTTGGATCCCAGATCCCATGTAAAAAATAAATCAGGCGAATGGAGGCTTGCAATTCGCTCTGGGGAAGGCAGAACCCAGGAAGCCCTGGAGCAAAGCAAAAAAAAAAAGTAGGTAGAAGTAATCCCAAATTAGTCCTGAGAAAGTCCCACCCTTTGGAAACAGAGAACCTAATACCTTGATACCCACACAAACGTAACAAGAGTAAATGTCAAAGCCAAAAACAGCACAGCCATTTAAAAACAAAGATGAAAAGAAGACTGCCTGTCCCAGGGAAAGCGAAAGTATGAGAGCCCTTAGAGTTGGAGTGAGTAAGCAAGAAAAAAAATTGGTTCTTTTTTTTTTCTTCTTCAATCCAATTGGAAATTAATTATAGCATTTTTAAAAATTTTATTTTTTTTGCAGTTGTATCCTCTGTCGTTTCTGTATATCCAGAAAGTAAACTGTGTGTGCCTATGGAGGGCTCAAGGGTGACTTGGGAATTAGCATTTGATTTGCTTCTACTTCCCCTTTTTTGCCTTTGGCTCTGGATTTCCCAGGCTTCTGCCGTTCAAGAGCCAGAACTGCAGGTTTCTGCCATTTCCTTTTTCTGCCTGGCATTTTTTTAGGTGGGATCTGGGATCCAGACTCAAGAGTGCTTCTATTTTTCGAGGCAGAGACGGAAGGTCCGGGAGCCATCGCTAGGGCCAGGGCCTCGGGGGAGACAAGAGCGGACAGGGGACCAGAAAGGGAGCCTTGGGGGAACGGGTTCCGGCCCTCCAGTCCTACACCAGGGCATGAACATGACAACGTGACACCCATCTCATCCGTTGCTTTTAGGGTAAATCTTATCTCCATTTTTAAGAGGGCAAGGTAGGTGTGGCAAGAACAGAAAGCAGTCCAAAAAGCACTTTCCAGACAGGAACTTTGTTTTCCACAGATACTGAGACGACCATGTGTCTATGTCTATGTGGTTGGAGGGAGCATTGAAGCGACAGAGGCGAAGTGCCAGGGCCTGTTTTTTTAGGAGGGGGCCTTGGAAAAGGATGGGGAGGCTCTAGTCAGAAGAGTGGCACAAGCAAATGCCCATCCTTTGTCTTTTTGTTGGGGTCACCTGAAGGCCCGCCAGGTCCGCAGGCAAGCAAGTGGCCTTGGTGTCGCACAAAGGAAATTCCCAGGCAGCAGGGTGCTGGTACAGTGAGCCTGGGTCCTTCCCATGCTGAGACCACCTCCACTGCTGAATTTTGAACTTTTGTATAAATTGATTGCATTGATGTGTAAGTCACCTTTTCCTACCAAAAAAAAGTTTTGTCGTCGAACCAAAGATAGCTAGGATAGGCAATGCAATGTATGCCATGTTTTACTGCAGAGTATTAGGGGGCAGTGTTTTCCAGGTCAAAGAGCTTTAGACCAACTCAAAGTCCCTGCCTTGAAGACTTCACATTCCTTCCTTAGATAGTCCCCTTTGGAGAGCTCAACAAGAGCTGTTTGCCCCTGAAATTTATTTAAATGCGTGTCATTGAAACCCTGGCCTCACAGGAGTGGAATAAAGGTGGCCTGGAAGGTGAATTAAAGCTAGGGGAAATGCCTTCCTTGGTTCCCCCAATGGTTTTTCTAAAAAAACCCAGAATTTTATAGATTTAGTGTTTGCAACCTATTTATAAACGTCACCAACCACCTTTTTCAGATCCAGCCCACACCTCTGCGGGTGCTTTTTTGGGTCATAGTTGCTCAAAGGGTAATAAGGTGTTTAGTCTGTTTCTAGGTGTCCCAGTGCCCCCTCAAGTCTTTTCCCCATCCCCTCCAAGGTTGGCGGGAAAAGAACATGTCTGCCTGCCGTCAACCTCACACAGCCGGTGGGAAAAGTGAGTTCCTCCTTGCACAACCCATCCTGCCTGAGGGCATCTTCCCTTGTGGAGACAACCACCTCCTGTTCCCACCCTCTTGCGTTTTCCTGTGGCTTCAACTTGGCCCTCGTACCACTGACCTCTTAGATAATGGCGCCCCAGTGGTTGGGTTGTTGTCCCCTTCTATTGGGCCCTTCGGACCAGGAATCCAATGCTTGGCCAAGCAGCAAAAACATGTTATATGGAGATGAGAACGTTTTTTAAATGGTTAGAACAGCCTGTGTTTTTCTGCAGTGAAGGAATTTACCGAATAGCCAATAAAAGTCCACAAACTATGGGCCATCTTCTAGGTCTTAGTGTGAGGTAAAGTTTTTCTCTTCTGTAAGAAAGGCAAAGACCGCCCACAGTGAAAGCAGTTCTGGTTAAGGAGTTTGTGGTTCCCACTCCCGTCAAACGTTACCTATTATCATCGGTGGAAATGGTGAGAAGTGGGTTGGTATTGGTGTGAACCTCTGATGGGAACAAGATGTCCTCTTTCCCTCATTTTCCGGGGTCAGTGCCCAGGCTTTTGCACTTGATGTCCTCCCCAAACAATGGGACTCCTGGAAGAAAATTCTTCAAGTTGGGAGTCAAAAAGGGAGGGACCAGTTTCCCTTGGTTCCCACAATCCCTTCAGTCCCAAGATGTTTTGCATAGTGATATGTTGGCAAGATCCTAACCCCTGTGAGAAGCTGTCCCCCTACACTCCCCAAGTGAGGTCCTCCATCATTCCGTCCATCTGGATTTCCGATGTTTTACTAGATTTTAAAAAATAGGGGCTGGAAGAGGTGGCGCAGGGTTAAGCCTCTGCCTTGGCAGCAGAAGGTCCTGAGTTCGGTTCCTAAGAAAATACCCCCCAACGTAGAACACGGGGGTGGGGTTGGGGGGGGGGGGGAGGAGCGGGGGGCCAGCCGCGTTTCCAAAATCCTGGTAGAGCGGAGCCCTGGGAATCTCCCGGGGCAGAAGTAAAAAGGAGGTGGAGGGTCCCCATGGTGGGTCCCGAAGTTCGTCCGTGTTCTAACACACACCCACACCACAACACAACACACACACACATCAAACGGAACAATTGAAATAAAAAAAAGTAAAAAAAGGGGTTTGGGGTATTATAGCTCAGTGGTAGAGCGCTGCCTAGCAAGCGGCGGAGGGGCCTGGGTTCGTCCCCATCCCGAAAAAAAAAATCGTAAAAAAACAAATGCCCGTGTGGTGGTTTGTGTGTGTGGTGTGTGTGTGTGTGTGGTTGTGTGAAGCGAGAGAGAGAGACGAAAGAGAGAGAGCGAGAAGAGAGGGAAGTCAAAAGGGAGGGAAACCCAAGTTTCCCTACTGTGGATAACTAAAGGGTGAACTTAATCCGGAATCAATCCTGGGATCGCTTCTCTACCTCCGTGCTTCCACCCCTGGGATTTCCAGGCCCTGCCCAGCAGAAGGCCAAATGCGGCCCCACTGCCATTGTATCATTGGTTTTTTTTATGTGGGAGAACCTTGGATCGGAACTCAAGAACCTTTCCTGTTTGTGAGGCAGTCGTAAACCACCCCAAGCCCATCTCTCCAGCCCCCCTGAATCCATTTTTATATATTTTTGGTCTCCATATGTAAACCTGACCTGAATGTTTTTTTTATAGTTCATTATGTTGGTGAACAGGGTTCTCTAAGAGAACAGAAACAAGAAAAAACTGGAAAGGGAATTGTATTTTGGATTGGCTTATGAAATGTTTGCCCAGGTTGGCTATGGGAGGAGGTTTGTTTTTAATTCCAGGGCTTGTAAAATGTTTGGAAGGTTAAGAGTTGAAGCAGATAACATAGAGAAATTAGACAAAGTTATTACAGGAGAAGAAAGAATGGAACTCACAGAAATATGGGGTCTGTGCAGAGCAAGAGGAGGCAGAAAAGAACTTCCATGGACGCCAAACATTGGAAGTAGGAGGGGGGCGAGAGAAAAGCATGAAACGAAGTCACAAAGACATGAATCTGTGGAGGGGGCCAGGGAGCCAAAAGAATGGCTTGCAGGAATCAGGAAGTATTTATTTATAAGGTTTAGGCACCAGGCCCAGGAAAAATGAACTTTTTTCATTGGTTAATTCGAGTTTTTTTTTCTGATTGGAGCGTTTATGTTCCCGCTAGAGCCTTACTTTACTGGTCTGCTCATATACAAGGGCCCAGTCCCAGTCGGTCTTGTGCCAACCTCAGGAACCAAACTGTTTTCTTTTCTTAAAAGTTTAATTTAACAATAGAGAGCATGGTCCCTCCATATCTTTCCTTGAACAGAGGATTAGAGGAAAGACCTTATCTCTGGGAGGATTAGAACCAGTGCCTCCAATTGGATAGAAGGTGTTTCTCTTTATAGAATAATCAAATCCTCAGCAGTGGGAGAAGGTTTTTTGGAGGACCAGCATGGCCTTGTTCTGAAAAATTGCCTGAAGATAAGGTCCAGGAACGAAGACTCTGCCCCCAAACAAGCAAGAAGGTTCCTGGAGTTTGGTTCAGGCCTCACAAAAAACAAAACAAACACAAAAACCACAACCAGAAATAGTGGCCCTACTTCTTGTCCCTGGGGTGGAGCCTGGGAATCCCCAGAGTGAAGCAAAAAAGGTAGAAACAATCCAGGATGAATTTCCGGAAGTCACCTTTTGGCCTTTCACAGGGAACCCATAGTGGCCCTCCTGACACCAACATAAACACGCAAAAAAAAAAAAAAGATAAGGTTCTAAGGCGCTCAGCAATGATTGCCAGCCAAGCTTCTCGAATCATAACCTGAATATCTCAACAATCCCGAGCCCTTTTTGACTGAAAGACAGGATTCTTGAGAGCTCTGACAGTGTAGGGTGAAGAAGTCCGATTTTTCTGATGGGGGTTTGAGGAAGAGAGTTTTGCCCCAGCACAAGGCAAGAAGTCCAGAGCTCTATATTCTGGTTTCTTGTGATTTTTCTTTTTTAATTCGTGGTCCTGCAAACTGGAGGGTCCATGCGATACAGGGTGTGTCTTGTGTTGCAAATAATCTTGTAATTCCCAGAATAATCTTCTTCAGGTGCTCTGAATTATTTAAATCCAGTTAATTTTAGGTGTAGTTCACTCTAATTAAAACAAAAAGATTAATTTTCCCTGTTGGTAGATAATATTTTACTTGCCTAAGTCCTGTGCCTCGTTGGGTTGGAACGGATGTGGTCAACTTGTGGCCAATGAATAAGTGCAGTCCATTCTGGCTCCAGCACTTGTTGCCTATTTAATGGAAGGAAACGGGATGTTTTGGGTAAAATGTAGTTACTCAGATAAGCTGTCCTCCCTAAAATAATTGTATATTTTATACAAGTTATGAACATTGTATAAAATAAATAAGTATATATTTTGTAACACAGGAATCATGAACCAGCGTCCAATCCACAAAGGGCAAGGACTTTGAACACACACAAGAATCCTCAGAAGACATACACAAAAAGAGGAGGCAAGGAGGATAACTAACGGTCCCCTCTATTAGGAAATGAAAGAAAAACATTACACAATCAATAACAACCATCAAAAGGTTACAATTTAAACAAAAGCCAAAAAAAAATCTAAAAAAAAAAGGGTGTTGAGGCAGGCCCAAGAGGAGTCTTTTTCACTACTGCCACTGGCCTCCCGGTGTAATAATTTTGTACGGGTGGGAACAGTTCTGCAGTTTTTTAAAAAAAACAGACTTTCCAAGTAATCTAATCATCTAAAGCAAATTCCCCCCTTGTGGATACGTGTCCAAAAAGAGAGGCACACATGTCTGTGTGGCCCAGTTGCACTAAAATCGTGTTTGCAGGGACAAGAATCAACCCATCCCAATGTTGTAGGGTTTCTTGTTGTTTGCGCATTTCTTTGAACCAGAACATGTGTAGAAGATTTTTAAAGCTAGAGTTTAATTAGAGAGAGAAAGGTTTGGAACTCCATGAATTTCCAGATTTGAGTGGCCATGAGGGGCTAGGTCACCAAAGAATGGCGGCAGGGTTGGGGGCATAATTTTATACTCCTAGGCAAGCTTGGAAACTGGCCTTTTTTCCTCATTGTTACTTCGATTGGGGCCTGAACCCAGGTGCTCTCCCCTCGGGTACCCCATGGGTGGGCGTACAAGGTTCCAAGTTGTTTACAGGGAGAGTTTCATCATAGGGAGTGTGGGCCAATCTTATCTCGGGGAGGACTCCACCACCCAAAGTTCCCAACCAAGGAAGGTTCCAGTTGGTGCTTTCATCTTGACTCGTTTAAGAAGAAAAACAACCTTGGCTAACTGGTCCCAGAGAGGGACAGGCAGCCCTGGGAAAATCGGGAAGATCTCGGCTGGTTGGCAGTGGCGCCGAAACCCTCCTCCTCCCTCCCTAACCCCCTGGAGATAAAGTCCCACTGGATCCTCCCCAACCCTTGTAAGAGGAATGTGTAACATGAAACTGCACAGAATACAGAGGAGTGGGAGGGTCCCTCAGACACAAAGAACCAATGAGAAAAAGCACTTTTTTCCGGCCCGGCCCAAGTTTTTACAAATATCCCTGAAACCTGCCAATGATTCTTGTTTCCTTTGTTCCCTTCTTCTTTTGGGGGGTCTGAATGTTTCAGAGTCCGAAGCTGAAATCAGAGCATGTGTGGGTGGGAGGGATTAAGGTAGAGTTTGTTTAAAGGGAGGAGAAAAACTGAGCTCATGTACTCCAAATATGGAGTGGTCCGTGAAGGCTAAGGCACCCGGGGAGAACCATGGAAATCCAGCAATGGCAAGCCAGTTGAGGGGCAAGGAAACTAGAACAAACCTCCTCAGACCACACTTGTGATCCCTGAAGGCAGGGGCCAAAGATGGCTGCCAGGTGTTTGGAATTGGTATACCACTTAGGTAAAGCTTCACTTTGAGACCCCAACCCACTTGATCTTGAGCCCAACCCATCAGTTTTGATCCGTGTGGGCCCTTTCTATCTGTAAAGGAGAGCTTAATCTCCATAATCCCTGTTTCATAAGCAAAGGTGGGGGATAGGTGACGAAAGAGTGAGGTCCCCCTCAAGGTTAGCCCAGCAGTGAGGGATGGACCCCTCCCAAGAACCTTCAGAGACCCTACCCAGGCCTGGCTGCTCTACCTACCTTACTCTAGTAACGCTGCCCCTAATCCTCTATTATGTTTCTTGTTCTGGCGTTTCAAATCTTTTGACTTCTACACATAAGGACTTTCGCAAAAAACAAACAACGCAACAACCGATGTTGAACCCAGAAGTTATTGTTTTCCCATTAGTTTCTATTTTTTTCTGTTCTGTTTTCTCACCCTTGGAAGAAACTTTAGAATGACCCTTGTCTTTTTTTTTTTTGCCCTTTTTGTTTTTTTTTTTCCCTTCTCTTTAACTTATCCCCTCCAATAATAACAATCCTTAATTTCCAACTTTTCCGGTAACATGTATTTGTATTTAATAGGAATGAAGTGTTTGCCCAAATCCTAGAATGGCCAAATAAAATAATTGGGGATCTTTAGAAGTAAAGTGTAGCATCCAGCTACCCAGGAATCAGGGAGTCCAATTGGTGGGTGGGGACAAAACAGTCCGAGCCTCAGAGTAAAGAAATCTTACACTGGAAAAATCGGGCCTAAAGCGTGAGGGTTAAAAAACAAACATTCCGCTGATGCCAGGAACGCGGCTTACAAGCAAGCCAAGTTTTTCCTAAAAAACCAAAGTAGAAAAGGTCGTGGGCCGAACGGCCTGGAGAGAGATATGGGCCTGGGTGGCAAACTTGGTCCATTTTTTGCTTGTCGCGGGAGCCGTGGTGGGGCGTACAGAACACTACAGGTACACGGACCGGTTACCTTGTAAAGTGCCTTTAATAATCACACATAACAGAAAACATTCCCTGCAGACTCCGCCCGCCACACAGCCCCGCCAATTTCCCTCCGCTTGTGGAGAGGTTAATCCGCCGGGGGCGAGCTACCACTCAGCGACGGGGGAGATTCTCGCAGGCAACAGCCCATTGAACAGGGCGGGATGGCAGGGCCACCAAAGCGGCAGGTGCAAAATCAGCCAAGGTTCAACCACTAAGGCCCCTTGGAAAACAAAGAGCACGTATCACCCGTGTCCCCCCGGGAGCCCCCCGCGGGGCGTGGCTTCTCGGGTGGGCGGAAACGCCAGCCGGCCCGCCCAGAGGGAACGGGCCCTCGCTAAAAAACGCGACCCCGAGAGGGGCAATCCGGCGGGCCGGAGGCCGGCTTCGGAGGCGTGGTCTTCAAAGGGCCGGGCGCCGCACCCAAACGAGACCGCGAACTCCTAGAAAGCGCCGGAGAGCCGCCTTCATGGGCGGCCGCGTTTTCCAGTTATAGAGTTGAAGTCCGACGCCGGCACGGAAGCAAGCCGGAGGCCCAGTGCCGCAGGCCCCGCAACTGAGCTCCGCGGAATCCCAGCGGCCTTGTCTCCGCCTCGTTTTTTTTTTTTTTTTTGCCTTTTGCCGCCTCCTCGTCCGGCGTCCTAGCCGGCCGGGTTTCCTGCGGAAAGCCCTCGGCCGGTCGACGCAATCCCTAGTTGGGCTGCTGCCCTCGGTGGACCCTCCACCCGGGGAGTCCCCGGCCTCTGCATCCCCAAGCTCCCCGCCTTCTCGTGGGTTTCCCCTTCCTGCATTTTTGCCGCAGGGAACTGTTGCTCAGATGTCGAAGTTCGCGGGCCCTGTCCTCTCCTAAACCCGGAGGTCCTCCCCGCTTGTTTTTCCCTCTCTCCCCTCGGAGGTTCCGCCGATCCTAACTTCCTCCAGCCCAGGATCTCACCTTTCCTCCCCCTCCCCCCCCCCTGGTATCCCAGTCCCGTTCCATTCCCATCCCGTCCCTGGGGGTCCCGTTGGTTCCTTCCTTGTATGCTAGGAATCTCAGGCCCTTTTTCCTCCCTCCCCGGGGGGGGGGGTTCTCAATTCCCTTCCGCCCCACCTTCTTTTAACATCCGGACTCTCCACTCCAGCCTCCCCCTGTTCCACTCCGTTATACTTCCATCAGCCCCGCAAGCTCCACCTGTGTTGTGGGAGAAGGAACTGTGCGTTTTAAAACCGTTTCGAGTTTTGAGTCGCAGCGCGACTTTAAGACCGTGTTTTTTTTCAGAGGTTTTTCTCTGGGGTTTTTGATGGCAGAGTCTTACCTGCTTCCCCTGGGACCCCACGTTTTTCTTGTCCACAGTGTTAAGAGGTTTGGCACCCGAAACCAGCTTTTGTTTTCTCAGGCAACATGTTTTTTTTCTGTTTCGTTTTTGTGATAGGGCCCTTGGCTGTGGAGGTGAAATCAGTTGGATAAAGTTTCCTAAAAAAGCGCGAGGGCCTGGAGTTTCAGATCTTTAGAACCTAAATAAAAGCCGGCTGTCCCGTCCCAGTTTAACGCACTGGTAAAGCTCTGAGGTCAATTGAAGTACCCGAATACCATTGCATGACAGTGGATGGCAATGGGGAAGTATTGTGCCTAGTAGCTGTCTGTCTTCTCTTTCATTCACACATATACTCGCCTGCACGCGGAGAAAAAAAGACTTGGGTTTCCCCTGGTCGTAGGGGTTTCTCGAAGAGCAGGATCTCGAGAATGTAAATATATTATAATAAGTTTTTTATTTAACTTAACTTTTGCAATAAAAAAGTGGTCCTTCCAAGCTGGTGTAGAGGTAAGCTGCTTTGTTTCTGACCGAAAGTCTCAGGAGTTGGGAAGAGATTCAGAGGTGTCTTGAGTCCCCTACCTCCCCTAGAGGGGGGTCTAAGACAGGCCTGGAACCAGTCTCCAAGACAGCCTGGAACATGGCAAGTGGAAAGGATGGATTTTCTGCATCACCAGGATGGAGGCAAGCAGTGGCAGCGAGCATAAAGAAGAAGTAACAATGCTCATTGCTGGAAAAAGTGACTCAACAGCCAGTCAAAACGCAGGAATAAAGAAAGAGCAAGTACCTCTTGGTACTACTATTATCCCAAAAGTACCAGGCCAACTAAGGCTGGGGTTTTTTCTGTATCAATAATCAAGTACCTGCAGACTTTGTTCAGAAGCCCCTGCTCCAACTATCAAACACATTTAACCAGCTGTGTCCCCAACATAGCCCTGCAAGTTGCACAAGTGTAACCATAACATTCTGCTTTGGAGGCCCCTGGGGCTGGCCTCAGCTGGGGGTCCTTTTGCTTTTTTTTTTCATTGGGAGGGCAGCGTGTTTAGTACTGTGCCCTTGGCAAATCATTTTTTTTTTCCTTTAAAAGCCTAATGGTTTAGCATTCCCTGTGACCAGTCTTTGTCTCCCAACAATCAATGAAGATAGAATCATTGTGTCTTTTCTAGAAGCTTTTTATTATGCCCTTACCCTGTGCATTTCAGGATGGTCCCACAAGCCCCCTGAATTTGTGTCTTTCTAGTGTTTTCAGTGTTTAGTACAGGTGAACTTTCTTAATTGTTATCTTCTTTGCTCATTGAGTGGGGAGGTAAAGAAGCTGCTCTTGATCTGTGCTGAACAGTCCTTGGGCATGGGCAGCCCCGCTCCTATCACCCACTACTACTCAGAAGGAAAGTGAACAGAAGGAACCAGGCACATTTAAAGATGGGTGCTGCCTTCTCCAAGGCTTTTCTTCCAGGGCACCAGTTTCCCAAAGCCGATAGGAGTGATCAAAATCTTTACTCTTGTGGAAGGGGTTGGAGGAACTTGTCCAGTTTCCTGAAGGGTGCTCAGGGGGACAAACAATGGGGTCTGTTCTGGTCGAAAAGTGAATTGTCCCCCACGGGCCTCATGTGGTTTGAATTCTTATTTAGTTGGTTGAGAAGGTTCAGGCCCCACATTTAAGAGTTGGAATGTTTCTGGAGGAAGGCAAGCCACGGTGGGACTTGTTGGTGCCTATTAAATAGCTCCACCATACGACGTTTGGAGAGAGGGCTGCTGGTTGCAAAGTTTGGCAGTTTTGCAGCTCCTTCTCCAATTAAAGGATGTGACTGGTGTTGACTTAATCTCCACCCTAGTTCTGCCGTAACCAAGCCATGGTGCCCCCGCTTCTGCATAAAGGACTGCTGGATAATAAGCATGGGGGATGCTCTTCTTTCCTTTCTTCCCACCCCTTCCCTTCTCCCCTTAAGTTTGTTTGAGGCCCTAGTGCTGTCTCACAGCAGCACAAAGAGGGTCTTGAGTGTCATTTTTAAAAGTTTGGTGTGTGTAGCCTGAAGCCTCAGCAGGTCCTGTGAAGCCCAGAAGACAAAGCTTCGGGGCAGGAAAGAGCCCAGGCACTGAAATCCCCCACCTCCTGTCCCCTAGGCCCATTGCCCAGAAACAAGTGGGCAGTTTTTTGTGTATCTTTTTTACTTTTTCAGAACCTTACCGAGGATGAAAGCCCACAGGGGACACATCTTCACTGGCCAGCAGCCCAACCAAGCGGCCACTCATCTGCTAGTCCCTTGTCCAGGGGAACAACTTTAATTTGGTCTCAAGGGTGTTTTTTTAGGCTAAGTCCCAGCTCACACAGTACGAATCAAATATACCCAGGGGTCCTTCTGTTGCGTATAGCTTTACATAGTTTAGTCTGTCCCCTCCTATGCACATTCAGCTACACAAGTGATTGTAAAGAGGCACCAGAGGGCTGTCCGGGAGCCTGGCCAGGTTGGGGCTGATTATTGAGCAGGTGGTCCTTTTTTGTGGGGCATGAGATGGTTTTAGTTTGCCAGGTGTTTGAGCACAGGAGGGAGACAAGTGCATCTGAATGTGCGCAGTTAACAGTGGAACTGAGTGGTTGCTGAGAATCCCAAGGAACCACAAGTCCTGTGGTTTTGGGGGTCCTTGGGTTTGAGTCAGATAATCAGAAATGGCAGTTCTGAGGCCCTTTTGCTATCACAGTGTAAAGGTATGGTAACTGGGGGGAACTGACCCAGCTTCCGACAAGACTCTACACAGAGCCATGCCCAGACCCCAGGGGTTAGAATTAAAAATTTTGAATCATTTTTTTACATTTGCTGCCATTAGTGTCCTTGACGAATTTTTGAGAGTGTCTGTTTTGTCAATGTTTCGATGAGAGGCTGTTTTTTTCTCACTAGTTTTTCTGAACTATTTACAGGTTTGGGTTTCAAGTTGGTTGCACCGTCCCCTAAGACCCGCAGTGCAGTGGTTTTTCTTTCGTGCTGTGAAAGGTAAACAGCAATCACTGGCCAAAGTTGACAGCAGTTGTTTCCATTGTGAAGATGCCTTTTTTGAAGATGCTTCTACTTTAATTTTCACAGGTAGAAGCCTGGGCTGGAACTCAGGGGGACAGTTTTGAGTATTTCAAGGTTAATTTGGTCCCCATGTCCCCCATCATCTGGGTTTGGGATGTTTTTCTTCTGGCAATATGTGCAGAGTTGCGTTTGTGTGGGCTGTGGGTGAGCCGCTTCCTTCCTCCAGGGTGTCTCTTGAATTGCAACTTGTGCTCCTAGGAGAGTGGCCAAGCATTCCAGGGAGGTTTACATAGGCCTGGGAGGCCAAGAACCCTTGGTTCCCATGGGTAGGAAAAGATTTTGCTTTTTTGTTTTGCCCATCACAGAAAACTGGAAGACAGGCTGTTCACTCCGGGATCCCATAATTTGATTTGATTGTTGCATGCCCCACAGTGTGACTGACTGCTTGAACTGTCCCCTAAGGGGATGTGCTTTCTGTGGAAATTTAAATTACCCCTAAACACTGTGCGGTGTTTTGGTCCAAAATTGTTGGCCTTCAGCCTTATGTGTATTCCCGGCCCTAGCTTTTTTGCTTGCTGCAGGGAATCTGGTGGGGGTGGAACACAGGACCTACTATAACCCCTTCGTGGCTTCAGTGCATTGCAGGAACAGATTCCACATGGAACATACTAGAGGCTTCTGCCAATCAGGGCGTTTGCCAAAGCAAGTGTTCATCCAACTGTTATTTTTTTCCTCCCCCAAGGTTTTCCTTGGTGAAGCCTGCAATTTCTTTTCTGTAAGCTGTGCCATTCACCAGCAGAGTGCTCAGGAATCAATCTTGTGGGGGTCAAGGAGTGAACCCGACTTTTGCCTACCTTCGACTTTTTTTTTTTTTGCCTGGTTGGTAACCCCGCCACAGCCTCACCAAAGCTCAATGGTGAGCCCCTTTATGTACTTTTAAGGAGGACTGAAAGCTTGTTTGTCTCTGGGGGGAACAAAAGATCATAGGACCAAAGAAACATGCTTGAAGAGACTCAAGCGTGTTTTGTAAAGTCACAGAATCTTGCATGCATGCCGGAGTGACAACTCACATCCCTCCCACGGATGGAGAAAAGATCAGTTACACTCAGAACCCTGAAATTCCCCAAAACACGCACCAAACCCCTGGAGCTCCGGAATCTGGCCCATCTGGTCTCCCGCCCTTGGGCCTGTTTTGGCCCTTGGCCCTACCAGATCTCTGCCGTCTAATGCCCTTCAGCTTCGGCCCAGTTGCAACTTCCAAGTGTTGGCCTTCACAGCCTTGTATAGGGGCTTCTGGGCTCCCTCCATAAGGGAAGCCCTGCTCTTCCACTTACTTGGTCTAGGGCAGCATTTGAAACTTTGGTGGCAAAAGCCCTCCATGACTGCCTAGGAAAGCCTGCTGGCCTTGTGGGACAGTATTCATGCATGATAGGGAGAAAAGGCAACTTTTATTTTGTATGGCAGCTCACAGAAGCGGTGAATCGATCCAAGCTGTCATCCAATGGAGGGGATGGAAAGGGGACTAACTGCAAGTGTGGCAGGTTCTTCCAACAACTCAAGGTTCTGTCCCTAGTGCTGTATCTTCCCTCCAGCAAGGCTTTCACCATCCCAGCAAATCACTAAGGATTCAAACATGCTGGCCTGGGGGGGCAAGCTCACATTCAAACCAGGACATCTGCATACCACATTTGTGAATGCGAATGCGCGTGCCAAGTGTCTGGTGGCAGCTTCCAACGTTTTAGTCCTCTGCCACCCTCCACTTGGGCCAAACTGGGAAATCCTCGAAAGGGCAGTGTGTGCAGCTGACCTTGTTCCCAAGTGGCATCAAAATATATCTCACGCACGCACATTTTTCCCACTAGTCAGAGCCCTCTGAGGGTTTGGGTTCTGTCCCTTGTGTACCTTTGTTTCCCTTGTTACCCAGGGAGGAGCCCAAGTCTCTGCCAGTGACTCTTCTCCCTTGGAGGTCCTCCGCACCAGTCTTTTCATGTCCTTCCTAAGTCAACCGTAGCCGCCCTGAAGCACCAGCCATGCCACAAAGCCCTATGTGTTGTGCCTGTCCTTGGAAATTTTCCTCCACCAAGCAATTCTCAAGATATAGCAGGAAATGCAGCTAGATTTTATTTTATTTCAGTTGTATTTTATAATTTATTTTGGCCAGATGTGGCAATGGAATGACCTCTAGCAGCCGTTTCCCGGTTTGTTTTTACCTTGAGAACCCCAGGCTTTAACTATACTTGCATCTCCCTCTACATTGAGGTTCCCCCCTCTGCACCCAGTTAGTCCCTGGGGCTCTGCTTTACAGCTTTCCTAGGGCTTCTTTGGCCTCATTCCACCTAAACCAATAAGTCAGGTAGATCGGCAGTGACCCATTGGCACTGATACCAACCTTCCTGTGGTGGTATTTTTTTTCATGGTTACTGTGACAAGGCAAGCCATTAACAAAGGGAGGGAGGCTTCGATTGGGCGGGTTGGGAAGCAGGTTTTTTTGGGACAAAATTGCACCTAAGCCAGGACGCCAAGGGTGAGTTGCTGGCGTCCCTGCTACCTTTCCCTCCTCCCTTCCCCTTTTTGTGGCTGCCCAGTGCCCAGCCCTGTTTGGGTACTCCCTCCTCCACTGGCCTCGGGTGCACGTCTCCCTTTATCCAAAGTCAGTGAAAGTGAAGACGGCGATCCTCCTGCTCCATCACAACTGACAAAGGCAAAAGGTTCATTCCAGCTCCACGATTCCTCTCTGTCGACCAGCCCGTCCTGGAGCCCCCCCAACCGGGTCAGGTGCACGGTTGGACGCTTCAGGGACGTGGCCTGTGTGCTTCTCCCGAGAGGGAATGGCAAGTTGTCTCAGCCCCGGCCCCAGAAGGACCCTCTATTGGGAAATGTGAGGCTGGAAAACTTCAGGAACTAACTTGGGCCATTGGGAAGGCAATCCCACCGAGGACATCTGCCCGTCTTCTAGAGTCAAGCCCCAGCTGCCTTCTTCACCACCCCTAAGTCTGGTTGGTGGCCTTTGGGACTGGATGTGCCTGTGCGCCACTGTGGTGGTCAGACTCTTGTTGCCTTCCCTTTCCTTGCCTTTCCCTCTTTTCCTGCTTCCAGGTTGGATCCTGAGCCCTGTTGCCGTTTAACCAATGAGGAAAAGCCATTTTACCATGAGCTTATCTAAATGCATAAATATACCTGACTTCTTTGGCATCTACCCCTTATGGCACTCCATGTCTGGAATCCATGAGTTTTTTGCCAGCTCTATACCCCTCATGGATTCCATCCCTGGAGTCCATGAGTTCTCCAAGTCACTCTAGCCCTTCATGGTACTCCGTGTCTGGAATCCATGAGTTTCATTCTTTCTACCTTAATCCTCTGCACGTATTTAATCTTCCACTCGAAACACAAGAACCCTGATACATACAGATTCCTAGAGAGTCAACACCACAATAATCCAGCAGGCCACTTGCCATTGGATCTTCTGTCCTCCTAAAGTGCCAGGCTGAATCGGCTGTGGCCTGCACTTCCGGCCCTGGTAGGCAGACCCTGGGAAATTCCAGTGCAAATTTAAAAGGAGGTAGAAGCAATCCAGGATGATTCCCCAAATCACCACAGGTCCTCCTGTGGTCCTCCACAGCGACATATAATTTTCTCTTCCTCTCTCACAGACACAGAGTAAATAAAATATTAAGAAAAAAAAAAGTAGAGTTAAGCCCAGATTGAACCTGCAGGAGCTTGTCTAATGGAGGGAGAAGGCCCAACCCATAGTCCCTTCCCTGGGCAGGTGAATAAAATGGATGGAACTGGTTGAGAAATTTGGCATCTTTCTGTACAATTAGTCAGATGTGCTGGTCTGGGAACTAAGGATTGTCCTTCTCTCAGTCGTTATCTGGGTGTGATGTGGCCTGTTCCCTCAGCCCTTGGAGTTAATGTGAGCTCTCCTGCCAAGCTGGACAAAGAATTGTAACTATCATAATAAAGAACAAACCCCTTGTTCTCTTAAGCTGGGTGTTTTTTTTTTCTCCCTGATTTTGTCTGCATCCATGCAGGCAAAGTGCAACAGGCATATTTCAGTATACTTCCACAGACCTGCAGTCTGGCAAGTGACTTTTGGCTTTCTCAGCAAATTCTGGGGGATGCAATGTAGCTAAGTCCCTCTGCTCTTGGTGTTAGTAAGGGTTTTCCTATTAAACTGGACTATGAACTGAGCTGAGAATTGTAAGGCAGAATAAAAACCACCTGTTCACCTGAGATGTTTGTTGTGAATTTATTGGCAACATGCAGACAAACTATGACACCTGGGAAACATATAAATCATGATGTAAGATGTGTAAGAAATGTGTGTGGAGATCTCAGCAAGGAATCTCAGCAAGGCCAATTTCTTTTGATCAACAGGGGCAAACCAGGCACACCTGTCTGGATACCTGAAGCTTTTTTAAAAAATTTTTTAAATTTGTTTTTATTATTTATTCAATTGTGCGTGTATGCATGTGTGCGCGCGTGTGTGTGTATGTATGTATGTGTGTGTAGAACCACGGATGAATTCGGGAACCACCATGGACGCCTCCACCTCCTCCTTGTTTACTCTGCCCCAGGATTCACAGGCTCTGCCCTACCAGGACCCGAAACGCAGGCCTCCCCCGCTTCCGCCGGCGTCTATACGTGGGGTCTAGGATCCGAACTCAGGACCTTCCGCCTGCAAGGCAGAGGCTTAATCCCTGAGCCACCTCTCCAGCCCCACCTGAAGCCTTTTTATCTCTCTCTTACAGAGGGGGAGCCTGGACTGTCCCCCCATTGGCTGAGGTTTAGTCCTACAATCTAAATCACTGTTGTCTAATTTCAAAAAAGGGATGGGAAGGCAGGCTTCCTGTTTGATCCCTGTCATGGTTTGAAATGTGTCCCCCACAGTCTCATGTGTTTGGCGAAGTCATGGTACCTTGAGAGGTGGAGCCTTGCTGGAGGAAGGCAGTCTCAAGGGGTGGGCCTTGAGGTGGATTAGTCCCACCCTACCTGCAGGAGAAGTCAGCCTTTGCTGCAAGCAGTCTGCAGCTCTCAGCTTCCACGATGTCTGCGGTGACTTAGCCTCCTCCAGCTTTGGCCAGTCATGCTACCTCTGCTTTGAGAGACTGTACCTTCCCTCTGGAACCGTAAGCTGAATAAACCTCCCTTTCTCCCTTAAGTTTCTTGACTTTGGGTGCTCTCTCACAGCAATAATTAAGAGTAACCGTTACAATCCCCCTTGCTGCTGGGAACAAATGATCTAATTATGCCTCCTTCTACTTATACTTCCTAATTATACCCACTTCTTAGGACTGCCACTCCTCACTGGGATCCTGACTCGATGGCGTGTGTCATTAGTCAGTTTTGATAAAACCTGTCCATTTGATAAAGGTGAAGTTCTGAGCGGCCAATGACCCATAACAAGGGCTTCCTTTAATTCACTCATTCTTCAAAAATGCCCCTGAGCTTAGTTTTCAGTTCTTAGTTCTTGAACTCCACCAACCTAGTGAAATGGAAAAATGTTTTCCTTACCTTTGTAGAAGTTAGCACTTTTTAGTGCCAAGCTGTCCTGGTGTCTCCGATTTATTAAGGAAAAACTCATGCTTTACCTTGAAATGCTCACCTGCTCAGATAGAACCTAAGAGAAGGTAATCCTCCTAGCATGCACATAGAGGCAGTCACTAGCAGTGGGGTGCAGTGAGTCTTGTATGAGGTGGGGACATGCAAACTTTGACAAAAAGACATTTCTCAGCATTTCTAACAATACCAAATCAGAGACGATTTCTTCACAATTTTTCCCATGTTAAAGAGATGCTACTCTAGATACCACACTCTGGATGCCATGAGTCAGAAGGTACTAGACCTCATCTGATACAGTGCAACAATAAATTCACAATGACAGTAGTTTCACTGGCAGCAATTGGGGGCCTCCCTGTGGGAGGCTCCCAAGGAAGCTCCCCCTCCTCAGACTGACCAGGGATATAAAGTCACACCAAAACCAGCACATAAAGTAAAAAGGAGATTTATTGCCAAGCAAGCAGGGGGCAAGCAGGATGACAACCTGCATGGCTGTCTCTGAAATAGAAGGGCAGGCCCGGAATCTAGCTCTGGAGGTCTCTCATGGGGCAGGGGCATGTAGTTGGAAAAATATTGGGATGGGAAGGGAAGATTGTCTCAGGGTGGGTGAAAAAAGTCCTTGGTCGCTGAGTGTGGGGTTGTGGAGCTGTCCTTGGGAGAGGGCTGCAGGAGTCCTTGGGAGTGTGTCCAAGTGGACTTGGCTGTGATGAGTCCTTTGTCTGGACATGTACATTGGAGGGAGAGTGGGGGCAGCTTGAGCCATTTTGTGTTTTAACAAACATGCCGAATACTCCGTTTTCCTTAATCTCAGCCAAGGCAAACATGGGTTCTTTTTCTCCAATCTTAATTACTAATTTTACTCTCAAATCATACTTTATATAGCGTACGGTAACTGTATTTGTCTATCATCTATCATCTATATATCTGGGTAGGCTGTAAGGACTGAGAGACTGCAACAGAGTTGGGAGAGATTTCAGAGGCCTGAGAAGTCAAAGTTGGAAAGTAAAGTCTCTGTGGGGACAAGAGAATGAGCTAAACAACTGAAGAAGTTGTGGAGTCAAGTTGACCAGAGTTGAATCCAGCTGCAGAAGTCACAGAGCAGGACCAAGTCTATATGATGATAAATCTGAAGAATGAATAGAACAGGCAGACATGTCAGAAATGTGTGTGTAGTCATACGGAAGTAACATCAAATAACTGAAGTATCTCAGCAAGGCTTTTGACCAAAAGGTGCCAGACACTTGACAGGAACAGCGCATTTCAGACAAGCAGCTGAGGCTTCTTAACCCGATGGGTGGAGGGGGACAGAATGTTCCCTTTGGCCAAGTTAAGTCTAAAATTCAACTTTCATATTTTGGGCTTTCAGAAGGTAGACAAAGGCTTATTTAGTGCTTTTTACTGTTCTCAAATTCCTGCAGGGCTAAGGAAAGTTTTCTTATCTCTGTAGAGATTAGCCCTAGAGTCAGGTTGCCCCCTGACCTCTCAATTTTTTTAATTTTATTATTTATTCAATTGTGCGTGTGTGCATGTGTGCGTGTGTGTGTATGTATGTATGTGTGTGTAGAAAATTCGGGAACCACCATGGACGCCTCCACCTCCTCCTTGTTTACTCTGCCCCGGGATTCACAGGCTCCGCCCTACCAGGACCAGAGGCGCAGGCCGCTCCCGCCCGGCGGCGTCTATACGTGGTGTCTATACTCAGGACCTTCCGCCTACAAGGCAGAGGCTTAACCCCTGAGCCACCTCTCCAGCCCCGACCTCTCAATATTTTTAACTTTATTTTTTATTTTTGTGCATCCCTCTGTGTATGTGTGTGTGTATGTGTGTGTGTGTGTATCAGAGGACACTCTGTGTTCCTGTGGAGGACCCAGGGTGACTTTGGGAATCATCCTGGATTGCTTCTACCTCCTTTTTGCTTCACTCTAGGATTTCCCAGGCTCTGCCCACCAAGACTGGAAGTTCGGTACCTGGACGTTTTTTGCACGGAACCTGGGATCTGAACTCAGGACCTTCTGCTTGCTAGGCAGAGTCTGAACCCCAGAGCCATCTCTCCAGCCCACCTCTCAGTTTTTAATCACCTCCTGTCAACGAAAACTTATGTCTTACTTCTCAAAGTCAAAAGATAAAGAACTTCCTTACCTTGAGATGTGAAGGCAGTTTAATTAGAGAAAAATCTGACAAGATGGGCATGCTTAAGCTAAGCGAAAGACTTTTAGCATTTCTAACACTGGAAGAGATCTAGAAAGCTGATAATCCTTAAAGACCAAGGCCCGCAGATACCACAGGACTGAGGCGAGAGATGTAATAACAGTAGCCTCTGCAGGTGATGAGGGTCCGGGCCCCTGAGGTTCGCCCTGGAGTTATAACAGTAGCAGTTGCTATCTATTGTTGCTATGGACACCGGCAATTTTCAGTGCTGCTGGAGGTTACAGCCCAGAGCACTAAAACTTCAAACTGAGCGCCTACAAGTATGACTCTGGATTCTAAAGCCCCACAGGCCCTGAGGGCTTGAAGTTATTGAGTCACCCAGCTCAACAAATCTTGGTTGCCTTTCCCGGCTTTTTCGAATGTGACAGCGCACAGCCTCACCGCTGGCTGGAGATCTGTGTGCAAACGTGCTTTTGCTGGACTGCTTCGTAGGCTGCAACTTCTGGGCGAACCTAAGGTGCCTGGGACGGAAGTCCGCATCACAGAGAGAAGCCCCCCCCCACCGCCAGCCTAGGCGGCTCCGGAAGTCCCTCGGGCGGGGCCTCAGGCGGCTTCCGGCGCTGGCTGGCCGCGGCGTTCGGGGCTTTGTGGGCGGCTTGCGGGCCTCCGGCGTCGCCCCTCCCCGAGCCTCTGGCGGCAGGGTACGGGTGAGTGCGCGGGGCGGCTCGGGCGGGGGCGCGGGCACTTCGCTGTAGCTCCGGCCCGGCGCCTTTCTCCTCGCGGAGCGTCGCGCGGGTCGTCCTCGGCTCGGTGGTCCGCAGGTTGCAGGCCTGCGGGGGGGCTGCACCCCAGTCGCAGTTCGGCCTCTCGCGGAGGATTGGAGCCCGGGTGCCGCGTGAAAGCCGCGCAGGTGACGGGGGGAGGGCGGCAGGTGCGGGCGTCGTGGGTCCGCGGGACCCTCCGCGTGCGGAGAGAAGCGGTTCAGGCACCCGGTGTTCTGGGGCTTTCAGCCTCGCGGAAGCGCGAGCGAGCGGCGGAACGGGCTTCCACACCGCCGAGGAGAAGTCCAGGGTGGGCCAGGCGCCAGCCTTGATGTCCTGGCGTTCCACGGAGTTTGCTTTCTCCCCTGCGAGTGCTGCTCTACCGCGGTCCTGTGGCATTCCTGGATGCCAGGAACATTTAGTCCCCTTCACACTGGCTGCATCATGGTCTAAGGATACAGTGATACAGCAAGTGTATCAGCTACATGTAGGCGCTACATTCGGGGTGCTGGGCTGTGCAGCCCACGTTCGCAGCCATCCTCGGTTCTAGCCGATATCTTCCTCTGAGCTCTGGTGCTGGGGAACGAGAGAAATGAACTCAGGGGCGTCTGCGGAGTGTCCATGTTTCTGAGTCTTAAGGCAATGCCTCAGCCCCAGCCACAGAAGGGATCTTTGTTCCTGCCACACATGTCACATTGTATCAGTGTCTTTTTTAAAACAAACAAACAACTGTTTATTTTGAAAAGCAAATGTGGAAGATGGAACTCAAGTTGCCAGGTTTGTGCGCTATCATCCACTAGGTCACTTATTTTCACGGGTGACCCTGTCAAATCTTCTGCTCGCTTTCTGTAGCAAGATGCAAGATCTGAGCAGCTGTGCACTCAGGGGAGCCCTGTGGACGCCACCGGACATCCCAGTGGCCTGTCACTGTTCTGATGTGTGTCACTGTGCCTGCAGCTGACTCCTTTGCTGTGTTCTTCCATCAGATTCCAAATGGTCTTAAAGGAACAGCATTGTGCCCGGGGCCAGGACCCTGGAATAGTTTTGCTTTTGCTTCCTTTTACTTGTTTCTTTAAGTGAAAACACACCGACTTAATTTAGTTATAGAAGAAATAAGCAGAAATTAAGGTTGCAAGTTTTGAGACAAATTTCTTTAGAGAAGATAATTTTTTTTAAGAACTAACTGAGATGGCTCAGTGGGTAAAGTCTTGGCTGCACAGCATGAGGGGCTGGAGCTTGTTTAGTGTTTATGAGAGAGAGTGAGAGCACAAATGTCCCATGTCACATGTGTTGGGACAACTTTCAAGTGTCAGTTCTCTCCAGCTGTAGGTTCTGGGTTCATGTAGCCAGGTGTGTTGCTTAGATGCCTTTACCTGCTAAGCTGTCTGACTCCAGGACTGGAGTTTGCAACCCCAGAACCAAATACAAGCTGGGCAGGCATGGTGGCTCCCAGCAGTCAAACGTGGGATTCCTGGAGCAAGTTGATTGGTTAGATGAGCTATTGCAAGCTCTGGGTTCAAGTGAGAGAGACTCTATAAGGTGGAGAGTAATTAAGGAAGACACCTGACATCAACTTCTTTCCTCCACACGCATGTGAGCATGTGTATGTGAATGCACTTACTAAAACTTCTTTGAAGTCAAAAAATTAGGAATCTGGAGAGATGGCTCAGGAATTAAGACTGTCTTGAAAGCAGAGGGTACTGAGTTCGAATCCCGTGACCCACATAAAAATACCTGACAAACAATGGCAGCTGCACTTAGGACCCTTGAGGGTGGAGCTGGGGAAATCTCAAAGTGAAGCAAGGAGAATCATCCAGGATGATTCCCAAAGTCACCCTTGATCCTCCACAGGGACTCACAGTGCTCTCTGATATGCATACACAGGCACACACAGACACGTAAATAAAAAAATATTAAAATTATAAAAGCTACAAAGAGACACTCATGGTTTTAAACTGTCCTTGTAAAAACAAAGTAAGTTTTTTCCCCCCAGGTAGAATAATCATTTTTTTAAATTTTTTTTATTATTTATTCAAGTGTGTGTGTGTGTATGTGTGTATGTATGCGTGTGTATGTATGTGTAGAACCACGGATGAATTCGGGAACCACCATGGACTGCCTCCACCTCCTTGTTTACTCTGCCTAGGGATTCACAGGCTCCGCGCCCTACCAGGACCAGAAACGCAGGCCTCCCCCGCTTCCGCCCGGTGTCTACACGTGGGGTCTAGGATCCGAACTCAGGACCTTTCTGTCTGCAAGGCAGAGGCTTAACCCCTGAGCCACCTCTCCAGCTCCAGAATAATCATTTTTGAATATTAAATCAAGAGCTGGGATGTGCTCTGTGATAGAGTGATTGATGGCATGCGTAAATCTCTGACTTCTGTCCTTAATGCCACAAAAAATAATAAAACTCGAGGTCTTTCTGAATTGTAAAATAAACATGAAACCACACATTAACCTCACCACTTTTTTTTTTTTTTTTTTTATTAAGAATAAGGCTCAAGGGGCTGGAGAGGTGGCTCAGGGGGTAAGCCTCCGCCTTGCAGGCGGAAGGTCCTGAGTTCGGATCCCAGATCCCACGTATAGACGCCAGGCAGAAGCAGGGGCGGCCTGCGCTTCTGGTCCTGGTAGGGCGGAGCCTGTGAATCCCGGGGCAGAAGGAGGTGGAGGCGTCCATGGTGGTTCGCGAATTCGTCCGTGGTTCTACACACACACACACACACACACACACACCGCGCGCGCGCACATACGCACATGTGCACAGTTGAATAAATAATAATAATAATAAAAAAAAGATAGTCTTAAAAAAAAAAAAGAATAAGGCTCAAATCAAACTTTTTTCATAGTAGTAATTAAAGTTGATCTCTGCAAAATATTCTGTAACAGCGATACCGTATTTGAGAAGGTAAAAGTCTCTGGTGACAAGGAAATGGGCCCTGAGGGAAGGGACCTGGATTTGAACATCCACCTGCTCTGCTGTCACTAACCTTTGTTGATGTACTGTGTCGCCTAGCCTCAGATTTCTTTCTCTAAGTAAAACAGAAAGTCTGTCCCAGAGAATAGGATGGTACAGATCCTTGGTCAGCACTATGGCTGGACCTGAGAGTCTCCTGGGCAGTGCCAGCCAAAGGCTGGAATATGGCAACACTTGGCCTCCTCGTGCCAGCTGCACACTGTTGCCCACTGGCTGCCAGCTCTTCCTTCTTCTCATGGGTCCTATCTGGGTAAAACTGGCAAAAAAAGAGACCTCATGCCTCCCTGAGCAGCTGAGACGGGCTCGTGTTGAGGGGGGGAAATGGAAGATGCTTTCCTCAAGGGAATACCCACTCATTGGGGTTCATTCTTCAGCAGGTGCTTGGGCATATGCCCACAGGAGCAGACTAAAGAAAACTCATTGAACCACATGGGTGAAAAAATCTTGAAGTTGAGAGGAAGTCTGGCAGGGAGAAGAAGGGTTGTAACAGAAAAGAAAAGGGGAGCTGAAATAATAATAAAAAATGTATTATAAAAAAAAAGAAAAGAAAAGGGGATAGGATTAGGGAGTAAGGTGTGAAATAATCTTAAGATCATGGTGTTCATTTATGAAACAAGAGAATTAAAAATATATATAATATATGTATAAAAACAGACGGGAGAGATGGTTCAGGGGTTAACATTCTGCCTCGAAAGCAGAGTTCAGATCCCAGATCCCATCAAAAAAAAATAAACAAAACCAAAAACCACCAAGCAGAAAGGGCGGGATCTGCATTACAGCCCACCAGCCTGGGAAATCTCAGAGTGAAGCAAAGAGGGGGTAAAGGCAATCCAGAATGATTCCCAAAGTCACCTTTGGACAAACACCACACACACACACACACAGTGCTCAAAAAAAAGTTATGAAGGCAGGCAGCAAGATTTGTGGGTAGAGGAACCTGTTGCAAACCTGGCTGCCTGACAATCCCCAAAAAGAGGCTGGAAGGAGAGAAATAACTTGGAAAGTTGTCTTTGGATCTCCACACGGGCGCTGTGGCAAGCATGTACCTGCTCTCACTCCTCTCAAAATGTATTGTAAAAACTGGCATGAAAGAACAGAGCTCAGCATGGAAACAGCTGGCTTCAGGAGGGTGGGGGGAAAGGTTAACACTCTGAGTGTTTTTGCCAGTTTGCCCACCTACTCAGGGAAGCATACCAGAGGATAAAAGCTTTAAAAGTTTTTAAGGAGGAAATTAGCACCTTAGGCTTCTACACAGCTATCCTAGTGGCTCTGTGAAAGCAGTGGGGAGAAAGAAACAGCCTGAGGCTTTTGCCCTTGTGTGCTGAGAAGTAATAGAGGATGTTTTGGGGAGTCTCGAAACAAAGCTGGGACATGTGCAGACCTGGCTTGCAGGTCTGGTGTATGGAGGTGAACTCTGAGCAAAAGAAAAGGGGGTGAAGGACAGTTGGTGTCAGG
This sequence comes from Typhlomys cinereus, assembly GCA_023101885.1. Taxonomy (NCBI): domain Eukaryota; kingdom Metazoa; phylum Chordata; class Mammalia; order Rodentia; family Platacanthomyidae; genus Typhlomys; species Typhlomys cinereus. The sequence continues at coordinate 560,768 of JALPQD010000795.1, forward strand.
AACAATGCTGCTGAATGAATTTGGGATAATGCAGATTTCACCATCCAAACGGCAGTCAAGTTTGACAAGGTGAGAAAATCCAAGTAGAGGCATTAGGTTGAGAGTTAGTGCAATGTGGAAGCTGTAGGCGAGGCCAGCTCCCACAGAATCTGCTACCCTCTAGACTGAGGAGATGGAGGTCTGGCTTGGATCACTTCAAGGCTACAGTGTTCTCCCTGAGCACTGGGAGGCTGCCTTAAAACCCCTGGATGGAGGAAGAGAGAAGGCACTGGCACAAGCCCACAGGTGCATTCTGGTCTCAGTGCTTCTGCTTTCTCATGGAAAGAAGCAAGGAGGGCTCAACAGATGACTCAGAGCTTAAGCCTCTGTCTTGGAAGCAGAAGGTCCTGAGTTTGGATCCCAGGTCCCATGTAAAAAACACCAGGAGAAAAAGGCATCAGCCTGCTCTTCCACCTTGGTGAGCAAAGCCTGGGAAATCCCAGAGCTAAGCAAGAAGGAGGTAGAAACAATCTAGGATGATTCCCAAAGTCACCCTTAGTCCTCCACAGAGACACATGTGCCCTCTGATACACACACACACTGTAACTATTACTCTTTTCTATTGCTGTGAGAGAACACCGGAAGTCAAACAACTTAAGGGAGAAAGGGAAATTTATTCACCTTAGGGTTCCAGAGGGAAGATACACGATGGAGACGGCATGGCTGAAGCTGGCAGGCAGGCTAAGTCACAGCAGATCTCCACATGGCTGGAGCATTCCTGGAGTGTCTCCTCCTCTGTTCTGTGGTTTCTTTTATGTGGTCCACTACTGGGAGATTCCTATGAGATCTATGGAGGTTCTAATGGGACCTAGGGCTGCTCTTGTATAATCCAGATAATCTCTTCAGATTATTTCAGCTGATCTTGGTTAATACCAGGTGTGTCAAATTGATACCCAGGATTAACTATTCACACACACACACACAAAATAAACAAAAATACTTTAAAAAAATTAAAAAGGCTGGAGAGATGGCTCAGGGGTTAAGACTGCCTTGCAAGAAGAAGGTCCTTAGTTCAGATCCCAAGTCCCAGGAAAAAATTCCAGGTAGAAATGGCGCCTGCCTGCACTTCTGGTCTTGGTGGGCAGAGCCTGGGAAATCCCAGCACGAAGCAAGAAAGAGGGAGAAGCAATCCAGGATGATTCCTGAAGTCACCCTTGGTCCTCCACAGGGACACATGGTACTCTCAGATACACGTGCGTGCGCACACACATAAAATAAATAAAGTATTAAAAAATAAATGGAGTCAAAGGGCAAGAGGAGTGCTGAGCGTGTACAAAGAGAGAAGGCAGGATTATTGAGGTGTAGAGCATTGCAAGAACTCTTAGGGCCTCAGGCAGTAGTCAGAAGAAGAGCACGAAGATCAGGAACCAGGCTGGATTTCACCAAAGCTGACAGGAAGATGGGAGGGAGGAGGATTATATAGCCCGTTCTTGCTTCTGTGAACTCCAAAGTCAAGGACACTGAGTCCCTTCCTTAAAGTGGGGTAGTGTAGCACGCCATCCATTCACGTCACCTCTGGATTACTTACCATAGCTAATACAGTGTCTGGGTGGGCAAGTTTCTGTTTTTAAGGAGGGAACAGTGACAAGGATAAAGTTAGTACATGTTCAATAAAGATCTTTATTTTTAATGTGAAGTTGTTTGGCTCCTAGTGCAGAACCCATGGATGCACAGGACTGATTGTTTCAAACTGAGAACTGAGTCAGTTAGACCCAGGCAGGAGCCAGGAACCTCTGCAACCATCCCAGGCACCAAGGGTTTTGTTCAGGGAGTTGGTTAGTAAAGTCACTGGAAGGGTGGGAAACTGGCGCTTGGCCTCAAGGTCTCATCAGATCAGAAATACCACAGTTGCCGCTGGCTCCTTGGCTCTCCTTGCTGCATGTGAATGCAGTACCATTGGCCGTGGGGTGGGGACAGAAGGCAGAATGTTAAGGAGTGAGGATAGTAGGACTAGTACATAGATTTAAGTGTTCTGGAATTACACTCTGTCGCAGTCTAAGGCCGCGATCTCCAAATTCAGCCTCCCCCCCCCAACTAAGTGCGGCAAAGAGTTGGAGAACAAACACAACTCTCTAGGCTGAGTGAATCTGAATCCCTTTTATTGAAACTTTGTAACAGCTTTTTTTTTTAAATTTTTATTTATTCAATTGTGCATGTATGCATGTGTGTGCGTGTGTATGTATGTGTGTGTGTGTAGAACCATGGACAAATTGGGGAACCACCATGGACGTCTCCACCTCCTTGTTTACTCTGCTCTGGGATTCACAGGCTCCGCCCTACCAGGACCAGAAACGCAGGCCGCCCCCGCTTCCGCCTGCCGTCTATACGTGGGGTCTAGGATCCGAACTCAGGACCTTCCGCCTGCAAGGCGGAGGCTTAACCTCTGAGCCATCTCTCCAGCCCCTGTAACAGCTTTTATACCAGAAAATTTCAGGGTAAAGAATGGTGCACAGGAACCATCTTCAGGATAAACATTTTTCAAGAACCTAACCCATTACTTGACAGTAAAGGCACTTATGGGAACCATTCTTCCAGTATCTCCACTTCTATCTAATCTATAATGCTTCACCAACTAGCCACAGAGTCTAGGTCTACCCTGTTGTCACTGTTTTTTGGGGTTTAGGTAAGATACACCAAGGAGTTTTTGTTTATTTTGATTTCAATAAGGATCATGTTTTTTACTGCAGTTAACTATACCTGTGCCATATCTATTATATATTTCTATAAATGGTAAAGATTAATCTGTTGGAGGGGGCACATGCCATACATTAATTTTTCCTTTTGGAGGATACCAAATTCTAGCTGCTGTCATACAAGCTGGCCTATATTAGGTCATAATGGTAGAAACTATATTAGGATTTATTTTACTATTTTCTATTAACTTATGTGCTCTATGAGAAATAGTTGTGTCCTGATCATATGCAACTGATGGGGTATGATCTCACCGGAAGGGGAGGGGCATATAGGCTACCTGATAGAAAGTAACCATTTTGCAAATGGGTGATTGACCCCTCTCTCACCGCAGTCTCCTACTTTTATTCCATTTACCTTTGAATATACTCTTATAACAAGACTCTAATTTAACAGGTTTTTATCTCTGGCCAGGGGGTGACTTCCAGTACCCATCAGGATGGAGCCAAGGGCATTGCAGGAGCAGCAAAACCGAAAAAAAAAAAAAATCAACAAACCATAATTCAGAACATCAGAGACTCTATATCAACCACATGAAACTGGGCCAGCCTAATCTCTCCCCATCCTGAAGCTCAGGGAAATTTGCGGAAGAGGGAGCAGTAAGATTGTAAGAGCACAAGGATGGGAGGAGTAATGATATGCAAGATACTCCACACAAGTTAGGGCTGAAGTAATCATAATAGGACTTTGTATGACCTGCACTATGTACAACACATTACTGACCCCACAAAGTCTAGCATGGACTAAAGGCACTAGGATCCTTGGAGGCTAGGGACTGACAGTCACAGTAGTGTTCCTAAGCTTAAGGGGAACACAGGAAAGGGTTTTGGGAAATGCCCCTGGGTCCTTGCACCTCATAGGAGAGAAGGACCCAGAGGAGAGTTTGGCATGCACACTAAAGGATGCTCCTGGGATTGGGTTGGGGGGGAAAGGCACTGGGGGATGGAGAGGATGGGAGAGGGGAGGGGAGAGCAGGGGGTTGGGGGGGAGGTGGAGGGAGGGAGGGGACTGGTGTACCTGTTAGGTTTGTATGAGCGGGAATAATAATAATTTAAAAAAAGTAGACAGGAGGTGGGAGGGAGTGGGATGAATTGATGAAAAGAAGAGAAGGAAGGGGTGAGGAAGGGAAAGGGAAGGAGGGAAGACAGGGATAGTTACTCAATATGCTTGTAAAACTGAAAAAATAAACATATATTTATACCCCCCCCAAAAAAAAGAAATAGTTGTGTACTGATTCTAGTGAACAGATGGCGTAGTCTCATATTTATAGGATTTCTGAATTAGTTCAGCAATAGTCATATTTTTTAGGGAATTTTACCCACCTATATTTTAAGACTCTTCAAGTTGCTCTCTAATTTCTTTAAAATCAGCGTATACATTCTGCCTAACAAGTCTACTTACTGTGTGTGACTAGACATGAAATCTTTAGTTAGAATTTGATTATACAGTAAAAGCAGACTCCACTCTCAAATAAAAAGACTCAAAACAAATTTACTTGATATCTCTAATTCAGGGGGAGGTGATAATCTAGCTAGTCCTGAAGAAAAACAAACAAAAAAGAAAAAGAACCTAAGAACAGATAGGAGGCACACCCAATTCCCTGAAGGATTCCTCCTGCCAGAGGCAAAACTTAAATTACACAGGGAGGAATCCCTAGCACCTGCCCATGGGTATTACTGTGATATTCCTCAGCGAGTAGGCTTTAGGCCCTAACTGGGCAGAAACACCAAGGCCTGACAATTCCCATGTTTTTCTTATTTATATCAAATAATGCCATGTCCTTTTTCCAGAAATTGTTTCCTTGAAACAATATTCTGCCATGCTGGGACCTTGTCTACCAGGATGGTTGGATAAGGATGCGGCAACACTCTTGAATCCTTGAGTGGCATCCCACTCATATCCCTACGGAGTTGCCTCCTATGCAGAGCACAGAAGTGTGCCATCTATCCTGGAGTTGGAAATGTCTGGTGATATTACAAAGAAGCCGTCCCACGTAGATAACTGGTTGGGGCAAGATGAGAGCTGCTGGCACAGTGTGGGGTCAAGAATGTGGGCAGAGGAAGTTCTTCCTCCTCCGCTCTTTGGACGATCTGATTCTTACACCTTGAACACATTTGACAGCTCCCATTCTTTCGTTTCAGATTCTACAGTACCAGCTGGTGGCAAGACGACTCTGAAGCTTGAATTTCTGAGGATGAAGAGTCATAGAAGATTATGTCATACAAACTCCCAGTGATGGAGTCCTTTGTACCTGAGTCTGGGGAATGCCATGAAGACAAGTTGGTGCAGCCGCTGGGGAATTCAGAACGGCAAAGCCTGGAGACGCTCCCATCTCAGGACAGGGCCTTCAGGCAGGTGACAGTGACCCACTGGAAAATCCAGACAGGAGAAACAACCCAAGTGTGTAGTAAGTTGGAGAGAAACTCGGTTCTGAACTCAGATCTTATACTTCAGAGAGATCTCATGGCAGGGGAGGTCCATCCTTGCGCTCTCGGTAAAAGCTTCTCCTTGAGTTCAGCTCTAGTTACACATGAGACTTCTCACACTGGGGAGAACCTGTACAAGTGTGACCACTGTGGGAAGGGGTTCAGTCACACTTCACTGCTCACAGAGCACCAGAACATCCATACCGAGGACAGACTCCACATGTGCAACATGTGTGGAAAAGACTTGGTTTACTACTCAAACCTAATTGAGCATCAGCAAGTGCATACCGGAGAAAAGCCATTCAAATGTGCTCAGTGTGGGAAAACCTTTTGCCACAGCTCAGACCTGCTTAGACACCAGAGGGTTCACACCAGAGAGAGGCCTTTCGAGTGCAAAGAATGTGGAAAAGGTTTTAGTCAGAGCTCCTTGCTCATTCGCCATCAAAGAATCCACACAGGAGAGAGACCGTATGAGTGTAATGAGTGCGGCAAGGCCTTCATCCGCAGCTCCAGCCTCATCCGGCATTACCAGATCCACACAGAAGTGAAGCAGTATGAGTGCAGGGACTGTGGGAAGGCCTTCCGCCACCGCTCAGACCTCATCGAGCACCAGAGAATCCACACTGGAGAGAGACCTTTCGAGTGCCAGGAGTGTGGGAAGGCCTTCATCCGCAGCTCCAAGCTCATCCAGCACCAGAGAGTACACACTGGAGAACGGCCCTATGTATGTAATGAGTGTGGGAAGCGCTTCAGCCAGACCTCCAACTTCACTCAGCATCAGAGAATCCACAGTGGGGAGAAACTCTATGAGTGTAACGAATGTGGAAAAGCCTTCTTTCTGAGTTCTTACCTTATCCGACACCAGAAAATTCACACTGGTGAGCGGGTGTATGAATGTAAAGAGTGTGGGAAGGCTTTTCTGCAGAAAGCCCACCTCACTGAGCATCAGAAAATTCACACTGGGGACAGACCATTTGAGTGTAAAGACTGTGGGAAGGCCTTCATCCAGAGCTCCAAGCTCCTACTGCACCAGATTGTCCACACCGGGGAGAAGCCCTATGTGTGTAGTTACTGTGGCAAAGGCTTTATTCAGCGGTCAAACTTCCTCCAGCACCAAAAGATGCACATCGAAGACAAGCTTTGTGAGTACAGTCAGCACGGGAAAGATCTTGCCCCGCCCCCAGACATTGCTCAGCAGGAGGGTCTTTCCTTGAGCAAGGGCTCCATGCCTCTGGGGGAGAGGTTTGCAGGTCAGGAGCATCACAGAGACTGCTTATGAGCATTAGCTCTCAGAATAAGTGGTATTTTAGAAGTGGGTGGCCCTGGGTACGTGTGACCTCTGTGTTGGACTGGTATTTCCGGAGTCACGGATGGTCTGCGCCGGAGGCTTAGTGGAGCTGTAGTCTACCACTAGCCAAAGGCCAGGGACTGGACAATTGGCCTTGAGCTGACACATCGAGGAACGCACTCAAGAAAATTCTCCAGATTTCATTCAGTGACATCCTTGAGGTAAATCTTGCTGAGCAGGATCTGCATTCTTTCTACTTGAGAGAAAGGTGAACCCTCTGAAAAGTTGAAGAAGGACTTTGGTTCCAAACTGCATGGTGGCTCCTGTGGTCCAGAGCCTGTGTCCTGCCTTCACTTCCTTATCATTTGGTTCCTGGCAATGCAGCTTGTGCAAACTGCTGCCCACATCCTCCAAGCAACTACCCATTTGTGTGGTTGTTCAGAGACTCTCTTCTTTGTTGTAGCTCCTGATTTGTTATGTGAGGCTTCTCAGCCAAAACATTTCTCCCTTGTGCTGAGCTGGTTAGCTTCTGCTTCCATTGTTCAGTGCCCACCTCTGTACTTTCAGGTACCAAAATTGTGAATTTCCTCTCACTGCTCTGTCTTCTGAGGGTCGAAATCATGTCTTGTTGGGTCCTGTGTCCCCACGGTCCACACCATGTGACAGTAAAGAAGAAAACCACACTGCCTACATTGTGTAATTAGCCTTTCCTTTTCTTGAGGCAGGTCCCTGAGGTCCAGGCTAGGCAGCTCCAGCCTCCTGAGTACTGGGTTTGTCCGTATATGCCACCATGCTTTTCTTTGGCACCTCTTTGCTGTTTCAAAATTCGGAGTGTTTTGGTTTTCCATTAGTGTGATCTGTTCTAGGATGCCATCTCTCCAAACTGTGTTAACACCTGCTCCTCTCAGAGTTGCTGACAGACTCTTGTCTACCTACCCGAGCCAACCAAGAGCTATACCCTATGCTTAGGGCATTGCCCCGTGCAGTGTCTACACTCTCCTCAGGCATTGCCCTGTGCAGGGTCTACACTTCCCCCAGACGTTGCCCTGTACAGGGTCTGTACTTCCCATGGGCATCACTCTGTGCAGGGTCTATGTTCTCCCCAGGTATTACTCTGTGCAGGGTCTACACTTCCCCAGATATCACTCTGTGCAGCATTTACACTCTCCTGGGCACTGACTGCCCTCTCCAGGCATAGCCTTGTGCAGACAGTGCAGTGTTTACACTCTCCCCTGTGCATTGCCCTGTGCAGCATCTGCATTCTCTCTAGCCATAGCCCTGTGCAAGGTCTGTCCTCTCGAAGGAGTTATGATTCTGCCTAGCAAGCAGAAGCTCTTGAGTTTGGATCCCAGATCCCATGTAAAAATATCAGGCAGAAATGGAGGCTTGCACTTCGACTCTGGAAGGCAGAACCCAGGAAGCCCTGGAGCAAAGCAAAAAAGGAGGTAGAAGTAATCCAAGATTATTCCTGAAGTCACCCTTGAACAGAGACCTAATACCTTGATACACACACACACCATTTAAAAACAAAGATGAAAGAAGACTGCCTGTCCCGGGAAGCAGAAAGTATGAGAGCCATTAGATGGAGTGAGTAAGCAGAAAAAATTGTTTCTTCAAATCCAATTGGAAATTAATGCATTTTTAAAAATTTTATTTATTTGCATGTGTATCTCTGTATATCAGAAGTACTGTGTGTGCCTATGGAGGCTCAAGGGTGACTTTGGGAATTATCTTTGATTGCTCTACTTCCTTTTTGCTTTGCTCTGGGATTTCCCAGGCTCTGCCTTTCAAGAGCCAGAACTGCAGGTTTCTGCCATTTCTGCCTGGCATTTTTTAGGTGGGATCTGGGATCCAGACTCAAGTGCTTCTATTTTCGAGGCAGAGACTTAATTCCTGAGCCATCTCTCCAGTTCTCGTTTGAGACAAGATCTTACAGTGTAGCATAAATTAGCCTTGGGTTAACTGTCCTGCCTCAGTCTACCAAGTGCTGACATTACACTTGGCCCCATCTCATCCTGTGCTTTATGTGTAAATCTTCCATTTTAGGCAGTTAGTTTGCAGAACAGAAAGCAGTCCAAAAAGCACTTTCCAGACAGGACTTGTTCACAGATACTGAGACGACCATGTGTCTAGTGTCTATGTGGTTGGAGGGAGCATTGAAGCTACAGAGGCGATGGCAGGCCTGTTAGGGGGCCTTGGAAAGTATGGGGAGGCTCTAGTCAGAAGAGTGGCACAAGCAAATGTCCATCCTTTGTCTTTGTGGGTCACCTGAAGGCTCCAGGTCCAGGCAAGCAAGTGGCCTTGTGTCTCAGGAAAATCCCAGGCAGCAGGGTGCTGGTACAGTGAGCCTGGGTCCTTCCATGCTGAGACCACTGCTGAATTTGAACTTTGTATAAATTGATTGCATGGATGTGTAAAGTCACCTTCCTACCAAAAAAAAAAGTTTTGTCTCGAACAAAGCTAGCTAGATAGGCATGCATGTATGCATGTTACTGCAGAGTATTAGGGCAGTGTTCCAGGTCAAAGGAGCTTTAGACCAACTCAAAGTCTGCCTTGAAGACTCACATTCTTCCTTAGATAGTCCCCTTGGAGAGCTCACAAAGAGCTGTTTGCCCTGATTTATGCTGTCATTGAACCCTGTGCTCACAGGAAGTGAATAAAGGTGGCCTGGAAAGTGAATAAAGGCTAGGGGAAATGCCTTCTGGTTCCCCATGTTTCTAAACCCAGATTTTATGTGTTGTGCACCTATTATACTTCACCACCTTTTCAGATCCAGCCCACACTCTGCGTGCTGGTCATAGTGCTTCAAGGGTAATAAGGTGTTATTCTGTTCTAGGTGTCCCAGTGCCCCTCAAGTCTTTCCATCCCTCCAGGTTGGCGGGAAAGACATTTCTTCTGCCGTCAACCTCACAGCCTGTGGGAAAAGTGAGTCCTCCTTGCACAGCCCAGTCCTGCCTGAGGGCAGCTCTTGTGGAGACAACCCATCCTGTTCCCACCCTCTGCTTCCTGTGGCTTCACTTGGCCTCGTACCACTGACTCTTAGATATGCGCCCAGTTTGGGTTGTTGGTCTCTAGTGGGCTCAGGACAGGAATCCATGCTTGCAAGCAGCAAAACCTGTTATGAGAACGTTTTTTAAAATGGTTCGACAGGCCTGTGTTTTTCTGCAGTGTAAGAATTTACCGAATAGCAATAAAGTCACAAACTATGGCCATCTTCTAGGTCTTAGTGTGAGGGTAAAGTTTCTGTAGAAGGCAAGAGACCATGCACAGTGAAGCAGTTCTGGTTAAGGTGTGGTCCACCCGTCACTGACCTATTATCATCTGGAAATGGTGAGAAGTGGGTTGGATTGTGTGAACCTCTGATGGAGACAAGTTCCTCTTCCGGTCAGTGCCAGGCTTTTGCACTTGATGTCTCCCAACATGGGACTCCTGGAGAAATTCTTCAGTCTGGGAGTCAAAGGGAGGGACCAAGTTCCCTTGTCCCCATCCCTTCAGTCAAGCTGTTTGCATAGTGATATGTTGGCAGATCCTAACCCCTGTGAGAAGCTGTCCTACACATCCCAGTGAGGTCCTCCATCATTCGTCCATCTGGATTTCCTGATGTTTTTACTTATATTTTAAAAAATAGGGGCTGGAGAGGTGGCTCAGGGGTTAAGCCTCTGCCTTGCAGGCAGAAGGTCCTGAGTTCGGATCCTAGACCCCACGTATAGACACGGGGGTGGGGGGTGGGGGGGGGAGGAGCGGGGGCAGCCTGCGTTTCCAATCCTGGTAGAGCGGAGCCTGTGAATCCCGGGGCAGAGTAAACAAGGAGGTGGAGGGGTCCATGGTGGTTCCCGAATTCGTCCGTGGTTCTACACACACACACACACACACACACACACACACACGGACAATTGAATAAAAATAGTAAAAAAGGGGTTGGGGATTTAGCTCAGTGGTAGAGCGCTTGCCTAGCAAGCGCGAGGCCTGGGTTCGGTCCCCAGCACCGAAAAAAAAAAAATAGTAAAAAAAAAAATTACCGTGTGTGTGTGTGTGTGTGTGTGTGTGTGTGTGTGTGTGAGAGAGAGAGAGAGAGAGAAAGAGAGAGAGAGAGAGAGAGGGAGTCAAAGGAGGGACCAAGTTCCCTACTGTGGAATACTAAGGGTGACTTCCGGAATCATCCTGGATCGCTTCTACCTCCTTGCTTCACCCTGGGATTTCCCAGGCTGTGCCCAGCAGAGCCAAAATGCGGGCCACTGCCATTTCAATCTGGTGTTTTTTATGTGGGACCTTGGATCGGAACTCAAGACCTTCTGTTTGTGAGGCAGTCGTAACCCCCAAGCCATCTCTCCAGCCCCTGATCCATTTTTAATATATTTTTGTCCATATGTACCTGACTGAATGTTATAGTTCATATGTGTGGTGACAGGGTTCTCTAGAGCAACAGAACCAAGAAAAAAACTGAAAGGGAATTTATTGGATTGGCTTATGAAATTGTTGCCCAGGTTGGGCTATGGGAGGAGGTTTTTATGTCCAGGCTTGTATGTTTGGAAGTTGAAGATTGAAAGCAGATAACATAGAGAAGATTAAGACAAAGTTTATTACAGGAGAGAAAGAATGGAACTCACAGATATGGGGTCTGTGAGGAGCAAGAGAGGCAGAAAAGAACTCATGGACTCCAAACATGGAGTAGGAGGGGGGCGAGAGAAAGCTGGAAACGAAGTCACAGACATGAAGTCTGTGAGGGGCCAGGGAGCCAAAGATGGCTGCAGGATCAGGAGTATTTATTTATAAGGTTAGGCAGGCCCAGGAAAAATGACTTTTTCTCATTGGTTAATTCGAGTTTTCTGATTGGAGCTTTATGTCCTCTAGATCTTACTGGTCTGCTCATACAGGGCCCAGTCCAGTCGGTCTTGTGCCAACCTCAGGACCAAACTGTTTCTTAGTTTATTTACAATAGAGAGCTGGTCTCCATATCCTTTCTTGAACAGAGGATTAGAGGAAGACCTTATCTCTGTGGAGGATTAGAACCAGTTCCTCCAGATTGATAGGATGTGTTTCTTTAGAATAATCTCAGCAGTGGGAGAAGGTTTTGGAGGACCCAGCATGGCCTTGTTCTGAAATTGCCTAGAGATAAGGTCCAGGACTAAGACTCTGCCCAACAAGCAGAAGGTCTGGAGTTTGGATTCCAGGCCTCACAAAAAACAAAACAAAACACAAAAACACCAAGCAGAAATAGTGGCCCATACTTCTGGCCCTGGTGGGTGGAGCCTGGGAAATCCCAGAGTGAAGCAAAAAAGGTAGAAACAATCCAGGATGATTCCTGAAGTCACCCTTGGGCCTTCACAGGGACCCATAGTGCCCTCTGACACACAAACATACACGCCAAAAAAAAAAAAAAAGATAAGGTCTAGGCCGCCAGCAATGATTGCCAGCAGCTTCTCAATTCAGAAACTGAATATCTCAACAATCCCAGCCTGTGACTGAAAGACAGGATTCTTGAAGAGTCTCTGAACATTGTAGGGTGGAAGAAGTCAGATTCTGATGGGGGTTGAGGAAAGAAGAGTTTGCCAGCACAAGGCAAGAAAGTCAGAGCTCTATTCTGTCTTGTGATTTCTTTTATCTGGTCTGCAACTGGGAGGGTCAATGCAGATACAGGGTTGGTCTTTGTGTTGCAAATATCTTAATTCAGATAATCTCTTCAGGTGCTCTGATTATTAATCAGTTAATTTTAGGTGTAGTTCAACTCTATAACAAAGATTAATTTCCCTGTTGGTAGATAATATTTTACTTGCCTAAAGTCTGTGCCTCGTTGGGTTGGACGGATGGTGGTCACTTGTGCCAATGATAAGTACAGTCATTCTGCTCCAGCACTTGTGCTTTGAATGGAGGAAACGGATGTTTTGTAAAATGTAGTCACTCAGGATAAGCTGTCTCCCTAAAATATTGTATATTTTATACAATATGAAACATTGTATAAAATAAATAATTATATATTTTGTACAACATGAATTCATGACCAAGCTCCATCCACAAAGGCAAAGGACTTGAACAGAAATCCTCAGAAGACATACACAAAGAGGAGGCAAAGGAAAGGATAACTAACGTCTCTATTAGGAAAATGAAAAGAAAAAACATTAACACATCAATAACAACTCATCAAAAGGGTTACAATTTAAACAAAAGCCAAAAAAAATCTAAAAAAAAAAGGGTGTTGAAGGCAGGCAGGAGGAGTCTTTCACTCTGCCACTGCTACACAGGTGCTAATTTTGTACGGAGTGGGACAGTTCTGCAGTTTAAACAGACTTTCCAAGTAATCTAGCAAATTCCCCTTGTGGATACGTGTCCAAAAGAAGAGCACACATGTCTGCTGTGGCCATGGTGCCCTTAATAGTGTTGCAGGGACAAGAATCAACCATCCCAATGTTGTAGGGTTCTTGTGTTCCATTTCTTGAAACCAGAAACATGTGTAGAAGATTAAGCTAGAGTTTATTAGAGGAGAGAAAGGTTGGAACTCATGAATTCCAGATGTGGAGTGCCATGAGGGGCTAGGTCACCAAAGATGGCTGCCAGGGTTGGGCATATTTATACTCCTAGGCAAGCTGGAAACTGGCTTTTTCTCATTGGTTAAACTTCTATTGGGCCTGGACCCAGTTGCTCTCGGGCCCATGTGGGCTACAGGTCAAGTTGTTTACATGGAGAGTTCATCATAGGGAAGTGGGGCCATCTTATCTCTGGGAGGACTCACCACCCCAAAGTCCCAAACCAAGGAAGGTTCCAGTGTGCTTTCATCTTGACTCTTTAGAGAAAAACAACCTGGACTAACTGTCAGAGAGGGACAGGCAGCTGGGAAAATCTTGAAGATCTCGCTGTGTGGCAGTTGGCGCCAAACCCTCCCTCCTCCCTCCCTAACCCCCTGGAGATAAAGTCCCCACTTCTCCCAACCCTTTGTAGAGGAATGTGTACATGAACTGCACAGATACAGAGGAGTGGGAGTCCCTCAGACACAAAGGAACCAATGAGAAAAGGCCACTTTTCCCAGGCCTGCCCAAGTTTACAAATATCCCTGACCCTGCCAATGAGTTCTGTTCTTTGTTTCCTCTTCTTTTGGGGGTTCTGATGTTCAGTCGAAGACTGAAATCAGAGCATGTGTGGAGGATTAAGGTAGAGTTTATTAAAGGAGAGAAAGAACTGAGCTCATGTACTCCAAATATGGAGTGTCGTGAGGGGCTAGGGCACCCGGGAGAACTCATGGACTCCAAGCATGGCATCCATGAGGGGCAAGGAACTAGAAACAAACTCTCAGACCACACTTGTGAAATCCTGAGGGCAGGGGCCAAAGATGGCTGCCAAGGTGTGGAATTGGTATACACTTAGGTAAGCTCACTTTGAGACCCAACCCACTTGATCTTGAGCCCAACCCATCAGTTGATCCCGTGTGGGCTCTATCTGTAAAGGAGAGCTAATCTCCATATCCTTTCATAAGCAAAGGGTGGGGGAAGTTGACGAAAGAGTGAGGTCCCTCAAGGTTATCCCAGCAGTGAGGGATGACCTCCCAAGACCTTCAGAGACCCGCCAGCCTGGCTGCTCTAACCTACCTTACTCTAGTAAACTCTGCCTTAATCCTCTATATGTTCTGGCATTCAATCTTTGACTTCTACACATAAGGACTCGACAAAAAACAAAAACAAAACCGCAACAACCCGATGTTGACCCAGAAGTTATTTTTTCCTATGTTCTATTTTTCTGTCTGTTTCCACCCTAGGAAGAAACTTTAGAATGACCTGTCTTTTTTTGCCTTTTTTTCCCTTCTCTTTAACTTTCCTCTCAATAATACCAATCCTTATTCAACTTTCGGTAACATTTATTTTATTTTATGGAATGAAGTGTTGCCCAATCCTAGAATTGCAAATAAAATAATTTGGATCTTAGAAGTAAAGTTAGCATCCATCTCCCAGGATCAGGAGTCCATTGGTGGGTGGGGCGACAAAACTCCGAAGGCCTCAAAGAGGTAAGAAAATCTTACACTGGAACACGGGCCTAAAGCTGAGGGTTTAAAAACAAACATTCCGCTGATGCAGGACGCTGCTACAGCAAGCAAGTTCCTAAAACAAGTAGAAAGGTCGTGGCCCGAAGCTGCTGGAGGAGAGATAGGGCTGGGTGGCAACTTGTCCATTGCTTGTCGCGGAGCGTGGTGCGTTACAGAACACTACGGTACACGGAACCGGTTACTTGTAAAGTGTCCTTTATCACACATACAGAAAAAAACCATTCCCTGCAGACTCCGGCCCGCCACAGCCCACCAATCCCGCTTGGTGGAGAGGTATCCGCCGGGGGCCGAGCTCACTCAGCGACGGGGGAGATTCTCCAGGCACAGCCATTGACAGGGCGGATGCAGGGCACCAAGCGGCCAGGTGCAAAATCAAGCCAAGGTTCAACCACTAAGGCCCCTTGGAAAAACAAAGAGCACGTGAGTCCCGTGTCCCGGAGCCCCCCGCGGGGGCGTGGCTTCTCGGGTGGGCGGAACGCAGCCGCAGAGGGACGGGGCCTCGCTACAAAAACGCGACCCGAGAGGGGCATCGGCGGGCCGGAGGCCGCCTTCGGAGGCGTGGTCTTCAGGGGCCGGGCGCGCACCAACGAGACGCGACTCCTAGAGCGCCGGAAGCCGCTTCAGTGGGCGGCGCGTTTTCAGTTGAGAGTTGAAGTCGACGCGGCACGGAAGCAGCGGAGGCCCCTGTGCCGCAGCCCGCAACTGGAGCTCCGCGGATCCCCGCGGCTGTCCGCCTCGTTTGCCGCCTCTCGTCGGCGTCCTAGCCCGCCGGTCTGCGGAAGCCCCTGCGGCCGTCGGACGCATCCTCGTTGGGCTGCTGCCCTCGGTGACCTCCCCCAGGTGAGTCCGGCCCTCTGCATCCCAGCTCCCCGCGGCTTCTCGTGGGTTCCTGCATCCGCAGGGAACTGTGCTCAGATGTCGGAGTTCGCGGCCCTTCTCTCCTTAACCGGAGGGTCTCCGCTTTTCCCTCTTCTCCCTCGGAGGTCGCCGATCCTAAATTCCTCAGCCCCAGGATCTCACCTTTCCTCCCCTCCCCCCTGGTATCTCGTTCCTTCCCTCCCTTCCCTGGGGGTCGTGGTCTTCCTTTATGCCTAGGATCTCAAGCCTTTCCTCCCTCCCCGGGGGGGGGGTCTCAATCCTTCCCGCCCCACCTTCTTACCTCCCTGGGACTCCCTCCAGCCCTCCTGTCCCACTCGGTATCTCAGCCCGCAAGCTCAGCCTTGTGTTTGGGATAGAGGAACTGTTGCGTTTTTACCGTTCAGAGTTTTGAGTCGCAAGCGCTACTTTATAGACTCGTTGTTTTCAGAGGTTCTCTGGGGTTTTGATGGCAGATCTTACCTGCTTCCCTGGGACCCCACGTTTCTTGTCACAGTGTTAAGAGGTTTGGCACCCGAACCAGCTTTTGTTTTCTCAGGCACATGTTTTGTCTGTTTCGTTTTGTGATAGGGCCTTGGGCTGTGGGAGGTGAATCAGTGGATAAGATTCCTAAAGCGCGAGGGCTGGAGTTCAGATCTTTAGAACCTAAATAAAAGCCGGGCTGTCCGTCCAGTTTAACGCACTGGTAAGCTCTGAGGTCAATTGAAGTACCCGAAGTACACTTGCATGACAGTGGATGGCAATGGGGGAAGTATGTGCTAGTAGCTGTCTGTCTCTCTTTCACAACATATACTCGCCTGCACCGGAGGAGAAAACAGACTGGGTTCCTGTCTTAGGGTTCTCTGAAGAGCAGGATCTCTAGAATGTAATATATTATACATAAGTTTATTAACTTAACTTGCAATAAAAAAGTGTCCTTCAAGCTTGGTGAGAGGGTAGCTGCTTTGTTCTTGACCTGAAAGTCTCAGGAAGTGGAAAGATCCAGAGGTGGTCTTGAGTCCCTCCCCTCCCTAGAGGGTCTAAGACAGGCCTGGAGACCAGTCTCCAAAGACAGCTGGAACAGTGGCAAAGTGGAAAGGATGGATTTTCTGCATCAGCCAAGGATGGAGGCAGCAGTGGCAGCAGCAATCAAGAGAGAGTAACAATGCTCAATGGCTGGAAAGTGGAACTCAACAGCCAGTCAAACGCAGGATAAGGAAAGAGCAAGTACCTCTTGGTACCTACTATTATCCAAAGTACCAGCCACTAGGGCTGGGTTTTCTGTATCAATTAATCAAGTACCTGCAGACTTGTTCAGAGCCCTGCTCCAACTATCAACCCTTCACCAGCTGGTGTCCCCACATAGCCTGCAAGTTTGGCACAAGTGTAACCATAAACATTCGCTTTGGAGGCCCTGGCTGGCCTCAGGCTTGGGGTCCTTTGCTTTTTCAGTTGGGATGGCAGCGTATGTAGTACTGTGCCTGGGCAATCATTTTTTTTCCTTTAAAGCTAATGGTTTAGCATCCTGTGACCAGTCTTTGTCTCCCAATCAATGAAGATAGAATCATTTCTTCTAGAAGCTTTTATTTCCTCCTGTGCATCATTGTCCACAGCCCCCTGAATTGTTTCTGTGTTTCAGTGGTTAGTCCAGGTTGAACTTTCTTAATGTTTCTGCTCATTGAGTGAGGTAAAGAGCTGCTCTTGATCTGTGATGACACCTTGGGCATGGCAGCTCGCTCCTGAATCACCACTACATAACTCAGAAAGACAAGTGACAGGAAGGAACCAGGCATTAAAGAATGGGTGCTGCCTTCTCCAGCTTTCCCAGGGCCACCAGTCCCCAAAGCCGATAGACGTGATCAAATCTTACTCTTTGTTGGGAAGGTTGGAGAACTTGTCAGTTCTGAAGGGTGCTCAGGAGACAACAATGGGGTCTGTCTTGGTCGAAACATGTGAATTGTCCCCCACGGGCTCATGTGTTTGAATCTTAGTTGTTGAGAAGTTCAGGGCACCTTTAAGAGGTTGGAATGTTTCTGTAGGAAGGCAGCCACGGGTGGACCTTGTGGTGCACTAGCTCCACCATACTTTGGAGAGAGGGCTGCTGTTGCAGTTGGCAGTTTTTGCAGCTCTGTCTCCATTAAGGGTGTGACTGGATGTGACTTATCTCCACCTTCTGCCAGTAACCAGCCATGCCGCTTCTGCATAAAGGACTGCTGGATAAATAAGCATGGTGAATGACTCTTCCCTTTCTCCCCTTAAGTTGTTTGAGCCCTAGTGCTGTCTCACAGCAGCACAAGAGGTCTTGAGTGTCATTTTAAAAGTTGTGTGTGTAGCCTGAGCCTCAGCAAGGTCCTGTGAGCCAAGACAAAGCTTCGGGGCAGGAAGACCAGGCACTGAGCCCACCTCTGTCCCCAGGCATTGCCAGAAACAGGTGGGCAGTTGGTGTCTTTTTACTTTTCAGAACTTACCGAGGGATGAATCCACAAGGGACAGCATCTTTCACTGGCAGCAGCCCACCAAGGCGCCACTTCTGCTAGTCCTTGTCAGGGGAACAAACTTTAATTTGGTCTCAAGGTTTAAGCTAAGTCAGCTCACACAGTACGAATCAAATAGTACCCATGGGTCTCTGTATGCGTATAGCTTACATAGTAGTCTGTCTCTATGCACATTCAGACTACACAGTGATTGTAAAGAGGCACCAGAGGCTGTCGGGAGCTGCCAGGTGGGGCTGATTATGGAGCAGGTGGTCTTTGTGGGGCATGAGATGGTTTAGTTTGCCAGGTGTTGAGCACAGGAGGGGAGACAGTGCTATCTGAATGGTGCAGTTAACAGTGGGGACTGAGTGGTGCTGAGATCCCAGGACAGCAAGTCCTGTGTTTGGGGGTCCTTGGTTTGAGTCTAGCTAATCAGATGGCAGGTCTGAGGCCCTTGCTATCACAGTGTAAGGTATGGTACTGGGGACTGGACCCAGGCTTCGACATGAACTCTACACAGAGCCATGCCCCGAGCCCATGGTATAATTTAAAAATTTTAGAATCATTTTTATACATTGCTGCATTTAGTGTCCTTACGATTTGAGAGTGTCTGTGTCAATGTCTATGAGAGGCTGTTTTCTAGTTTTCTGAACTATTTACAGGTTTGGGTTCAAGTTGTGCCACCTCACTAAGACGCAGTGCAGTGTTTCTGTGGCTGTGAAAGGTACAGCATCACTGAGCCCAGTGACAAGCAGGTTTTCCTTGTGAAGATGCTTTTGTGAAGATGCTTCTACTTAATTTCACAGGTAGAAGCTGGGGAACTTCCAGGTGGACAGTTTTGAGTATTTTCAGGGTATTTGTCCATGTCATCTGGGTTTGGGTGTTTCTGGCATATGTGCAGTTGCTTGTGTTGGCTGTGGTGAGCCTCTTCTTCTCAGGGTGTCTCTGAAATGCACTTGTGCTCCTAGGAGAGTGCCAGCATTCCAGGGAGTTTCCATAGGCCTGGGAGGCAGACCCTGTTCCCATGGGTAGGAAAAGATTTTGCCCATCACAGAAACTGAAGACATGCGGTTCCTGGATCCCCATAATTTGATTTGATTGTTGCATGCCCCACAGTGTGACTGACTGCTTGAACTGTCCCCTAAGGGGATGTGGCTTCGTTGGAATTTTACCCTAAACACTGGTGCGTGTTTGGTCAAATTGTTGGCTTTCAGCCTTATGTGTATTCGGCCTAGCTTTTTGCTGCTGCAGGGATCTGGTGGTGTGGAACACAGGACCTACTACCCTTCTGTGGCTCAGTGCTTGCAGGACAGATTCCACATGGAACATACTAGAGGCTTCTGCCATCAGGGCGTTGCCAAAGCAAGTGTCATCAACTGTTATTTCCTCCCCAAGTTCTTGGTGAAGCTGCATTTCTTTCTGTAAGCTGTGCCATTCACAGCAGAGTGCTCAGGAATCAATCTTGTGGGGTCCAGGAGTGAACCTACTTCTACCTCGACTTGCTGGTGGTACCCCACAGCCTCACCAAAGCTCATGTGAGCCCCTATGTACTTTAAGGACTGAAAGCTTGTTGTCTTCTGGGGGAAACAAAAGATAATAGGACCAAAAGAAACATGCTTGAGACTCAAGCGTGTTTGTAAAGTCACATATGCATGCAATGCCTGAGTGACACTCACTCCACGATGGAAGAAAAGATCAGTTACACTCAAGACTGAAATCCCCAAACACGCACCAACCCTGGAGCTCCGGATCTGGCATCTGGTCTCCCGCCTTGGGCCTTGGCCCTTGGCCCTCCAGATCTGCCTCTATGCCTTCAGCTTCGGCCATTGCAACTCAAGTTTGGCCTTCACAGCTTGTATAGGGGGCTCTGGGCTCCCTCCCTAGGAAGCCTGCTCTTCCACTTACTGTCTAGGCAGCATTTTGAAACTTTGGTGCAAGCCTCCATGACTGCCTAGGAAGCCTGCTGCTGTGGGACAGTATTCATGCATGACTAAGGGAGAAAGGCAACTTATTTGTATGGCAGCTCACAGAAGCTGTGAATCGATCACAGCTGTCATCATGGGGGGATGGAAGGGGACTAACTGCAAGTGTGGCAGGTCTTCCAACACCTCAAGGTCTGTCCCTGTGCTGTATCTTCCTCCAGCAAGGCTCACATCAGCATCCTAAGGATTCAACATGCTGGCTGGGGGGGAGCTCACATTCAAACCAGGACATCTGCATACCAGCATTGTGAATGCGAATGCTGCTGCCAAGTTCTGTTGGCAGCTTCACGTTTAGTCTCTGCACCTCACTGGCCAAACTGGGAAAATCCTCGAAAGTGGCAGGTTGTGCAGCTGACCTTTCAAGTGGCATCTAATCACCACTCACATTTTCACTAGTCAGAGCCTTCTGAGGGTTGGGTCTGTCCTTGTGTACCTTTCCTGTTACCCCAGGGAGGAGCCCAAGTCTCTGCAGTGACTCTTCCCTTGAGGTCCTCCTCACCAGTCTTTTCATGTCTTCTAAAGTCACCGTAGCCGCCTGAGCACCAGCCATGCCACAGCCTATGTGTTTGCTGTCTTGAAATTTCCTCCACCAAGCAATTCTCAGAATATAGGCAGGATGCAGCTAGATTTTATTTTATTTCATTGTATTTATTTATTTTGCCAGAATGTGGCATGGATGACCTCTAGCCCAGTTCCCGGTTGAGTCTTTGTTTCCCTTGAGAACCCAGCTTTACTACTTGCATCTCCCTCTACATTGAGGTCCTCTGCACCCCAGTGTAGTCACCTGGGCTCTGCTTACAGCTTTCTAGGGCTTCTTTGGCTCATTCCACCTGAAACCAATAAGTCAGGTAGATCAGGCAGTGACCTTGGCACTGATACCAACTTCCTGTGGTGGTATTTTTCTGGTTCCTGTGACAAGCAAGCATAACAAGGGAGGGAGGCTGTCTTGCTGGTTGGGAAGCAGGTTTTGGACACATTGCACCTAGCCAGGACGCCAAGGGTGAGTGCTGGCGCTCTGCTACCTTTCTCCTCCCCTTCCCTTTGTGCTGCCCAGGCCCAGCTGTGGGTACTCTCCTCCACTGGCCTCGGTGCACGTCTCCTTTCAGTCAGTGACAGTGAAGACGGCGATCTGCTCTCACAACTGACAGCAAAAGTTCATCCAGCTCACGATTCCCTCTCTGTCGACAGCAGGCCGTCCTGGAGCCCCCAACGGGTCAGGTGCCGGTGACCTTCAGGGACGTGGCTGTGTGCTTCTCCCGAGAGGAATGGCAGTGTCTCAGCCCCGGCCAGAGGACCCTCTATTGGGATGTGATGCTGGAAAACTTCAGGAACTTGGCCACTCTGGGTAAGGCAAGTCCCCACCGAGGACATCTGCGTCTCTAGAGTCAGCCCAGCTGCTTCTTCACACCCCTAAGTCTGTGGTGGCCTTGGTACTGATGTGCCTGTGCGCCCTGTGGTGTACAGACTCTTGTGCCTTCCTTGCCTTCCTCTTTCCTGCTTCCAGGTGGGATCTGAGCCCTGTTGCGTTGTCCTTTGCAAATAAACTCCATTTCTGCTTTTAAAAGGCTACTGCAGTCCCAGCCCAGACCTTGTTTCTTGCCTGGAGCAGTGGGATGAGCCCTGTGTTGAAGACTGGGATAGACCTGAGGTTTTGGAAACACGTAAGTGAGATTCGGGTCAGCCTGGCCCTTAGTCCTCACATTTCCTGACACCCTGAGGGAGCAGACACAGAACTGCTTCTAAATTGGGGGTTTCAGAGGAATGGGAGGGATGTGTAATGTACTGTGGAGTCCTGTTGGTGAGATCCCTTGGGGGGAATGTGTAGCAAAGAAAGCAGTTGCTGTGACAGCAGGAGATTTGACTGACAGTTGATTGGTCTGACACCCTCTGCCAGCTACATGCTGTGTGGCAGGCTGACTTTGTGCCTGTTTGCTCATTGTAAAGTTGGGGTAACACCAATGGCTGTCTCCTTAGTAGAGATGGCCATAAGGGGGCCCTTTGCCACTAAACTCAGCCCAGTCCTGGCCCACCCTGGGTTTTTGTTTTTACTTAAAATCCTCTCAGAGGTTGATGAAGCAACTATGTGAGCCTGTGACAAGCCGCGTGTCCCAGTCATGTGGAACCTCTGGCTGGGGTGGGCAGCAGGCCCCTGGCTCAGAGGGTGAGTAGTTCCCAGGTAGCTCCTCCATGCCTGCCTCCCTGTTACAAACTGATGCAGCTCCACGTTTTCTTGATAGACTTTTGTTTTGCTGGTGTAGTAACCAGCTTTGTCTTGCACAGTGTGGTCAGGGGTACACTGGAGCGCCTTTGAAACTGTTTAGCAAAGTAGAAGAGGGCACTGGAAAGTGTGTGCCTATGGAGGTCCAAGGAGGACTTTTGGAATCATCCTGATCGCTCCACCTCCCTTTTGCTTTGCTGGGTGGTTTCCCAGGCTCCTCCTTCCAGGCCAGAAATGCAGGCTGCCACCATTCCCCCCACTGTTTTTCTGTAGGATCTGGAGTCAGAACTCAGTTCCTTTTGCTTTCGAGGCCGACGTTAGCCTGTAAGCCATCATCCCAGCCCTGTCCTTAGCTCTCACCATTAATGGCAGTGTGTGGCCCTCACCCTGCCTTTGTGGCTTGCACCCTTTTACTAACTCCTAAGCTTGAGGTGACTCCTTCCATGGCTGTTTGTGACCTGCCCGTCCTGTATGAATGTCTTTGTTCCTCTATAGGGGCCAGGAAGCCCACTGACCATAGGAGCCCCTGTGATCAGCTGGCCCGTCGGCGAGAGACAGTCAAGCCACGGACAGGAGCCAAGAGAGAGACTGTGCTCAGGAAGAGAGCTGCTGCCCGAAAGAAGCTGGACAGGCCTGCGGCTGCCCAGGCCAGGCAGGAGGAAAGCCTTGCAGGAAGCCATGCGAGAGCCATGCCGAGGGACACCCCTTCATCTGTGGTGTGTGCGGGAAGGCGCTGAGCTGCCACAGCCGGCTGGCTGCTCACCAGACCGTGCACACTGGCACCAGGTCCTTTGAGTGTGTCCAGTGCGGCCAGACCTTCCGCTGGGTGTCGAACCTCTTGCGCCACCAGAGAAATCACACCAGCGAGAAGCCCTTCTGCTGCGACCTGTGTGGCCAGGCCTTCACCTTGAAGGACCGCCTGGCCCAGCACCGCAAAGTCCACACAGAGCACCGGCCCTATGCCTGCGGTGACTGCGGGAAGGCCTTCAAACAGAAGTCCAACCTCCTCCGGCACCGGCTAGTGCACACAGGGGAGCGGCCTTTCTACTGTGCCGACTGTGGGAAGACCTTCCGGACCAAGGAGAACCTCGGCCACCACCAGCGGATCCACAGCGGGGAGAAGCCCTACACGTGCGCCCAGTGTGGCAAGGCCTTCCGCTGGCTCAAAGGCTTCAGCATCCATCGGCGGCTGCACCTGACACGGAGGCTGTACGAGTGTGAGCTCTGCGGGAAAGGCTTCCGCCACCTCGGCTTCTTCACCAGGCATCAGAGGACTCATGGGTGTGGAGGGCTGTAGAGACTCTGCTCTGAGAGCTCCCCAGGACAGGAAGTTGCCCTAGAGGGGCTCTGGAGTGCCAGCTTGGTGCCCTGAGCCCCATCAGGGTGCCCTTTATGCACTTTGCCTTCCTTTCTCTTCTGCGCTCTTATGGGGAAGAGAGCTTTGAGCTTAAGAAGTAACACTGCAGCGGTGAGACATGGTAGTGAGCTCCATGCAAATGCTGTGGTTGTTACAGGGCCAGGCTGCATTGACAGCTGGGGTGCTTAGTGCACTGTGCATGTGGGGAAGCAGTGACCACGCAACATTGTGTGTGGAGTGCTGGGTGACAAAATACTGCCACGGCGCTGTTTCTTTGGTAGTTTCTTAAACTAGACATGCCAATTTTTCTGTAATACATTAGCATCTTCTGTTCATTCAGGTTCATTAAATTATGGTCAGGAAGGCAGAGTCTTGGTGCTTGAGACCTGA